>VZRI01010011.1:8099-56258 GCA_013397515.1 Upupa epops
CTCTCCAGCCTGTCCAGGTCTCGCTGAACAGCAGCACAGTCTGCTGGGTGGTCGGCAACACCACCCAGCTATGTGTCATCAAGATGATGGACTTCAGCTTCTATGAAGAACGTCTGAGAAAGCTGTGGCTTTTTAGCCTGGAGAGGAGAAGGCTGAGAGAGATCTCATTAATGTCTGTAAATATCTGAGGAGTGGGTGTCAAGAGGAAGGGGCCAGTCTCTTTTCAATGGTGCTCAGTAGGACAAGGAATAATGGGGATAAGCTGGAATATAAGAAGTTCCACCTCAACATGGGGAGAGACTTCTTTATGGTGAGGGTGATGGAGCCTTGGCCCAGGCTGCCCATACCCTTGTGCAGTCTCCTGCTCTGGAGACGTTCAAACTCCCCCTAGATGCAGCTCTGCATGACCTGATTTAGGGGACCCTGCACTGGCAGGAGGGTTGGACTGGTTGATGTTTAGAGGTCCCTCTCCAACCCCTGGCATTCAGTGATTCTGTAATTCTACGAAGAAGTCTCTCTACAGGACAGGTGCTTGCATGGCCACCACACGACATGCCCCGCAATGAGGAACTCCTTGGTGGGTACCAAATCGCACGTAACGAAGTGGGAAAAGGAAAGAACAAATCTCACTAGAGCTCCAAACTGCTGAGAGGCCACAATCTGTATGAAATATCAACTGTGTCGCTCCTGGGGGAGCTCCAGGCCAGATTAGCTCATGTGATATTACTGATGCAGCTCCCTGCTGCTCAGCCGAGAAGCGGGGCGAGATGGCTTCGGGTTATGCTGCATGAATTATCAACTGTGAAGAAGTGGAATGAGAACTAGCAGGTTTTGGCCGTAATTATTGTTTGTTAGAGGTTTTCCAAGCAGAAATGATTGTAAATATGTGCACTTTGGGGTGTTTTTTTAACATGCAAGATTCATATTTAGAGTTAAAACAAATGCTTCTGAAGAACAGCCTAAAGTGAAGCGTACGCAATCCACCACACAACAGCCTCACAACGGCAGCGTGAAGACAAGGGAAGGAGAAGGTGAACGGACAGGGAGCAGGTCACCCTTGAGCAGGAAACTCTTCGCACAGGTGCCCCCTCTTGTTATCCAAGAAGGGGACTTAAAAACTTAAGTCTTTTTCTATCTCTACATGAAGGGGTAACAAATGCTCCCCTTCCCTGAAAACTGTTTCTGCTGCAGTATCCAGACCCAGGGAAACTCCTACAAAGTGGATTTATCCATGGCTCAACCATCACGGAAGTGGCCACTGACCTCCACCATTGCCTGTAACAAGTGGCTGCTTCTTTTTGCCTGGGATTTGCCCAGTAAAGCCAAGAGCTGTGAAACATGAGAGGAAATATAAATTCAGTTAATATTTCTATCTTTGCAACTGCTTTGCCAGCCCAGGGGCACCCCTGAGAGAGGCCACAGGGCCGTGGCTGTGCCACTGCCAATAGCCCCAGCAGCATCTCCCTACTTTATGGCTGGAGGAGAAGGGGCCACCTTAGGAGGGGACACAAATGTATTTAAACACAAGGTGCTGCTGTTCGGGTGGTCGCAAGCTCCTTCTAAGCAGTGCCCACGGCAGAGGCAGTGGCTCACTACTGCGAAATGCTAGTCCAAGAGCAGATTAACACAATCCGGCCTGCTGAGTTAATTAGCAGGTAATGAGAGATGTTCATCAATAAGCCCAGCTGTAGCTGAACCCCCTCCTGGGTTGAGCCTCCAATGCCTGCGGGACAGCGGAAGTTTTCCATGCCTCTGCCTCATGTAGGAGACGATGAGTTTCCAGCCCAGAGCAAAGGAGGAGGCAAAGCATTGGGAGAGCTCACCCGAGCAGCACAGCACCAACTCCCCTCTTCACTCAGGGCTTTTTGAGGAAAGAGCTGCTGGAGATGCTTTCTCCATGCAGTTTGCTATAGAGGGCTTTTTGCCCAGGGTTCAGAGCAGACTAAAGCTGGGAGTTAAAATGAACAGAACTTCATTATTAGAGTATTACACTCTCACACAGTGAAAAGATAGACGGGGATGGGCTTTTGAGAAGGAGCTGCTGTGGTATGACAAGGTGTGGTGGTCTCAAACTATAAGAAGGGAGATTTAGACTGGATATTAATGAAGAAATAGTTGACATTGAGGGTGGTAACACTGACTCAGGTTGCCCAGAGGAGTTCCATCCTGGGAACACCCCAGGTCCCGTTGGACCTTGGGGCTCAGCAATGTTCAGATGTCCCTGCTCACTGAAAGAGTTTGGACTGAATGAGCTTTAAAGTCCCTTCTAACCATTCTGTGATTCAATGAAATCTCTCTCCATTCCCCTTCTTTTTAGAAAACCCTAGTGGAAAAATCAGTAAGTGCATAGATAAAGCCTCTTCTACAGCTTCAAGCACAGCAAACCTCAAATGCGGGTCCCTTCTCCAGCTAAACCCCTGAGGAATAGGGAAGAAATGTCCCCAAACCAGTGACAGCTGCACATTCAGCCTGTGCCACCTCCCTTTCTGACTTGAGGAAACACTTCCTGCCCTCAGCAAGGCAGGAACAGAACCTGTTCAAGGCTTCAGAGAGACACACATAACCATCAACATAATTTTGAAGAAGCATTGTGCAACACAGAGCCTTACGGACTCCTATAAATTACTCGGCACCCGGCTGCCAGCTCAGCCTAAGCTCGATATTGCCTGCAGTAATTATTTGGATCAAATGCAGTTTATCTGCTTCATATTTGTGTTTCTGTGCTCTCCGGTAACTTATAAATGTCATTGCAGTGTTTATTTGTTATAATGAAACTTAATGACGTTTGAAACCAGTGGCTGAGGTTGGGGGCTGCAGGTTGGAAGTAATCTCTTCATCTTGGAAGCAGGAGCCCCAAAGACAACATTAAATTACCCGATAGGGAAGGAAGATGTATGCGGGCAGATATTCAGGCCCCTGTATTATTCATTGGAGAGATGACTAGCAATGAGCCACCGTGCCTGCGGCTACGGGCTCAAAGCACTGTCACCCAGTGAAGGCAAATGCTGCTGTCTGAGGGGATCGAGTTGTCAAGCCATAAGCCTGAACACGTCTCAATCTGTTTTATTAAACCTTCTCAGGCATGCTGCGGTGGCTCGGTGCAAGGCTCCTGCCCAAAACGGCTGGCAGGGAAGGAACAAGGTGGGGCTGCTGGAAAACAAGGCAGAGCTGGGTAGGAGAGAGAAAGCGGCTTCACAAGGCTTTTAAGTGCTACAATGATGGTACCCCATGACAGGCAGATGCCTGATGTTGAAGACCAGTCTCCTTCCATGCAAGACCCAGAATAAACTTGTCTAGCCTTTGCTTCAGGCACTGCTCCTTGTCTTCCCTTCTTCCGAATAATTCCTTTCCTTGGGTTTCACTGCTGAGTGTATTTATAGACTCTGGTCGTGTCTCCCCTTGAGCCTCCTCCAGACTATATAAATTGACCTCCTCTAGTCTCTCTTCTTACAACCTGCTCTGTAATCCCTGGGCCATTCCTACCACCACAGCTAGTATTCTCCCTAGCTTTGCTCCCTGCTCCCCAGGCTGTGGGGACCAGCATCACAGGCAGTGCTCCAGTGCCAGTCGCATCTCACGGAGCTGCACAATTACAATGCCTAATTACCTCGGGATCTGCTGCAGCAAACTGCCTGTGGCAAAAGCCAGGAACATCTTCCCCGAGCTCCCTCTGTGCTGCGAGGAGGTACCCAGGACAGCCAGCACCACAGGCAGCTTTAAATCTGCAGCACAACCCAGCTCCAGTACCACTGGTTTCTGAGATGCTTCCCTTGATGTGGATTTCCTGCTGCTCCCACAACTCCTGGCCATCAAATGCTCAGCACTTGCTATGGCATTTCCAAGGAGTAAACAATTAGCATCACTAGCCCCTTCCCCACTAGGGCAGTGAGGCTGTCAGGTCTCTAGAAAGCTGGGCCCTTGCTGTCAGCTTTTTGAAATTAGTCTTTTCATCTTCTGCTCAAGACTGAGTAGGTCTGGAGATCACAGAGTCATTTAGGATGGAGATGGCCTTCAAGATTATCCAGTCCAACCATTACCCCTGCTGTCCCAACCCACCACTAAACCCTGTTCCTGAGCTCCAGATCCAGACCCTTCTGCAATCCTGTTGTCCTTCTCGGGACCCACTCCAGCACACGATTGTCTAGTCTGTACAGAGGTGCCCAGAACTGAACCCAGTACCCCAGGAGTGGCCTCTCTGTNACCATTACCCCTGCTGTCCCAACCCACCACTAAACCCTGTTCCTGAGCTCCAGATCCAGACCCTTCTGCAATCCTGTTGTCCTTCTCGGGACCCACTCCAGCACACGATTGTCTAGTCTGTACAGAGGTGCCCAGAACTGAACCCAGTACCCCAGGAGTGGCCTCTCTGTGTTGCAGCCATCCATCCTCAGCAGCACAGCATCTTCCTTTTGCTCTGCACCTAAGCAAAGGCAGAAATGCTCCTTCTGTCTTTCCATGAACTGCCTGCCTCCTGAGGCTGCTGTGTCGGCCCTGGCACAACAGACTCTCCAGGACACAGCGTCTCTCTCTGGGGATGTGCAGACCACAGAAGGAATTACTAAAGAGGAGAAACCCTGCAAGCAAAGGCCTCTCCATGCATTATTCACCAACCAACAGGAGAGGAAAAAAGCCTGGGTAACTTATTAGATTAACCTCATCTGACCACGTGGATTAAACCCAGGACCTATTATCGGCAGATGTGTTACCTGATGACAAGCGACAAGAGAAATTCATCTTCATTACTTGCAAACCCTTACAGAACCAGCCCTGGAGAACCGCCTGCAAGAGCTCACTGGAGCCCCTAGCTTCAAGCAGACGGGACATCTGTGTCTCCAGCTGGGTGCGGATTCATGCACCTGCTCCTCAGAGAACCTAGAACCTTGGCAGGTGTCTCCTATGCCCAGAGTGATGGGACGGAGCCTTGCCCTCTTAACATCCATTATGAGAAGGCAAGGTCTGTGTGGGGCCACCTGCAATGACTACCTGCAAACCCTGGGAGAGGGGAGTCAATTCTGGACTGATGCCAGGGCTCAGCCAGGAGCGGTTGTGGGCCTGGCCGTCTCCTGAACAGTTATTGAAGCAGAAACTTGACAAATGAGGCTGCCTCTTAATGAAGCCAAAGCCAAAGTCAATAGTCAGCCCCTCACAGCACAGACCAAACACGGCCTCAAGGGCAAACGGCCCTTGGTTGGGGTGGGATAGCTGTCACTAGGAGGAGGGGAGGGGTGACATGGGAATGAAAAGGATCAGCCTTCGAAGCTGAGGGAGCCAAGGGCAACTCGGAGAAGAGAAATGCAAAAGATTCAGGAGAGGAGAAAGGGTGGGGGAACCTCTCTTCACAGCCTGATGTGCTCTTTCAGCAGCGAAAGCTGGTCTGTTAATAAAGATCCTGGTCTATTCTTCCCATCCCCCACTATCACCGCTGCACGCCTGAAGCATCGCTGAATCACAGAATCATTTAGGCTGCAAAGGAACTCCAAGATCACGGACTCAAACCCTGAACCCAGCTGTCCCAACCCACCACTAAACCCTGTCCCTGAGCTCCACATCTCCCTGACTGTGAAACATGGCCAGGGATGGCGATTCAGCCCCCTCCCTGGGAGTCACTCTGACAAAGCTGTACTTCTGGTATTTTCTCCCATTTTCTCTGTGGTTTTGCTCTCAGCATCCCAGAGACTGATCCAGGGGAGGACCACAGCTCTCCCATCTACCTTCAAGTATCGGGAGGGTGTCAGAATTTCCCCTTCAAGCTGGGAAGGCTTGGGGGGATTTTCTGCTGTAATAAAGACAGACAGGGAGGGAAACAGGCAGGACAGGAATGAAAGAAGGCAAATGCACCAGTAGGAACAGAGCAGCGATAAAGAGATGATTTTCACAAAAATAGATCAGTTCCCACTATCAACGGACGTTTGTAGGCAGAGTCATTTGTTCATGCAAGGGCCACTTCTCAGCTTTGTCCTTCGGCTCCCTTGCCTCAGCTGAAGAGTTCTGCTAATGTGTGAGCCAACGGCTTGTACCCCACTGCCAAGGCCATCTCCAGAAGCCTCCACCATCAACTCACCTCCCTCTGCTTCCTTTTGAAAGCTCCTTGATTGAACGCTGGTCTAAGCTGATGGCAACAAAGACCTGGCATACTTATCTCCAGGTCAACCTAAATATTTCATTTAGCTTCTAAAGAAGTCAATTCCTTTCTCTCTTTCTTTCTTCCTTTATTTTAAATCTCAAAATGCATACCGTCGCTCATGAATATTGATGAGGATCATTAGTCACTGAACATTTCACTTCCCTTCTCTTTCTCCCGTCTATATAAAACCTTCATCTTTGTTAAAGGGGAAAAAAATCCATCTCAAGTTTTATCTTTGGATGTGGTGTACGATTAACCCCACTAATACATTCATATGCTGAGTAAATACTGATGGAAGCCAACGCTGGGCGCGAACCGATAGGTAAAACCAGGTCCTGAGGCTGCTGCAGCAGTGGAGGTGACTGTTAGCATTTGGGGTTGAAGTGAAGGATCACAGCAGCAGCCCCAGGTACTAAATAACCATCATGTTGGCTGCCTGGCCCAGGAGACTTTCACTCACACAGGCTCCCTATCTACTCTTCAGGTTTTAGACCTTGTCTCTTCTTTCTGTCTTCATCAACCACAGCCTGAAGGCTGCTAACGGGCTCGGGTCGTATTTAGTGAATACTGATGGCTGGATTGGCCAGATGCAGCAAAGAGCTTGGGAAGAAAAAGACGAGGATTTGCAGCACTCAGCCCGACACTTTACAACAATATTTCACTATTCCCTTAGGATAAGAATGGATTGTCAGTAGGGTTTAACAGAAAAAAAGTCAACCCAAACAAAGCAACAGGCACTGCTGGGTGTTGCAGTGTCTTCTCATCAAATCCAGCAAAGTCCCACCTCACTGAGAAACGGGAAGAGCTTGTTTCACAGCAAGATTCTGCTCAGCGTTACACAGCACATTCGCTTCTGCTGGCCATTGTAATGGCAGCGTGGCTCTTAATCGACACAGAGCATGTATTTTGGGCTGGGACTTTGGAGGTTGCAGTGGTTTTAATTGATATTCTAGGCATTGGGACCTTGGTACTGCTTCAGTGCTCCAGTCTGTGACGCTCTAGCCCCAGCTATGCCTGCAGAAAGAATCCGTGTGTGCCTGCCTCCAAGAGGGAAGCTGCAGACCTGAACAAGGCAGGAATAAAGATCTGGACCAGGCAGACCCTCCTATCCCCTTCCTCAATCAAAGTCCAGCTCATTTTCTTGGAAGGAATGACTTCCAGATCCTTGGAGAAGCTGGAAGCTTCCACACAATCAGGCCATCGTGTCCATACCAGGAGGATTTATGGCTCCATCAGAACCTGACTTAATGGCACAGGCAGACCCGCATGTCTGGGTTCTGGTCTGCTGGCCACCATGTCAGTGGTGTGACCTGCACTGCTGATGAAATGCTGCTGCCAACATCCCCTCCAGCACAGATACCGAGGGAGGACAGCAAAATCATAGCTCTGCAGTGAGGGGAAAATCATCTATGGATACACTCAAAGGACTCTGAGGGTAGTTTGGAGGCAGCACAGAGATGAGAAAGACACAGTCGCCATCTTCCATCCCTTTAATCCCTGCTCCCCTCCCTTAAACACTTTTAAATTAAACCAGCACAAACCCAACAAAGACAGCAACACCAGAGGACAACTGGCCAGATGTGTTAAGGTCAAGTCCATCATCTTTTCTCTGCCCTCTTTCAGGTTCATTTTACAGGACAAGTTTGTTGTGACCGCTCTCAGTGTTCCTTCGATACACAGCCCATTTCAAACGCCGTTACCAACCTCAAGGGGGTGGCAGTAATGGAATTCAGGGTGTCAAGATCCTATAAACCCCACCCTGAGATTCCTAAAGGGTCTTTAAGACACTGCAAAGGGACAGTACACACATTCCATGTGATTCCAGGTTCTCCAATCTGCTCCTGCAGGCTGAACAGCAGGAGAAGCAGCTCCTGAATTATCTGATGCCAGTACCCGGGGAGTCAGGACGTATTGTGTTCATTTATTTAAGACCATGCAGCCAATAGTTTTTTCCACAGGGGACTGCTACTCAAATCAATAGATAAAATTATACCCTCAGACCATTAACTGCTACAACAACACTGTTACCATAAAACTCGGATCAGATTTATGGACGGCAGAGTTGCCTGGTTGCGCTGTAACTGCCACAGACAACTGAAGCACCAAGGACGAAACTCAGCTCCCCTCTCCCACATAGCAGGGAGCAACACTGAGTTGAAGAGGTGCTTCACCCAGATTTCCAACTGCCCCAACCCACTCCGTCTCCACTTGACAGGAGACAAGACGACAGCTTGTTTGCTGGTTTTTCCTCGGGTTTCACTTATGTTCCTGCTAACAGATACAAAGCATCCCAGAAATATCAATGAGGGCTCTGCCGATAACGCTGCGGCTCCTCCGCCCGCTTGCAGAGCGTCAGATAAAGAACAAAAGGCTTAATGCAGCTCACAGGGGAGACACCTTCCCTAATCAATGGTGATTGTGTCTTGGTGGGGAGACAGGAGTGGCAGCACACGGGTGAGGTGAGCTTCTCTATCGCTGAGCTGCCAGGCCCTGGTGGAGACGGCACTGTTATTGGTGATGGCAGCCGTTACAGACGCAAACCCAGACCTGCTTTGGAGAAATCTGCTGATAACTGACCCAGTGCTGCATCAGGTCCCTGTCGATTTGATGGCAGGGATCCTTAGAGTACAGCAGAGCTTTGCAGACGTTGCATTCCCAGACTGGGAAGCCTCAGAGAGAGAAATGGAAGACAATGATGGGATGCTTGAGAAGATGCTCAAGTTGTTTACTTGCAAAAGCAGGCTCTGCCAAGCTGATGTGCTCAAGCTGAAGCAAATAACAGGTTACAGGTCTGGTCCCAAAGGACAAATCCTTTCTGTTGCCAGGCCAGAGAATCAAGAGACGTTTGAACTTCTACAACAGCACAGGCTGTGCTCAGCAGCACCTGCTACAGGAGAAAGGTCATTTTTTTACAGGGCTAACAGGGTCTGGTCCCTATCTGTCCTTGAGATCAAGGAAGTCTCATGCTCAGCCTGTGCTGCTACAGATGTAAAAGGCACTCACAAGATCCAGACTACAAGTCCCCATAAATCCAGGCAACTGTGAGGCAGCAAGCTGGGCTGCTAGTGGGTGGCACAAACACGTCACCGCGTCCCAGTACCATGCTCTAACAGGACATTTTCCTGGCAGGAAGTGTTCACTGAACCAGCTTTCAGTGATGGCAGACAGTGGGAGAGGCACTCAAGCAGAGAGATGTTTGGAGCAGAGACAGAGGCAGCTCTTCTGAATACATCAGTTTTCCCTGCAACAGCAGCCCCTCCATCCCAGTGCCCCAGCTGGTTTCTCTCCAGGCAGTAAGAAGCAGCCTGATGGAGAGTGGAGCCTCAAATGAAGCTTTTGGAGAAAGGATGCTTTGGGAAGGACAGGCACCTACTGCCTCTGGTTTTCTCTGAAGAACCAGGAGAGTGAGGTAGGAGTCAGACTAAATATCATCTGGATGTGGTGTTCGGGAACAGAATTCAGCAGTGGGTTGTTAAAGTATCACAGAATCATAGAATCATAGAATCATTAGGGATCGGAAAGAACCTCGAAAGATCATGCAGTCCAATCCCCCTGCCACAGCAGGATCACCCAGACCAAGTCACACAGGAACACAGCCAGGCAGGTCTGGAATGTCTCCAGAGGAGACTCCACAACCCCCCTGGGCAGCCTGTACCGATGCTCTGGTACCCTCGCTGGGTATAAGTTCCTGCTGATATTGGTAGGGAACCTCCTCTGTTCCAGCTGGCACCCAGTGCCCCTTGTCCTATCCCCAGATGACCTTGAGAAGAGCCTGGCTCCATCCTCCTGACACCCACCCCTCACAGATTCACAGACATGAATGAGGTCTCTCCTCAGCCTCCTCTTCTCCAAGCTCAAGAGACCCAGCTCCCTCAAGTATTTCCTCAGAAGGGAGATGTTCNCCCCAGGTCCCTTTCTCCTACACTGCTTGAGTGGTAGGGTTAGTTCAAGGTTGGTCTCTATGATCTTGAAGGTCTTTTCCAAATGAAGCAATTCTGAACAATGGACTGGAACTGGCTTCCCAGGGAGGTGGTCAAGTCCCCATCCCTGAATATGTTTGCACTGGGTGTAGATCTGCTGACATCCTGAAGCACAGTGACACAACCAACCTCTGTGTCCATCAGCACACCCAGGCCTTCACTCACTTGTGAAGTTTAAACCCAGTTTGGGGTTGAAACCCTCTTCTCTGCTCTCTGCCACCCTAGGTTGGATTTCAACCATCTGGGCATTGCTACCAACCTCAGTACTCCCTCCCCCAGCAGAGAGTGGCTGCAGAACCTGCAGCCGTCTTCCTGCAAGAGCAGCAGATTCCCTTTGAGAAGCTATTAAGCAGCAGTCGAACAGAGCAACCTTTCATTGACAGGCCACTCAGCCCTTTAAACGATCTCCAAATGGTGTTCTCAGTTGTATTGCTTTCTGCAGTTTAACAGCCTTGATTTCAAGTTACTTTGGCTCATGATAAACTCCAGATCTATATCCTGTCCGTTCGCTGCCTCTTTGGTCTCCCTCGGCCACTTCTTTATGTTTTTATTAAAAAAAGATGCAGGGAAACAGATAGAGGTTTAAAAGGAATCAAATTGAAAAGGGTCAAACGAATCTTGCTTAGATGATGGTCGCCCCATTAGAGACTTTCAAACAGAACAAATAATCCCTTCAGAAGCACAAGTGGGCTTTTCCATTTATTCTAAATTACAAACCAAATGATTGCAGCCTTGAATGGAAGCGCTGGCTAATGGCGCTAATATCTTGCTAATTCCAGCACCAAGGAATGGGGGAAACACTAACGATCTTCACCATTTTACCACTTACTCAATTTTGAACCAGGTGCATTATGCAAACCCAGGCTTGAGCTTCCTCTCCGTTTTGTGATCTATGACGAGGACTGGAATTCCAATTATTAATAATGGAGGAGCTACAGTTACTCTAAGGATAAACCATACCCCATACTCCAAGCCATAACCCAGCTTTTGTACACACACGCAATTCTCTCCTCATCTGGTGACAGGACAAGGGGCACTGGGTGTCAGCTGGAACAGGGGGGTTCCATACAAATATCAGCAGGAGCTTCTACCCAGTGAGGGTACCTGAGCACTGGAACAGGCTGCCCCGGGGGGTTGTGGAGTCTCTTTCTCTGGAGAGGTTCCAGATCTGCCGGGATGTGTTCCTGTGTGACTTGGTCTGGGTGATCCTGCTGTGGCAGGGGGATTGGACTGGATGATCTTTCAAGGTCCCTTCCAATCCCTAATGATTCTATGATTCTATGTCTCGCAGTACTGAAACTTTCTGCAGCCTAGAGATACACAAACCCCAGCACCCAGAGCTTTGCTGCTGGCGGGTCACAGCTGACAAGGGCCAGAAGCTGGCAGATGCCCACTGCTGCAGGACAGGCAGGGGCTGACCCAAACTAGTCCCCTGAGGACTGTGGGGATGCAGTAGCAAACACAAGGAGAACAAGCAGGTGGCTGTCCCTCAGTTCAGGTCATTGCCCTGTGGCCCAACCTTGACCCGAGTCCCATGTTCGATGCAGCTGAGTGAGCTGTCTATGTATGAGATACGTGGGTGGTTCCCACTTGGGATCCTCATCTCCCCCCAGCTAGAGTCATCAGGGCTTGGCATCAGTCCCAGCACCTTTAAATAAGATCTCCAATCCTTCCAGACAAGACAATCACGGTGAGATTTGCAGTTCACACCGCAGAACTCTCAAGTCCTCACCTTTCATTTACCCCAAAACTCCAGGTCTGCCTTACTGTGACCAACATGGCCTTCAGAGAAAAATATCCTGCCTTGGATTCGGGCAGCCCGGAGCAGATTTCTACAGTCATTACGCAGTGAATACAATCTGCTAAGCAACAATTAAGCACAGAGCAGCGCTCGTTGCTATGTGGAGCTACAGGACTGCAGTAATGGCTGCTGGTACCGCTCTGCTTTGTGCGGCAAACAGAAACACCTTGAATGCTGAAAACTACAGAGACCAGGTTCTGCTTCCAGAGATAACCCTGGCACAAACCCCTCTCCTGGCACCCCAGCCAGCTTTTGCATTGGCAATGGCCAGTACGGAGGAGCCTGCCTGCAGCCTGAGGTGCAACTTTCAGCCTGTCCCTCACCAATGGCATGGAGCAAAGCAGGAGGAAGGGCTAGAAGCCAAGTGGGGGGCTGAAGAGGAGAGTTTGTCCTTCCTTGAGCACAGATCATTAACCATTAGCTGATCTGGGAGGAAGATGCTGCCCCAAGTCCTCCTTCTGTCCCTTTGCCCAGCCACACCTGCTTTCACCACCAACCTCGGACACAAGAATGAAGCTCACCCTTCCGCTCTGCTGGGTCCACCGTGCGGAGAGGCCACCGACGTGCTGCACATGAGGACATGAGAAGCACAGAAGTGCTTGGAGGGGGAGATGAGCTGCACTGCCCCACTACCTTGTGCACAGGAGATGGTTTGTAGGCACCTTCCAGCAGCCAACGGCTGTCGGGAACAGGTGGTGGAGGAGAAGGCTGACACTTTTCAGCGCTTAATCGTTCCTGTTAGTAGTTTTATGAATGGCAGCCAAAAGGTGCCATAATTGCTGCAGTGACGCTTGCTAATGACTCGAGTTAGAGCTGGCAACAAGTCAAAGGCAGGAGAGGAGAAGAGAAATAGCAAGCAGGATTAATACCTGAGCACCTGCCTTTGACCATGGTGGAGGAGGATAACAAAGCCAGACCAACCTGGGACTGGCAGCTATGGCCAGACAGTGTCCAAGTGAGGTGGGTGAGCACAGAGAGATATTACAGCCCAGCCCTTGCCTTCCTTGGGCAGGGAACTGAACATGAGAGGGAAGGGGAAACAGAAAACCAAGCCTAAATATTCAGGTTAGTTCAAGACCCTTGTTCTTGAGGGATGAAGGTGACCCACCTCATGGAAACCACCTTTCTACTCCAGAATCGCATGGGCCAGGGCAGCACAAGCCCTGCTTGTGTCTATCACTGTGGCAAAGGGAGATTTGTTCATGGAGAGGACTCCAGCCCCTGGTGAGCAAGCAGTGCTCCTCCTGATTATGTATCTGTTCCTGAATGTTAACAAACACTCGGCAGCATCTGATTGAGTGGGTTATTAGCAGAATGAAGACAGATGGTGGTGGATTAACTCTGAAGCGTCTTTATTGCAAGGCCGTCAGTACAGACAGCTCTGCCTCTCTCTGTCTCTACCTACAACTGTCACCAGCTTAATTTTGCCCTACACCTCATGACTGCCCATCAGCCATCCCAGCACTTGGATGAGCAATCGCCAACCAGAGCACTGGGATGAACCTAGAGCTGCCATGCTGCTGCAACAGCTTCCCATCCCATCCCCAGCCCAGCCCTGCCCCCAGATCCATTACCTTACCTGCTGTGGGTTTTACATCACCAGTGGTGCCACCAGCAGACCAGGCTGCTCTGTTGTTTTACAGCTAGGAGCAACACCAACACCCCACACCAACATTCCACACCAACACCCCACACCAACGCTCCATTCCAACTCCCACCACATCAGCACTCCACACCACCACCTCACTCAGACCTGTTTTTTCCACAACCCACTTGTCTGCAAGCACCCAGCTTGGACCTTCTCCATAGGGACAGCCAGGAGAAGTGATTCCTCCATGCTGACAGGGTCTCTAAGTCCTCTGGTGCTTCTCTACCTATAAGACCCTTTTTGTAGATGTCTCTGGTAAATGACAGCGAGGTTCTAATGCTCCCAGTAATTACCCATTTCCACCGCAGCAGAGATCCCAGACCTCATAATTATCCCATTGCCCCACTGCCTACCTCTGCTTTCAGTTCCTTCAGCTACCCCGTAATTATGAATAGGGCTATTCATTAGCACTGTCCTGCCACAAAGAGAGGAAAAGCTCTCACTGGGCTCAAATACAAAAGGGAAGCTGTCTCTCTCCTTATCCCTGCGAGGTAACTGGCACGAAGAGTCTGGCTCAGGGACTTTGGGCAGGAAATACCTGTTGATGCCCAGACACCTGAACCCCGTCTTGGCTCCCACAACTGTAGGGTGCAGCTCAATGCTGAGACACAGCAAAACACCAGGAGGCTTCATCCAGAACCAACTCTGGTGAAAACACAAGTCCTAGGAGGTCTTTGTAGCCATGGAAATCCTCCCTGACTTTGGTTTTGGCTGATTGTACCTTTAAACATAATGGTCCCGCAGCCCGCGGGGGCCAGCAAGTCGCTGGCAGCAGGGTGACAGGCAGCGACACTTTGTTCCCATCCCCACACAAAGGTTTTGCTTTGGGCCTTTCATCTTCCTTTGTTCTCCCCGTCACAAAGCCAAGTTCAGCCTGAAACAGGGCTTTGCTTGATAGGCACATGCAGGCTTTGAATCCATCCTGGTGCAGCGGGGGCAGACAGGAGCTTCCCAAAGATCCCTAAGTGTCTGGCATCCCCAGGGTGTTCCTGATCCCTGAGGGATGGGAAGGAAGGTGTTAAGAGTGGGATTGCACAGCCCCTTTGCATTACACACATCTCCTCATCAAGGTTTAAAAAGCACTCGGTAATTAACAAGCAAGAGGTGAAGCCTTGCCTAGTACTTCCCCAGTTCCCAGCTCAGTATCAGGGCTCCTGGGAAAGCAAAGGAACCTTTGATCTTCTAACTGATACTTGAGCCATAAACTTGCCTCTCTCTGTAAGACTTTCAACCATGAGAGCTACAGCACATTTTATGGCAGAGAAGATGTTTCCTGCAAGAGCAGCCACCCCCCGACTCACTGCTGGCGATCCTCCATCCTGCCCAAGCAAGAGGAAGCTCTGAAGGACACACAACGCACCCTTTGTCCAGATCATTTCCAACCAAAGCCCCAGAAAAGGTTAAATCCCTGCATGGATTAAGTTTGCACTTCCCAGAGTAACTTTGCAGCAGACAAACTCTCTTCCATGTTCCACCAGGACCCTCCCATCTCGCTATGCCCTGGGTTCTTTCATCCTTTACCCATCCAGGGCTGATTTGAGATGCTGCTGCACTGGGGCTTGCTCCAGAAAATGCTGCCAAGCAACGAAGGTACCAGGAGTGAAGATGCCAGTTCTTCTCCATGTAAATAGCTTTTGTTTAGCTAGTAGGTGCCATAATTATTTATGATATTTCTCTGGATTAATCAATGTTCATGAACTACTTAGGGGATGACTAGAATACAAATCAGGGCCATAGTCACCAGCTCTCCCCCAGAATTTGACAAGCAATGGAATGGTGCCTCTGAGAGGTTCAAAGGCTCTGAAAATGAATGTTTTCAATGAAAACGGTGTCAAGGTTGAGGCTCTGCCATCCTGATAGAGTTAAAGGAGCAGATGCAGCAACAGCTGGAAGATCTTCCATGTCACAAGTCCTTTCCATAGGAGAAGACAATGGATTTGGGTTGTATGGAACTAACAAGCTCCTGCTCTTCACTTGAAGCTTGAAGCAAGGGCTTCCTACATCCATGGCCACTAAGATCAAAGAGATCAAAGGGGAAGAAGGATTTTCTCCTCTAAGTGTGTTCCTAACCACAGGGCATCCTGTATCCCTTGCTAAAGGGAAAGGAAGAATGGAAGGTGAGGGAGCTGCTCACCTTCAGTCATCCTGCGGTACTTCTCCTTGTACATGAACCCCAGCACTAGGCAGCATCCTCGTCCTGGGAGCCCCAGTTCTGCAAGAGAAGAGAGAGTGGCATTAGAAGATGGGGCTGGGGACAGGAGCGAGTGCAAAGGGATGCTGCAGGGAGCAAATCTTACAACTGCTGGGGTGCAGCCTTGCAGAGCTGAGCTTTACTAGGGGTGCTCAAGCAGCAGCTGCTGCACTATTCCACATCTGTCTAGAGACACGAGGGTCACAGCCCCTCCTGCGCCTGTTGCTGAAGGCTCCTTGATACCAGGCAGAGGGAATGGACTGTGTCTTCTTCCACATCAACACGTTGTGATGATTCAGATTCCTTAGTGCCTTTCTTCCTTAGCAAAGTAAGATGGGAAACGGCCCCCCAGAAGGGAGGATACGTCTGGCTTGAAGCATCATTCGAAGCAAGAGGTGACCCTATGAGCAGCAGAGTGCCCAGGGTGGAGCAGGCACATGCCTTTGATGCCGCTGTTTCTTAATGGGGCTCTCTGACTGCCACTGAGAGATTCGAGTGTGGCTGTTTCCAGAAGTGGGCTGCCTCGTGCAGGCGTGCTCCCGGCACCATCTCAGAGCTGCACAGAGCTCTGGTTCTTCAAACAAATTCTTCTGTGTCACGGCGGAGAAAATTAAGGTACCATGTCCCTGATGCTGCCTGAGGACCTGCAGAGCTCCTCGGGGGTTTCTGTGCTCTGCAGAGCCCTGCTGATCAAAGCCCCTTTGATGTTTACTTAATGTGGCTGTGGACTCTATAGAGCCCCTCTCCGCTGAGGAAGAAGCGTTCGGGATCGTCACAAAGTTGTGCCGCATGTGAGAGGGGAAACAGCAAAGCAGGAGGGCTGAGAACATGGTGACAGCTTTAGAGCAGAGTGAGCGCTGCCTGGCAGCCTTGACTTTTCGAGCCACTATGCCAACTTGGGTTTGAGATGTGGATCTGGACTGCATCCAGAGGAAGAGGAGTCTTCTGATCAGAGCGTGATGTGCAAAGAGGACACCAAGGTATGTGTACGCAGATGTAAAGTACCTCTCCCCACCCCAGCAGAGCGGGCAGCACCCTTCTGTGCGCAGTATGAGGGGGAATCAGAGCCTAAACCCAGACCAACCACACTTCTCCAGACCCAGGACACTCCAGGTACATGCAACACTAACTGAAGTTCTTCTCCAACATTATCCATGCCTCCTTCATGCAAGAGGCCATGCTCCTGGTCCTAAGACTCCTACCAGGGACGACATCAGCATCTAATCAAAGCAAACCACAGGCATAATGCCACTGAAGTCAGTGCTCAGGCAAAGGAAATCTCTTGAGATGCTCAGAGTGTGTTGGGATTTAACTGCTTCCTGCTATATCCACGTTGTCACCTGAGGCAGCACCCAGGAGAAAATGGGTGTCTCCAGAAGGAAACCCACTTTACCTGCCCAGGAGGTCTTTGGGGGTGCTTGTACCTCTGTCATGGGCTGTGACTCACTCAGATGGAACTGACTAAACATCAGGCGAATCAAGGCAGATGGATCGACTACCTTTATCCTCAGACACTTCTTGAACTGGAGCCCTAATGAAGAGGAAGAGGTGACACTAACATCTGCTACGTTGGATGCAAAAGGAGTTCACTTGTTCCAAGATACCACCACCTGCACAAAGCCCAGCTGCAAACATACTGCAGAAGATGATGACTTGCAGAGCCTCAGATGCCTCTAATAACCTGCTGTAAGGTCTGTGGTTTGAGCTGAAGGACATTGAGTGCAGGTTGCTCCCCCTAGCACTGCTGAATAACCATAATCAATAAGACTTTGGGTTTCCACGACGCCGGGGAATATGGACACAGTGAACATGGCTGGACACCACGAGCCTGTCAATAGCCTCCAGGACCATTTCTACTGAGACTGTGAAGCAGGAGAGAGGCCTTTAAGTCTTATTGATAGGAAAACAAAACTGCATCGATTCCTATTGAGCCTCCACCAAGCGCTGAGGTATCAAAGCATAATTAAAACAACACAATTAAATTAGCATCATGCAAGACAGACCTGCTGTACCAGGGGCTGCTGTGCTCTCTGTGGACCACAACCACCATCAAGAGCACTGCGAATCAAAGCAGTAGATGGTTAGGGCTGGATCCAGTGGAAAACTGTGTTATTACCAGTCTGGAGCCTGGACCAGTGCACCCCAGTATGGGTGTCAGTCTTCCATGCACTTCCCTGAGGGGTGCCGTAATTAATGCTTATAAAAGCCTTTGATATCCCATGATGAAAGGAGCTATGCAAGAGCACCACATTATAATAATTCATACCATAAATCTGTGAGAACATGCAAAAAAAATCTTTATAGCTAAAGGCACCTTTAAATACTTGAGAGCGCCTTTAAAAGTTAAAATACTTCAAAATTACTCCTATGCCTAAGGATGTCTCACCACTGCATGGCTTTTAGTGGCGACCGAAAGCTGCAACAGCTAAATGGTCTGGCTTTAGAGAGGCTGCGGAGATACCACTGGAAAAGAACAGTTTAACCTGTGCACACCCCTCGCCCCCCAAACCCTGTCCCATCCATTTCCCTGTAATGACAAATTGCTTTTCCAGTAGAACCCAGTGGAGCTGAGGATTGAAGAAGTGTGTGCTCAAGTAGTGTGTTTGGATAATGCAGGGCAGCAGCGTGTTTTGATTCTCTTGGAAGGACCTGCATCACCTCACCTCAAAGCCTGCAGAAGAGCCACTCACAGCTCAGCCAAGTGCAAACCACACGCTGCCCGCACTGGGGGCAGCCAGTGACAACAAAGCTGCAGCAAATACAAAGAAGTGAGATATTTAGGGGCCTCCACCTTTGTGAACAACTTGCTCAGTCGATGCACAAACAGATTTCTCTGTGCTGGTCCAAACACTTCTCCCCTCTTTTGGAATTTCATTATGCAGTTCCAAGGCAATTCCTCCCGTAGCACTCAAGGAGGGCCCTAAGTTTCTGATCAACCGGTGGAGCAAAGGCTGAAGCTGTAAAGCAGTAATAAAGGTTTATTAACACCATCACACCGTGTGCTATTGTGTAGCTCTATTCCACCAGGAATGACAATAAATGCTTAATAGTCCAGTAATACCTGCTTAATAATTTCTCAGCTCGTCCCGCCTAATTGCAAGTTTATTAAAGAACGATAAACTTTATAATCGGTGTACAGGCATAATTGCAACTCCACTGCTTATTTAATATTGAGTTAATTATATTACAACTAAGTTACATTTTCCCATACATATTAAATATCAATTAGCTGCTTTAAACTATTGATTTGTATTTAATTAACTATGCTATTATATACCAATTACGCTCTTATAAGAGAAGCACAAACAGCTGGTCTCTTAAATGGTATTTTAGAAACTTTATATTAACATAAACATCACGTCTCCATTTTCTCGCGTTTTCCTTCCACAGAGTTGCCAATTTGCTCTCTGTAAATATTTCCCCCAGTTGCATGCTGTACACACGAGCTTCACACTAACTTTCTCTTTCAAGGATGGAGAAGGAGCAAGCTCCATGTCTGATATCCCAGGGACACCAAAACACAATGACGGGACAAGACAGAGGGTTGGCTAAGTCCCAGTACACCAGAGGATCTCGGGAGCAAAGAACCTGGGCAGGAGCTCTTGAAAGAGCGTGAAGGTGTCCAAGGAAAACAACTCAACATCTGCTTTGTTTCTGAGCTGGTCAGCAAGGGTAGGAGAGGATCCTACACACTGAAACACTTTGAGAAACCTTAAGAACCTGCTTGGGAGTTTGCCTGTCCTCATGGACAAAGCTGTCTGCTGCTGCTAAAGAACCTCACTGTAGGCAAAACAGCCCAACTCTCAAGTCCTTGACTTCACCACGACTAGTGACAACACACCCAAAGCCAGAAATACACAGAGGAGCACTGTCTTCAGTCTTCAGCTTTCTGTTTGCAGGCTCAGCCTTGCTTTTCTCAAAGATTTCCTACCCAACCCGGTGATGTCTTCTTCAGAGGACTTTGCAAGCTGAGCCCTACCCCACCAAACTCTCCTTCTGCCCCAACAAGATTCCTGGTTTCCCGTTTCCTCCCTCGGTGTTTGCAAGCAGAGGCAAACCCGAACGCCTGAGGAGCTTCAGTGGTTGAGCAAACCGATCCTTCGGCACCTAATTTCTATATCACGCTTAAAGGCTGCAGAGCAATCCAAGATCCTCCGAGATGAAGAAAAGGCAATACAAATGTAAGTTATTATTAAATCTGTGCCTGGTTAATTTAGAAAAATGTATTAAAAAAACTTAAGAGGCTTCTCAGATGAGCAAATGGGCACATTACTGTTTGAAATATGAACGAACCAGAGATCAGCGTCAAATGCTGCGGTGATATTGTGTTCTATTCTATAGTGCTCCACAGAAAAGTTGCATTTATAAACCCATTTATTGTGTTATGTACTTGCAAACCACCTTGTCATCCGTTTATTGCACAAATAAAATCTTAAAAGCAGAGGATTAGTTGAGTGTGTCCCTGTGGGACCACTATCTGACTTTAAAGAATGCATCAACGAAGGAAAACAGATGGAGCAGGGGTGTTTGCCAGCTCATTGCTCTGAGATGTAAAATGCAACTGTGCGGAAGGGCTATTCTCTGATGGTCCACAGACCTGAAGGTCCTGTTTGTATTAAAGAGAAAAGGCACAGACAGCAGGGCTTGTGGAAACCAGCCCTCCCTTTGAGAGCCAGTTCAGGCTGAAGACATCTGAGCAGCAAAGTATCCAAGAACGCTCTGGGGATGACAGCTCAGCTTTGCACAGCAAAGGAAACTTCCCTGAAGTTGAAAGATTGTCAAGAGGCAAATTTGCCTTAAATGATGCTGGAGAGGCACCCACCAGCAGCTCAAAACCCAGCCAACCCCGGCACTCTTTTCCCTAAGGGGAATAGTGAAGGGTGAAGGTCTGGGTGGTCCTTAAAACTTAGTCGTAGAATGGTTTAGGTTGGAAAAGACCTTCAAGCTCATCAAGTCCAACCATTAACACAGCTGTCCCAACCCATGACTAAAATCTGTCCCTGAGCTCCAGATCTCTGAAACACGGCCAGGGATGGCAATTCAACCCCCCTCTCGGGACAGTTTATTCCAATGCTTGATGACTCTTTCAATTAACACAGTTTTCTATCTTCTTTTGGGTTAAAACCCATAATGCAAAATGGCCAGGATGTTCCTGTGTGATTATTTTCACTGCACCTGCTTCAGCTTGGTGAAAAACCAGAGACAGCCATGTCCCAGGAGGAGGTTTCACCAGGGTAAGTGGCTTTAGACAGGCACATACACAACACTGGCATTCAGCTCTTCACGATGCCTTGAGCGGCATCAGCATCAAGACGTTCAAGGGGAAGACTAGAGAAGCATCACAGTAAGCAGCTGTCCCCAAGAACGAGTCATGCCCTGGGACCAGACAATCTGAAGTTGCTTCTTAGCAGAAAACACAACTAGGAAGAAAGAAGGTTTCATGCTACCGAGCAAAGAGAATTTCCCCCCCTGTGTTCCCTGGCTAACGATGGGAGAGAGGCACCTCCAAGCTGTCACTTGGCACTGAAGTGTTTTGAAGAGCTTTTTTGACCCCTAGTGGCACCACAGAGCCTTTGGTCTGTTTCTATCCCCACCTCTGCTCCCCAGCCCAACCCCATGGCTGGTCCCTTTGCTCCAAACCTCTTACAAATGTGTCCTGCTTGAGGAGCATCCAGCAAGTGAAGGAGAGTCCTCACAAACCCCAAAACTACCCATTCTTAGGGTTTTATTTTTCCTTCCTCTGAAGGGCTCCCACTCACCCCCCCCCCATGCCCCACTTCTGAAGGTCTTGCTGTCCAATGAACCATTCACAGCCACATCTCTAGGCCTTCTCCAGCACCGTGGGGTCAACATTTCATTGCACAGTCACAGCACATGGGAGATGCTCCAGCATTTCTCCTCCATTTACATGATTTCTGGAGCATTTTGCAAAAGCTGCTGTCCCACTGCTGCTGCCATCTAGCTCAGGCTCTCTGAAGCTCCCTGACTTGCTACAGCCCTGTAGTTCATAGAATCACAGAACTGTTTCAGCTGGAAGAGACCTTCAAGCTCACAAAGTCCAACCTTTTCCTAGCCCTATCAGCACCACTCAAGCCTGTCCCACAACACAACACCTGTCCTTCTCTTCAATACCTGCAGGGATGGGGATTCAACCCCTCCCTGGGCAGCTGTTCAGTGCCTGACAGCCCTTTTTTGGAAAGAAGTCCCTCCTGACAGCCAACCTGAACCTCCCCTGGCACAGCTTCAGGCCATTTCCCCTCTTTCTCTCACTGGCCACTAGGGAGAACAGAGCAACCCCCACCTCCTACAGCCCTCTTTCATGTAGTTGTACAGAGCAATAAGGTCTCTCCTCAATCTCCTCTTCTCCAGGCTAAAGACCCCCAGCTTCCTCAGTCATTCCTCACAGAACACTTGTTCCAAATCCTTTACTGGCTTGGTAGCTGCTTCTGTCCCCTCTGCAGGAGCCCAACACTGGACACAGGATTTAAGGTATGTCCTCACCAAAGCTGCGTAGAGAGGACTGATCACCTCCCTGCTTCTGCTGGCAACACTATTCCTTCTACAGGCCAGGATGCCACTGGCCTTCTTGGCCTCCTGGGCTCATGTTCATCCAGCCCTCTATTAACACCCTTAGGTCCCTCTCTGCTGGGCAGTTTCCCCAAAGCTCTGCTGCTGGGGGTTGTTGTGGCCGAAGTGCAGGAGCTGGCACTTGACCTTTGTGGAATTCATGGCATTGGCCTTGGCCCAGTGATCCAGCGTGCCCAGAGCAGAACGCAGACCCTCCAGCAGATCAACACTTCCTTTAGTTTGGGGAAGCGTTCAGACTCTCCCTGTGAAGGTGCCCATATTATTCAGCAGTGTCGTGACCACTTCACCTCGCTGGTGGATTTGACCAGCACTTCGAGGACTTCCCAGCGATGTAATGGCTTTTGCCTACAGCCCATTGCATGTGCTGCTCCATTTAAACCTCCGAACACACCTCCTGCTTCACGGCAACAGCTGCGGGAAGGTCAGCAACAAGGCTTGGAGGAACCTAATCAACACAGGATTACCTTCCCATGCATTCCCCTGTCTCTCCTTGGCACTTCCCCAGGTGAGCCCCTGAAATCACGAGGCTTGCCCAGACCAACCCATGAAACCACAACACACTGCCACCTACATGGTGCCACCACGAGGTGAGCACTGATGAAACCACATCTGCTGGCTCCAAGGAGTCAGAGAGCAAGGCCACCAGAGGACCACCAGGTGATAGGCACACATGTCTTGGTCATACTCCAGCAGCTGCATTGAACCAGCCAACACAGCCACCAAGCATTCCATGGAGACCCTCCTGTTCACTGGGGCATGAGCAGTGAGGGCAGGAGAGGCCAACAAGCAGTTGGAGCCTTGTCCTGCCTGTCTGTTCTGTCTCCTCCAGGCATCTCCTCTTTTAAGCTAAAGGCTCAGATGGCCCTGGGCTGTCTGTCACCTGATGCCCTGCTTGGCAGCTCAGACACAAACCTGCAATCACTTGGGGAGCTGCCTGACGAGCCCTGTGGTGGCACTGGTACAGCATCACTTGTTCCTCCCTGTCCAGCCACATTCCCTTTCTACCTCTCCAGAAACCAGGAGCTGTACGTTCAAGTCCACAGATCAGAAACTGCATCCCACCAGAGAGGAACGAGTGGAGGGTATCTATGAAACACATCACACCTTCTATGAAGCCCATCACACCTGCAGCATCTCTTCCATTGCATTTGGTCAGACAAGCTCTCCAATGGAGTCAAAGCACCATTATGAGGACAAGCCCCAGAGACTGGAAAAGCACCAGACACCTCAGCATACTGGAGCTGTGTGAAATGGGAAGGGGTCTGCAAAGGAAGGGACGTTTGGAAGATGGTTTGGGCCAGTCTAAGCTGGGTGAACTTCCTGCTTCATCTCCAGTGACCACACTGACTTCAGTGGGCTTGTTAGTCTCTAAATTGGAATGAATTTGGAGTCCTTAAGAGCACGGTGTTTTCTGCAAAGACCCAGTTTCACCACAAACACTCCTGTTTCTCATCTTACTGAACCACTCTGCTGCTCCTGCTCTAGGACCCCCGTGTGTCCCATTGCAATCCAAGCAACATTAGCCACAACAACAGCACAACATTACCCTGAAGCCTGGTGGAAGCATCTCCTGTTGGAATAACTAACATGTTTTGTGCTTCTTGGGAACACACATAGCCACGGGTACCCAGTGATCTGGAGAACCATGTAAAAGGGGAGGTGGACCAGCCTCACACCCCACCCAGCCTACCCTATAACCTCAGCTGTGAGCAGAACGTGGCAATGGAAACACTGCAGTGAGCCCTGCAAATCCCGAGACAGCTCTGACAGACTGTGCTGGAGAAAAAAATAGATGAAAGAAATGAATAGCCCCACAGCACCGCAGAGCTCACACCCACCGCAGCGTCATGGAGCAACAACAGCTTCTACACCTCCTGGCCTGAGAGTGGTTCTTGTTACATCATCCATTCCACAAGCCTAGAAAGATGGTAATGGAGAGCACAAAGCCCTTCCACCCCGGGAATATCCAGGAAACACAGCTCTGCCTGACCTGGGACACCATCCCCATTAGCTCCAAGTCCCTCAGCAACTCCTGCCTTGGGCGCCACTGCCCAGCTGCTCCAAACCCAGGAGCCAGACACCCATGACAACTGCTCGAGTAGCTGCAGCCCTGTAATCCCCTCCAAACACAGGGCATGCGCTGAAGCACCATCACACTCTCATTTGAGGATGACACGGCAGTGAGAGGCAGGGAACCCCGCAGTCCTTCTATTACTGGGAAAGCGTGCTCCAGCCTGGCGAACACCATTACTGCTTTCTCTCTTATAATTAAATTGTATTTGCCGGTTACCTCACAGCACGGCTGCAATTCCTGGGCATCTGAGGCTTTTAAAAGTATTTCTGATCTTCAGCTCCTATTTTAGTTTTTCCCCTCCTTGCCAACTCTCAGCAATTTCAGAAAATCCTTCATGCTGCCTCACCTGTGAGGTGAGGAAATGTGCTGTGCAGCACGAGGCCATCTCCTCTAGGGCCATCCAACAGTCCTGAGCTGAAGGAAGCAGACCAGTGATGAGAACAAGTCACCCTGGTCAGACCCAGGTATGCAGGCTAGTCTCCTCCTTCACTATGTAAACCTCACTGGCATCTGAAATGCAGCTGAGGCACCCTAACGTTTTGGGGAATCTCACTTCATAGGATCCTCACAGATGGAAAAGACCTCCAAGGTTCACCAAGTCCAGCCCTCATCCCAACAGCTCCCTAACCCCTAGACCATGGCCTCAAGTGCTTTAGCTACTCAGGTTTTAAACACCTCCAGGGATGGAGACTCCACCACCTCCCTGGGCAGCCTGGTCCAGTGCTCAACCACTCTCTCAGGAAAGAACTTCTTCCTAAGATCCAATCTAACCCTCCCCTGCTGCAGCTTGAGGCCAATTCCCTCATCCTGTCATTAGGAATTTGGGAGAAGAGACCAGCAGCAGCCTTGCTACAACCTCCCTCTTAGGCAGCTGTAGAGAGCAATAAGGTCTCCTCTCAGCCTCCTCTTGTCTAGACTGAACAACCCCAGTTGTCTCAGCCAATCTTCATAGGGCCTGTTTGCCAGATGTCTCCCCAGCATCGTTGCCCTTCTCTGGTCCTGCTCCAGCACCTCAATGTCCTTCTTATACTTCCCAAAGAATATAAAATATACTTATACTTCCCAAAACTGGACTCAGTCCTCTAGGTGTGGTCCCACAAGTGTGGTAACAAACCACCTGCAGGTTGCAGGATCTTAAATACCACAAGAAATAACCATTCCCTCTCCCCTTTTACAGTGGTAGCTGTTTCCTGATTCATCTGAAAACTCATGATTTCTGCCACCGGTCCTGCTGGCTGAATCTTCTCCCTGCAAACTCTTCGCTAGTGGTTGCTCAGCAGCTTCAGCACAGAAGGTCCACATGATGTTAAATCCTTCCTGCACCCCTGCAGATGTTGCTATCCCAGGTAGGAAGGGAAAGCAGGGAGGACAGGGGTAAAGGAAGGACTCAGAACCCTGCTCATACCCCTACAGACCCCAAAGCACCTGCAAGCAGCTAGGATCTTACAGACTCCATGCCACGCTGTGTCAGCGGAACCTTTAACCAGGACACACATGCCTGGACCAAACTAAGCCCCAGCTTGTGGCTGATGCCAGCCTGTGCTGTTAGGCACCTTTATATCACCCATCTGCTGCCAAACCCTATAATTTACTGCAAGCAGCTTGGCTCCTGATGACAGGAAGCCACTTTCCCAGTACTGGCCATAACGGGAATGACCCATGGAAACAGCTCCCTAGCTGTTCCCGGTGTCACTACCTCAATCCCATTAAAAGCAATGGGGTGAGATTGTCCAGCCTGTTACTTCCAACGGCTTCATTTCAGCCAGCCAGCCTCAAGCTCCTACATCCTCAACACAGCCAGTGGAGCAGCTCCAAAGCTCTTCCTGATTCAGTTTCACCTCCTGTGCCACAAAGAGAGCCAGGCCCACGCTGGTTTGCTGCAGGAGGAGCATGAGTGCCCCTTGAACCACTGACCATTACTGCCTTGCTCAGCCGCTGTTGCTGTACCAAGGCGTGAGGTTTTACAAGCTGTCTTGCACTAACGCAGCCTCCGGAGGGTGCTGGATGGTCTCACTGATGCTGCTGGGGAGGTGCAGTTGCAGGAAGAGTGAGCAGGGGAGAAACGGAGCCCCGGCAAAAGCCCAGTGCCGGTCCTGTGTTTAAGATGCATCACATACGCTGTAGTTTGAGAGCTCCTGAGCTCTGCATCCACTAACACACCGAGGGCAGAGACAAACCCCTCAAAACCCCTTGCTTCTGAGGCAGTTTGATGTTATGACAAAGCTGTGCTGCCAAGAGCTCGAGAAGTCCCGTTCCTGGTCCCACTGCTGACCTCTCCTTCTGCTCTGCTTCATAAAAACCTGTCAGAACATGACCATACAAAGCCACGTGTCCCCTCCTCACATGCAGGGATACATCAGGGATGGACGTAATGGCACATCCAGGACGCTGCAATAACAACAGCATCTCATCTCAACACCTGGCCAAGAAAAAAGAGGTGGGAATTGCTGACTAGTTACATGGTTGACAAAACCCCATAAACCAGCAGCAAGTCACTGAGGTGACACTAACAGCCAAGCGATGGGAGTTTTGAGCACTGCAGGGACGCTTCTTGCCTCTAACCTTAGCCAAGGGATAACTGCATAGTGCAAACCTCCGCGAGCATCTCGCATGGCCTCTGTGGACTTGATGCTGCGCCCTGTCGCGACGCTGAGTCTATCTGCTGCTGCAGCAGGGCTGTTACCTTCTCAATGCTCACAGCCCTGTCCAATCCAGGACAGATGGTAATAAATTTTTCAGTGGCTGGAGCCCGAGTGCAGCAACTGTGTGATTAGCATCTTTTTCTCCACTGCACATTTCATCTGTAAACTAAGATTAAATACCTGGAGGAAAAAAGCCCCAGGAAAAGGGAACTTTAATATGTTTTCACTGCAGAGTTCACAGATGAGCAAACAATTGGGATCTGAGGTTGGGGTGGCTCATGCCAGGGCAGACTTGCTTATCCACTGGTATCCACTTTCACCAAGATGCTCCTTCTGTACCCTGAGATTCTTCTGGCCCAGGCTGCTGCCCTTTGAGCCAATAGGGCAAGAGACAGCAAGGTCTGCAGTGCCTTAAAAATGAACACAAGGAGGAGGACAGCTCCATGACCTGCCTGGGTTTGAACTCTCAACCCACTTAAAGCAAACAAGCCCTATTCCTGCTGCCTGTCAAGTCTCAAGGATGTTGTTTTCCTCAATCAAAGACAAAAGGAGTGAATTGCACTCAATTGCACATGAGGTTCAGACAGCTCCCACTGTGGAGGAGAAAGCATCAGCTCCAAGTTCAGCAGCCACTAAAGCTCATGAAGGATCTAGGATGCAGCTGAGGGAACTGGTGGAGTTTCACTGGAGAAAAGGAGGAGACTTTCTCTCTCTTGACAGCTCCCTGAACTTCAGGAGGTTGGAGCCAGGTGGGGTTTGGTCTCTTTTCCCCAGGAACAAGGGACACGATGAGAGGAAACTGCCTCAGTTGTGTCAGGGGAGGGTGAGGTTGAATATTAGGAAGAATTTCTTCACCAAAAGGGTTTTTACCAGGCTGCCCAGGGCAGAGGTGGAGCCCTTGTGTCTGGAGGCATTAAAGCAGTGTAGATGTGCTGAGGGACAGGACCTGGCAGTGCTGGGTCAGTGGCTGGACATGATAATGTTAAAGGTCTCTTCCAACCAAAGAGATGCTGTGGCAAGTTCCCCATCGCTGCAAGGCAGGAGTCAGGAGTGCTGAGGGATGGGCACACACCACCACCTATCAAAGGCCATTCCATGCTGTTGCTGTAATCAATAATGCATTATTTCCTCTGTTTTCTACCCTCATGTTTATTGTGTGTAAATAGGGATTTACAGTGATCTGAGGGCACTCGTTTAACACACTGATACCCTGCACACAAGAGCTGCCAGCTGCTCACTCAAGACCTTTGGGAAAACAGAACATCATGAGAGAAATGAGGAAAGAAAGGAAGAAAAAAAAGGAATAAAACAAGGCCAAGGTAGGGAGATCAGAGACTGTACACATGAAAGGGAAAACGGAATAAGAGTGCCAGCACTGGGATCCAGAGTCACGCCAGCGTTACAGCAAAAGGAGCGTTAAACATCGCTCTCATCTCCAGTCCAAGGTGCTGCTTCTAGGAGGAAAAGGTTGGGGTGGGGGAAGAAACTTTTCCTTGAAAGGCACTGGCACACCTATGCAAAGTTCCTTCTTATTTGATCTTCAGCATAAAGAGCAGAACAGAAGCAGATCAGCCTTTGCAGCTAAAATGAAAAAATAAAGAGGACTTTTATCCCAGATTCATTTATCTCAGGTAATAAATTCTCCTGCCTGCAGCCAGTCAGTACGTTGCAGGTGGGAGCTTTCTTGCTGGAAAAATGAACAAAGCAATCAAAATAATTTGCTAATTCTATTCAGACCGGCTTTTATTTATTTATTTTTTAATGTCTAAACTGCAAGTTAAAACAAATCCAAGTAACCTGGTGTGTTGTGTCAACGTTTTGTTCAACAAATATCAAAGCAATCCTGGGATTGTTAATTGTCTCTTCAAAGATCTTCAGGTGCCTCTGGGAAGGAAGCGACACCATAGTCAAATCCAGCAGCCACATTTGTTTTCTGTCGGATGCTGACAGCCTCAAGGTCTACTGATGCCTTTCAGAACCCCAGAGAACTGCCTTTGCCTGGCTCAACAGAGCTTTGGGATGAAAACACCTCAGGATGGGAGGATAGGGCAGGGCCTGAAGCTGCCAGAGGATGGTTAGGTTGGATGTTAGGAAGCCCTTTCCGTGATGAAAGGGGGATCAGAGTCTGGAATGGACTCCCCAGGGCAGTGGTGAAATCCCTATCCTCAGGTCCCCACCCTGGAGGTGTTGAAGGACAGTCTGGCTGTGGCCCTTAGTGCCCTGGTCTGGCCACTGTGGTGATGCTAGGTCCTGAGTTGGGCTGGATGAGCTCAGTGGGCTTTTCCAGCCTCAATCATTCTGTGATTCTGTGATCTGACTCTGCTCACACCTTTCAGGTGAAACCCCAGACAAAATAGCACACTTTGCTTGTTCAAGCCAAGTTCTCAAGCCAGATTGTTAATCAACAGGACAGGTCAGAAGAACCTGGCATAAACATGAGGTTGCAGCAGCTACCCCACACCAGGTTATCGTGGTGAGCCCAATGCCTGTGCCTGTCCCAACATGTGTGTCCTATTCAGCATCCTCTCAAGCTCATCTCTGTCCTTCCACTTCAACAAAGGGACTGTTCCCAAGATCAGGGAACAATAGGATGAGGGGTCATGGTTTGAAGATGGAAAAGGGCAGAGTGAGGCTGGACAGGAGGAAAAAGCAATCTGAGGGTGGGTTCCCCATCCCTGGAGCCATTCAAGGTCAGGCTGGCTGGGGCTCTGGGCAGCCTGGTCTGGTGAGTGATGGCTCTGCTTGGTGTTGGAGGGTTGGACTGGATATCCTTTGGAGGTCCCTTCCAACCCTATGATTGTATGATTCTAAGGAAAGGAAAAGCGTGTCTCTGTGTCACAAACAAACCTCCAAGGCAAACATCCTTCCTCCTGGCTCTGCCAAAAACTACTGGTGCAGCCTCAGCTGTGTTATTTACTCACAGCTTAGCTGGGAAAGAGCAGCAGCAGCGTCCTTCTCCTCCCTAGAGGATGCAGCAACCGTGTTTTCAGCATGCACAAAGCATTCTGAAGAACCACAGAGGAACAAGAGGTTCTCCTCGCTCCCGAACTCAGATGCCTCACTAGGCTCCCACACGCTACTCAACAGCTGTCACATTCCACCTTGGAACCTCCTGCAACTCAACAAAAGAAAGCAATCCTAAACAACTACAACATCAACAACAAAAGGAGCCCTAGCACACGGCTAGAGAAGTACCCTGAAATACTGGGGGAAACAGAGAGGCACCCACTGGCCAACAGCTGCACAGAGCTCTGGCATCATCCCTCACTAGAAGATGCTGCATTAGAGGAAGCAATGATCATCATCATTAAATGCCTTGATGGAAGTCAGGCATCTGGTTTTCAGCGTTTTGCTGATGAAATAAATAAGGGTGCTCTTGGCAGACACAGAGGGAACAAACACAACCTGATCAGGGAAGCTGGAGGGATTCCAGCTTCCCTAATCGTGTTTGTCCCTTTCACCAGCTCAGGGACTTTGGACATGAGAGTCTTGCAGCACATCAGGCCACTCACATCACAGTCTTTGGGATGCAGATCCCCTGACTATGGTTACTCAGCCCTCCTGGGGTGGGAAGAGTGACAACAACCTTTATTAAAGCCTGACAGTCACGCAGAGGATTAAGGGTACCAGTAGAAAACCTGCTGCCCTGGTTTCCTCAGCCCTGCTCTACAGACTGAAGGATGGATCTCATTGGTGCTGCTACAGCCTGAGCTACTGTGGGGCTCACAGGCAAGGAGCAGAACAGCTTTCCAGGCCAGATAAAGTTGTCCAAAACACATTTGCTGCCTGAGGAAGTTCCTCTGGCTGTGTGGTACCCCATGAAGGTCGGTGCCATCACCTGCAGCAAGGCCAGAAGGCTGTCCATGTCCTCCTCAGGGCAGGTTGCTCCTCCACAGACACATCATTCCTTCCAGCACTGGTGTCTCAGGAGTGGATGCAGACCCTGCAGGACTGGTTTGTGTAAGTCAGTGAAGCCAAGGGACCAAGAAAAGAGGAGCACAACCTCAGAGCTGCTCCATTAACGTACTTCTGCCTTCTCGATGCCTTTTGCTTTTCACTACACTGGAGACTCACTACAATACGAGTGACTGATGAGGCTACGCAGTACAGTTCCTGCACATTGAGATTAGAAATGATTATGACTTAAATAAAATAGCTGGACACAATTCTTATTGCCATTCCCCCACCCCACCCCCTTTTTTTTGAATATGAGACAGCGAGCGGGAGGCTTCAAGCAAGTGGAGAAGAATAGAGCACTGGAAGAGAGGAGATGGAGATGTCCTGTAACAGGAAGGCTGGTAGTTCCTCTAGGGATTGTTCTATCACAGTATCACAGAGATCAGAGATGGAGAAGGCTTGCCCTGGGTTACAGGATACTGTACTGTGGCATCCTGAGGTCTGTAGCCATAAAACCAGGTATTCCCAGTCACCTATAAATGTTCCAGGGAAACAAACTGGTGGAGGCATTCCCAAAAGTCCCCCCTTGTTAGAGGCAGGGGAACTGGAACAGGCCCACCTTTTACAGAGAAATCAAGCATCACATCTTAGGGAAAGTGTTTGGGAAGGAGCCTGTCCATCCCTCCTTAGCACAGGGCTAAGGAGCTTCAAATGTCTGACTTCTGGGGAACCAAATACCTGCCTTTTCCCTAAGCCACAGAGCAAAACACACAGGCACAACAACCACAGAAGCAGAGAACTGTTTAGGCTGGAAAAGTCCAGCCATTATCCCAACTGTCCCATCCCACTGCTAAACCCTGTCCCCAGGCTCCAGATCTCCATGACTGTGGAACACGGCCAGGGATGACAATTCAACCCCCTCCCTGGGCAGCCTGTGCCAGGGGCTGAGGGCCCTTTCCAGGGAGAAGTTTCTCCTCAGGGCCAACCTGACCTTTCCCTGGGGCTGCTTGAGGCCATTCCCTCTAGTCCTGTCCATTGTTCCCTGTGAGAAGAGACCAACCCCCACCTCTTTGCACCTTCTTGTCAGGGGGTTGTGGAAGAGGAGACTGTTTCTCCTCAGTCTCCTTTTCTTCACAATAAATATCCCCAGCTCCCTCAGTCACTGCTCCTGTTCTCCAAACCCTCTGCTGTTGCAGACACTGTGCTTTGCCCTCGTGTTCCCAGGCAGGCACCCTGAGCCTCCCCTCACACAGACTCAGAACACAGCTCCTGCTACACTTGGCTTCTTGTCAGACTCCCAGGTATCAGCAGTTATAGATCATGATGAGCCTGAGAGAAGAGCAGGATTTGGGTGAATTGAGGGACAGGGGACAGCTCAGCTGCCTGGGACCAACCCCCTGAAGCTAAGGTCAGTGCCGGTACTTTGGGATGTGACTTTCTTCCACTGGTTTCTTGACGGGAAAGCGATAGAGAGCGTAATCGCTGCTCTACCACCGATCCTCAGTTGCAGACATCCCAGCCCAGGACAACTGACTACTGGGACACCAGCTCTGTGGAAGGAGGTGAAAACAGGGGTGTCAGACAGTCCCCACCAGCTCCCCCAGTGTGTGGGGAAGAGGTTTCCTATCGATTGTCATCACCCTGTGCACAGGGGATGCTGTACTACTGCTGTCTGGGTGGTTGTGGGAAGCAGCAGCCGTTTGCCCCTTCTTAAACCTTCTCTGTGCCTGCTGCAGCTCCAGCACTGCTAATGAGAGCCTGGGCTTTTGGGATTACAGAGAAGATTGCAGCAAACCACTGCAAGACAAACAGATGTTGGAAGTGACCCAAAAGCCACCCCTGTGCTGTTACCCGGCGTTTCAAACCCAAGTGCTGAGCAAATCCTGCCAGGAGCAAGGGAAAACCAGAGCAACAAAACCCACTACCCCAAACCAACCCTGAAACCTCTCCACTGCAGCTTCAAGAGGAGATGGTTAGCTGCAAGATGTATCGCCACTCTAGTAGCCCAGGAGCAAGCTCTGGAGTGGGAGCTGCACTGAGGAGAGGCAGCCATGACCCTGGCCACCACACCTTGGGAAACCAGAGAGATCGTGTGGCTTTTGCAGCAAAATACACATCGATACCCCTTCTCAAGGGCTTTTAAAGGAGGGACAGTTGCTATTTCATACAGTACTGTGAGTGGGAGAGCAGTAGCTGTTCTCTGTCAGAGACCCATACTGCCTCCTCACCACAGCACCCACCACCTCACCAAACCATCACCCCCAAAAGAACAACAGCCACCCCAGCAGCTTCTCCCTCAGCAAAGCAGAGGAGCTACTGCAGGGGTCTAATTAGCTGAGTGCTGACATTTTGGCTTAACAAGCATCTCATCCCCACTGGGCATCTCCCAGCATCTTCTGCCCCCAAGGCAAAAGTGACCTTGAATAACACCCCACAAAAACACCCGAGGAAGAAACAATGGAATGAAAACCCATAAAGCCCCTTTTCCCCTGGCTGGAACATCCTCTGGAAGCATCTGTACCGCATCACCTCCCTTCCCGCTCCTCTAAAACGGAAGGGATGGGCAGATCAAGATTTAAGCTATGCCAGAATGGCTGAGTTTTCTTTTTTTTCCTCCTTTTTCCCTCCCCCCTAAACCTCAGATTTTTATTTCCCCTCTCACAGTGCCTCTTTGGGGGCTGCAGATGGAGCACTGAGAGCAGCTGGGATTTCCTTGGAGAGAGATGCAGTAACAGCAGGCTGGAGGAGCAATGGTGTCTGTACACAGCATCAGCCTGGACAGGACCCACTGATTTTCCTGCTCTGGGTGTCCATCTTGCCCATCACATTCACCAGGATGTGGTACTGGATGTCCAGGAGGCACCTGAGCAAGATGCACCCTGGTTTCTACCCTTTAAGCAACAAATTCTTCCCTACAGTTGTTTTCCTGAGCAAGTGGTTGTGGGATTTGCTTGGCACACAGACTGTGGAAATCAGAGGGATGCGGGAGCTACTGCTGGCTTCTTGATGGGACCAGCTCCTGCAGCATCTCCTGAGGACCCCATCCCCACTATCCTCTGTCCTGCTTCCATGGGGGATTCCTGCTGGCAGCTCTGCAATCTACCACAGCACCCACCTTCCCGGTCACAATTCCGTTTGGAATCTGGAAAAGGTTTGCCCACTTGGGCGCCTCTGTGCCTGAGCCCAGGCTCACAAAGGCCTTTGCTCCTGGCCAACATCAGTGTTGGTGCCAGTATGGCATGGCATCACCCATGGGTGCCTCAGGACAGCTCTGGCTGGGAGCTGGGGTCTTGGGAGTCACAAAATGGAAAAACTGAGATGAGCTACCCCAAAGCTCCTCTGGCAGGAGGAGCTCAGCTCTTTCAGTGAGTAAATGAAACTCTCACTTGAATTTCCGTGCCTCAGCAGTTTCATCTGTTGCCCGGTGTTTCTTCTTTCACTCACATTAGTGTTTGAAAGATGACAATTACTTCACCAATGCTTTTGCCTCAGTTTTGGTGTCTTGAATGTGTTTTTTTCTCCAGTTGCTCCCCTGGACAGTCTAAGTTTAACCATCACTTTACACGTAGCTCAGGGTCTTTTACCCATTGCTCTGTGGGTTCCAAAACTTGCAGATTAAAGCTTTGCCAGCTTGGATAGTGTTGTTCACACACTGCAGGGACCAAGGACCCTCTGCAAAGCAAAGATCCTGTGGTTTAATATGGCCAAGAGACAGAACAATCACACCACAGTCCCCACAACCTCTCCATATTCCCTACAAACTCTCCACGTTCCCTACAACCTCACCATCGTCTCTAGCACAGTGGCTACTGTTGAGATCATGGTCCCTAAACTGTTCTACTTCTCCCATGAGACAGTTAACAGCCCCTTCTACAGGGTAGTGTCTTCTGCTGTGCAGCCATGCAATCTGCATGCAGCGAAGGACCACAACATGTCACTCCCTACCACATATGGGCACTGCTGCCATCAGGCTGGGTGTAAACACCCCCATGGGACATGTCCCACGTGTGTTCCTGACACTGCCTGTTTGCAGAGCTGTGGAACCTCCATGAACTGCCACAGAGAGACAGACAAGAGAGCGCAGATCCTACAGCCATGCAGGCAGGGACACACATTTTACAAACACAGCCCTTCCCCAGTGCCTCAGTTCAGGTTTTGCTGGGGATCACAAACCCTCGTGTTCCTGTGCTGCTTTGAAGCCATTCTGTGACTTCATGTTCCTCTGGGTGTCTCACACCCACCCCAACTCCTCTCTCCTTGTGGCTGCTTTTCATGTCACCACTGACTCCTCGGGGATGGAGGCAATGGTTAACGTTGCACACTTTTCCTTCCAAGCCTGCAAATGCTCAGAAAAAGCCAGAACCAAGGGACTTCTGACCAAAGCAACATGATTAGGAAACACAGATTTTTCTTCTCCCTCATGTCCCTGTGACTGGAGTCAGGGCTGTGTCACCTCCGCACACTGGCTCAGTCAAGCAAATGCCTTTAGTGCTTATTTAATGAAGTCTCATTGATTGATTGCTCCCTGCCCTGACAGGGATGCTGCTGTCACCCCAATCCGCTCCTGCCAGCCTGGGGATTACAGTAGAAGGGTTCAGCCCATGCCAGCCCCAGGGCTTGTCTCTCAGCTGAAATCTCCCACCTCACGGCACAGATTCGCAGCACGAGCCAAGTGACAAGTCTGAGCTGCCATCAGCAGAGGAGCTGGCGGTCTCATCTGAATAACAGTGCTCGAGTTTGGGTTTTAATTAAGCCCCTGTGGGTTCCTTGAAAGGCTGGAGATGACACAGCCTCCTCTGAAGCCGACCTAGGGAGACACTTGGAGCCAGCACCAAAGCCTGCCTTCTCCTCCGAATGATGGGGAACTGCAGGAAAAGATGAATTCTGAAGAGGAGCAAAAATGTTGTGGGGTTTTTTTCCTCTGAGTCTGGGTCAACTGTGGGAAGCAGCAAAGCCGCTGCCAGGTTCAACTGAGGAGGATGCAGCCCTGCCTGCTGAGACATCACTCTCCATCTCGGTGCCCATCTGTCCCTGCAGGGTATCACTGTGATGAGTGTGATGCTTCATCTTGAATTTATCGCTGTGAACCATACAGATGCCAACAGGGAAATGTTCTCCCTTGCATTTACACTACTGGATATGCAGCCATCAAATATCCTAAATTACAGACCTGTGGCTACTGTCATAGAATAATAGAATCATCAGGGATCAGAAGGGACCTGGAAAGATCATCCAGTCGATCCCCCTGCCACAGCAGGATCACCCAGACCAAGTCCAGGCGGGTTTCAGACGTCTCCAGAGAAGGAGACTCTCCAACACCCCTAGGCAGCCCCCTCCAGTGCCCCGTCACCCTCCCTGGGAAGAAGTTACAGAATTGGTCAGGGTTGGAAGGGACCACAGGATCATCCCGTTCCAACACCCCTGCCATGGGCAGGGACACCCCACCCTAGAGCAGGCTGGCCAGAGCCTCATCCAGCCTGGCCTTAAACACCTCCAGGGATGGGGCCCCAACCACCTCCCTGGGCAACCCATTGCAGGCTCTCCCCACTCTCCCGGTGAGGAACTTCCTCCTCACATGCAGTCTCAATCTCCCCATCTCCAGCTCTGCTCCATGCCCCCAATAAGCCTGGATGAGCCTGGGTCCATGTAAATCCTAACGTTTGCCATTTGCTTTCCGGGCAGATGGATGCGCAGCCCAGCAGTACTGTGTTTTAGTCCTGACTCGAAGATTTCCATCAAACAATGCAAGCACATTTGTCACAACTGCTCACCGTGGCTGGTCTGCTCTGAGGATCTGGGGGGAGAAGAGCAGCGTGTAATTCCCTCTGCAGTGGGAATCACAGCGCTGGGTCATTTCAGCTCTGTTTCCTCCTCAGGTTTTCCCTTTCAGGTTGGAAACCCCTCAAGCGAAACCACTGCTACCTGGGTTGTGCTCGTTTCTCACCACAACAAAGTAGAGAAGCCTTGGTGTTTTGAACCCCAGTCCAAACAGCAGCGATGGAGGATGTTTCTGAGCAGGGAGTGTGACAGCACGGTGTCCCCGGTTCACACGGGAACCAGACCACCCGTTCTCCTCATCGGGCCTGGGGCTGCTTGAACAGGAGGGTGAATCCATAGGGAGACCGGGATGAAAGGGATTCGTGGCCAGGAAAACAGAATGCAAAAGCCCACGGGAGGAGGCTTCATGGTCTTAGCAAGGGGAAGAGGAATCACAGAATCATTTAGGCTGGAAAAGACTTTTAAAATCATTGAGTCTGACTCACCTGTCCCAACCCACAGCTAAAGCCTGGCCCTGAGCTCCTGATCTCCACAACTGGGAGGCCAGGGATGGCGACTGAGCCCCCTCCCTGGGCAGCCTGTGCCAAGGCCTGAGGGCTCTTTCCAGGAACCAGTTTCTCCTCAGGGCCAACCCGACCTTCCCCTGGGGCAGCTCTTGTCCTGTCCCTTGTTCCTTGTGAGAAGAGGCCAACCCCCACCACTCTCCTCCCTCCTGTCAGGGAGTTGTGAAGGAGCAGTAAGGTCTCCCACGAGGCTCCTTTTGCTCTGAGCCCGGCAAGTGATGGCACTGGTGAAAGAAACTCAGAAGGTCACAGTGCCTGTTTGGGTGGTGGACATGGGCAGAGGAGGAGGAGGAGGAAGGCTTCTACTGCAAAAGAGACAGAAAAGCCTGCTTCAGTGTTCACACCATCCCTTGCGGCAGTGCCCTTCATCCTGCTGCTCTGACAACCTGCCTGCTCCCGGCTTTGTCTCTTGACTAACAAAAGCACCCAGAACAGTCTTTGCAAACATCCTATGGACACACGGAGCCAAGAATGACACCACCCACCTCTTCTAGAGCCACTTCGCTGCCACAAAGCCCGAGAGCTCTCCTCTGCCACCTCCTGCTTTGAAGAGCTCTCTGGTGTGACACGAGGCTTCGGTTCAAGGGTTCTCACATCGTGCTGCTTCCCCTCACTCCTGCTAGAGGACTTCTCATGCTCTACCACATCTCTGGGCAGCTTTTGCTTCCCCTGGTTCCTGTTTGCCTCCTTCCCAGCAGTTTAAGGAGCAGCTCGATGCCTCAACCCTGTCAGTATTTACACATCCCTGAGCAGCTCAAAAAGGTGGGAGGGAGCGAGGGGCTTCCACCCAAACAGTGAGATTTTTCAGAAATAAGAACTAAATAGCAAACTACTGCAATGTCCTTTTTATCTGCTCCCTGGCTCTGCGGAACGTAAAGGTTATGTTTTCCAAATTTTCTTTGCTACAGTAAAGACCAAACAGTCAAAAGGCAAGAAAAGCTGAGGTCCTCATTTCACCTCACGGCTCCAGGAGCTGGAGCCCTTAGGAAAGAAATCCACAGCACAGGACTGATGCTCCTGAGGATTGGCAAGATTTGTGAATAAGCACAGAATTTTATGGGCCTCGACTGTCGTTTGCCTTGGGATCCTTCAAAGGGGACTTTGGGTTATCCTCAATATAACTCACTGATTTTCAAAGCCCTTTTTCATCAGCCAGGTTCAGTGGGATTTGTGCTGAAACCTGCACCCAGGGCACTGCTGTCTGAGAACCCTCCTGCACTGATTTCTCCTCCCATCCCATAAATGGGTGCATTGGGGGCTCCCCTGGAGTCACGCAGACCCCTGTGCCTTTGGACACACTCTCCTCACACCTCAGAGTTATTTCTTTTTTCCATTTTTCCTGCAGTGGGCCAAGTGCACAGAAGAAGGGCTCCAGCCCCAGGGGATGTCGCTCTTGAGATCGTTCCAGCAGGGAGCAGATGGCGATGGCACATGAGCATTTCAGGCATCGCTACCATTATGGATGGGCTCACCTTAGGAAAACAGAGAAACTCATTTGTCCTACTATCTAAACCCATGTCTGCATGCACAGCTGATACCCAGCAGCCTTCCCTCCCCAGCACCTATGAACCCACAGCCATTTACTCCAGCTGTTTGCAAGCCCAGGAAGGTGTGAGCACTGGCACGAAGGATCCCAAACCCCCACCGTGTTACTACAGTAACGCAGCAGTGATGCTCAGTCCCACATGGGTGACTACAGCAATCCTTTTCTATCGAGATCTTACACAGTCCTGCACAAGAAAAAGCTTAAACCAACGGGAGAACTGCAACCAGACCTCCCTCACCTGACCTTGTTGGCTGCCCACAGCTGCCCCGACAGCCCCGACAAGGTTTTATTAAGTGCTGAGCCATTCCCTTTGCCTATCACTCCATCTGATTTTCCATTACCTTTCAGCAGGGAAAGATTTAGGAAGCATTCCCTTGTTTAGCAATATCCATTTGTAACAGTGGGATCACTGGGGAGCAGTCAGCAAGCTCCACGCTGGCCCATCCCTGCTAACGGCTCGGCACTATAGTGCAGAATATGAAATATATAGGGCTGCCTCCACCTAATCTTAAACTGTATCAAATGGCTCTTAACCCTGCCCGAATGAATTCAATTTGGCTACCAGATGCGGATGCAATTCCTTGGGCTAGAACAGAAAAATCACTTACTAAAGCGATGCTCCCGAGGGAGCGGCTTCTGAAAGGAAACTCGGAAAGATTTCCAGCCCGCTAATCCTGTGATAGCTCACGCAAGACAAATCTGGAATGATGAGGTCTTTTCGTCAAACACAAGCAAACCCCAGGAAACACGGGAATAGCATTACAAGTACAGCGAGGGGGAATCGTTAGCAGAACTCGGGGGAGACGATGTGGGAGAACACAGGGATGGTCAGAGGGCAGAGATGTGAAAGCAGAGGATTTTTGCACATTTCCAGCAGTGGGAGAAGGGACAAGGTGGACTGTTCTCCGCACCGAGGTGGAGAGCTGCAGCTTGAGCACTGCCTGGCAAGAGCAGAAATGGGGAGTAGGGTCAAAGCTGGGAGCTGTTGATGGGACAACATCATCTCAGCTGGGATCTCTCCCAGGCCAGAAATAAGAAGCTGCTTCTCTAGAAACCCCCACTGCCATCACCTCTAGAGAACAAACACAGCTTTGACCCTCCACCTGGCTCTCCTTCATTAGCAACTTCACCTAGAGCTTCCCTTACCCCAGCAGATGGAGAAACCCTGTCTCCAGCCCCACTGTGCAGCCACATTTGCCTCTCCACTGCAGGGGATGCTCTGGGAGTCCACTTTCTCTGCAGCATCGCTGCGTCCCACAGCAGGATGGCAGCCCTTGGCCCGAAGGTGCCTGCACTGTGGGCTCATCCCCCCAGCTCGGGCAGGGCTGCACAAACCCTGCTGCACTATTGACTTCTGCTCGCACTAATTGAATTGTCTTGTACTACGCTTTGTTTAAGGCTGTGAGTGATGGCTCTCACTTGAGTACCCAGCTTGTGGTGAAATAAGGTTGGAGATGACACACTCAGTGCCAAACCCACTGCTCCTGAAAAGCTGCTGGTCCTGCTTTGTTGGGTGCCAGTATGATTTATGCTTCATTCCCAGACATTTTCTCCCTGTATCTACCTCTCTTCCCACAAGGGATGATGCCCATCGGGATGGCTGCAACAGGGATGCGAAGGAAGTGGGGAGGAAGGGAGCAAGGAGTTGCCACCCGTGGGGAAAGGAGAATAATACGGTGAGAAGTAGGGAGATGTGAGCAGGAGCAAGTGCTCAACAGCTTCATTTGGAGGGAGGGCTGCCGGCCACCCCTTCCGCGCAGCTGGGCTGTTGCTGGGCTGCTGCCGCATGACGCTGTGGCTAATGAGGCATCTGCTCTGGCTGACAGTCTGCATCTGCTGCCACTCGCCTCTTCCTGCCAAGCTCCCAGCAGCCGCCGCGCACAGGGCTCCAGCCCTCCCTTGCAGCCAGGTGCATCCAGCCTGACCACCTGCGCTGCTCTGGGCATCCCCAGGGCAGCAACAGACATGCGATGAGGTGGAGGTGATGCTGCCCAGGGAGGAGAGGGAGGTATCTGGCAATGCCATGAGGATAGAGCAAACCTGCAGAGAGAGTGAGTGGGAATCTTTGTTCCAAAACCACACCCACATTCCCCTCTAACCGCTGGTATTAAGCCATAAAATGTGACGTTTGCAGTCTCTCCTTCATGTTAGACCCCCGGTTTACAATCACTCAGAGCTGGCTGCCAGGCCTGGCTTTAAAATATACCAGTTAATTAATGTGGGAGTCCAGAGTGGCACGTAGAAGTAGGAGGCAGTGCTGCAGGATGCTCTTCTAGATAGGAGATGGAAAACACGCTGACTGGGACTGACTTCAATGGAGGTGGGACTGGGCAGCCCGGCCAAGTAAAGGAGATCAAACAAAACCCAAGTCTGGAACAACCTGGAGATGAGAAAATCCAGGTTCGGATTTGCCTTCTCTCTAAAGCAGAAGTGTTCGGGACAGGAGCTTTTTTCCTTAGCCAAAAGGGTCTCGTTAGAGCCAGCAGTGTCTTTCTGCTTCGCTTAGGGGCCCTGTGGTGGAAGACAGGCCAGACAGAACAAGGTTTGGCCAGCAAGACTGACTTTTGCAGTTATTCTCTCTACTGGAGCATCTCTCAGTGCTGCTGAGAATGTCAGTCCTCAGCTGAGCCACCAGAGCCTCTTGCTAAGGGCTGTGACATTATCCAAGGCTTCTCCCAAGACCACTGACCAGAATCATGCAGGTTAGGAAAGACTTTTGAGATCATTAAGTCCAACCTTGAAACCAATGGTCTCACCCCACTGCTAAACCCTGGCACCGAGCTCCAGATCTCCACGACTGGGAAACACAGCCAGGGATGGCGATTCAGCCCCCTCCCTGGGCAGCCTGTGCCAAGGTTTTGTGCTTTCAAAGGGAAACCTTCCTTGACTGTGGGTCAGTGTGTGTGGTGGCACTGAAATCCACTTGGGAGGCTTGTGAAGCACAGAGAGACCCACCCTGAGCTGGCAGGCAGATGGGCTACACAAATCCCAAGGCGGTTTGGACCCCAAACCCGAACGGCAGCGCTCCTGCTGCAGTTTTGCCATCTTTAATAAAAAAATACATGTTTCAGGGAGATACTCACACGTCATTAAAAGGAACAGAGAGAATAATGCTGAGATAAGTGGGTCAGGCGAGTGGTGGGTATAAAGCCCAACGTTATTTCCATAAGGGAAGCGCAAGGCACTCGGGGTTTGCTCTTGACCTTGGATGAGGAGTCATTTTCCCTATGCTACCTCAGTTTTCCCACTTAGAAAACAGCAACGAGCTTCCATTGTCAACATTTAATTGCTTGCTGACGGTGAAGCCCTTTCACAGGCACCGAGGTGGGCCAAAGGGACAGTGTTTAGCACTCCCTGAGGACTTCTCAGCCAGAGAAACCTCGTTACATGCAGAGTAACGAGCTCCACTTTTCACGAGGGGTGAATAAGCCACATATGAACTTAATGCAGTGTCTGAGCGTGGGGGGGAGGTGGGTCTTTCTCACTCCCACTCCAGCACCTCACCCCCAGTTCCAATGAACAGAGCTAGCAGAGGACTTTGCACAGCTCTGACTACCCTCAGCCTACTCCTAGCAGCATCTAACACCAGGAGTGACAGCCACCACAAAAGCCAACAGAACACACGGCTGGGCAGGGTATGAAGACTGAGATTTCCCAGATTTTAATCCAGCCTGACTCTTCTTTGCCAGAAGCCCATGGAGCATCTCCCCATCAACCCAGACCCTGTCTGCCTCCTCCCACCCTGCTGCAGCCCCTTTCCTCCTGGTCTCAGCCCCGCTCTAGTAACTGAGCTCACTACTCTCTAAAATGGGGACTGTGCTGGGGAATCTTAAATCCGAGGCTCTCCCTGGGTGTTTCCACATTTCGGGGGTTTAACGCATTGTGTTTAATGTTTTCAATTTGGGAACCAGCAGGCAGTGCAATTTTCAGGTGCACACAATGTGAATAATGAAAGTCCCTGGGTCCCTGTCTCTCAATCCACCTGAGTCCCTGGAACTGCATTAGAGGAACAAGAGAGCAGGAGTATCCAAAAGAAACCCAGAGCTGAGGGATAATGGGCACAGAACTGGGCTGAGAGCTGACGAGGATGAATTCTGGGTGACCCAGCCAAACCAGAAGACACGCTGTGCCAAGCACACACTGAGCAAACCATCTCCAGGAGACATTTCACTACTCCTAATAATGTCGGCATCGCTTAATGAAAATGGTCTGCTCCACTTAATAAGTGCATAGGCTTCCCAGCCATCAATCTGCCTGATGTGGGGTGTGGGGCAGGCTTTGCTCTCAGATGGAGCTGACCCCGTTAGTGGGGAAGCTGGTTAGGTAGAGGGGGCAGATGCATTAGCAGCCTGGAGGTACAGTACGGCTGGGCAGAGCAGAGTGTCCCTACCTCCTGGCCGCTTCTGAATTAACCCCCGGAGTCATCACCAAGTCCACCACAATGTGATTACTCCTGTGACTGGGAAGGCAGGAGTTCTGCTACGGCAGGCACAGAGACAGTAGGATATGGTCGGTGCTGGAGAAGCTGATGCTGAAGGGCGGGATGGTCAGAAGCCCTACGCTGCATGTACTGCCTCGTTCATGTCCCATTAACTTCAAACCTGTGGGAATCCGCTCTGAGGGTGAAACCGAAGTGGCTTCCCTGGGTTTCCTCACTCTGGCGCAAAATGAAGATGAATTTGAGGCAGGTATTAAACCCATGGAGACTATTAACTCCACTGCAGTGGAGTGGAATAAGGATCTCAGGGTGCATTGTCTGCCTGGGAACCTCATCTGCTGGTCCTCTGGGGAAAAAGCAATAGACAGAGGGAAAAGCTCTCCCTGGGATCACATGGACTGAAGCCAGAGGGAAACCCTGGGGCGCAGAACGAGACAAATATAAAGGACCTGAAACTGATAGAAGAGGGAAACAAACCTCCCAGCGTAACAGCATCTCAGCTCATAATTGGGACTGCCAGGCACTAACTTAATAATGTCAGTAACAACAACGTTAATAATGAATTTGCCAGTGTGGGACTTGCCTTCGCTGTGCGATTGGGGTCCTTTGGAAAGCAGCACTGAAGGGAAATTGAAACTACTGAGCGAAGTGATAGTCTAACCTTCCCTGTAACTTGCTCGGTTATCATGATGTAGCTTAAAATCTGCTTTAGCAATTACATTCCTCGCAAGATCTGAAGTGGGGGAAAGAAGAATTAGAATGGTAATATTAATGTACATCCTCTTCCTAGCGAGAGTCAGTCATTAGGCAGAGCACGGAGACGATGCGCAGGCAGAAGCAGATGGAAAAGGAGCTACATCAAGGGTTTGAAGGGAGGCTCTCAGAAAAGAAAAAAGCGGTGAATTCTAAGTGGATTATGGGTGGCTGCTGCAAAGGGAAAGCGAGAATGGCTCTGTGCCCTGCGGGAAATGCCTGCTCAGCACCATGTATGAAAGGGGGACTGACAATGGGAAAGATGAGGAGCGGTGGCACAATGAGCCTGTGCTGGATGTGTTTTGCTCCATGGAACTGGTGTTGTCGAGGAGGTGGCTGTCTAGGTCTCATGGGTTTGTCCAGGCTCTTGGTTCTCAACACAGATCTCTGCCAGGTGATGCAGCATAGAACCACAGAATTATTTAGGCTGGAAAAAACCTCAAGATCATTGAGTCCAGCCTTGAACCCAACTGTCCCAACTCACCACTGAACCCTGTCCCTGAGCTCCAGATCCCCCTGTCAAACATGGCCAGGGATGGTATTCAACCCCCAAACCAAAATTGCTGCCCTTCCCTGAACCTGCTCCAGCTTCTCAATGTCTGTCTTGTGTTGCAGTCACCCTACCTGTGACAGATGGGCACAAAATTAGAGGCGGGATAAATGTCAGCCTGGTAGGGAAGACCACGAAACTGCACCAGGTTTGCCGGGACAGTCTCAAATCACTGCAGTCAAACCCACTGATGTCATTTCCATGGAACCCTATGAGGAGACCTGGTGCATTTTCCTGCCCTACACAGATAAAGGTGGCTGCAAAGGGATGTGGGGCCACCCCTTGCCCTCAGGTCTTCAGGGAGATGGAGCAATGGCAAAAAACCAAGCCCAGCTGTCAGCGATGGCCAGTAGCTTCGGTGAGGTGTGACCTCCTCACCCGCTGAGCTGCACAGCTCCCTGCCGGTTATTACTCTGGATCTCACCTCTGTATATTGCAGTGTGTGTGATTTTAATGATTCTGGGACTCCATCCCAGCCATTTCTCCTTCCCTGGCTGCCCTAAAGGAGCCATAAACGTGGCAGTTTCATCAGCTCTTTACAGAGGCTGAGTTCACGCCGAGCCCAGCACTTGTAATCAACTGGGCGTGCTTCGGACAAGCAGGGAAAGAACAATCACTGGGGATTATTTTTGTCCCTTTAGCCCTCACTAAAGCAGCAGACATTCATTACACACAACATTCATTAAGAATCTGCAGCCTGTACCTGCCCGGGACCCTCAGCCAAAGAGTTCAGCTAAGGCATCTCCAAAGGCTGCTCGCCATGGCTTTGACTATCTTCTTGTTCCATTTATTTGACAAGATAAATCCAGTTGCTCCCCATCTGAGCATCCCTGGGAACTCACTGGCCTGAGGAGGACACAGAAGCCACAAAATACCCATCCTCTCTACAGCACCTCACCCCAGCTGCTGAATGAGAGGGGGACCACAGGGACGGTTTGGCCATGGCTGCCTTCACTCGCAGCCTTGGTGGAGAAAGCTGGATGGTGACCTCCCCTGCCACTCCATCAGCTGTCGCCTCATCTCAGCCACTCAGCAATCAGCCAATTGATAGGCAATTATCTCCCAAGCACCCAGCTATACATTAGCCCCTCATTGTTCTCATTGCTGCTGCTCCCTGCCAGATAACCTTAATTTCCCTCCATTTGTTCCAGCCTATAATTGTTTGTTTGCAATCCCCGCCTATTAGATCCCCGACTACTGCGAAGACACAAACATTTTCCCTCCGTAATGCAGCTTTGAGAAGTTCTAATACGCCATTTGATCGAATAATCTCTACTGTATCAAAGCGGCGCTAGTTTTCCCTGCAAAACTGTGCATTTATTAAAATGTAAAGTAGTCTGATCGGATCGGGAGTGACAAATAAAAAATAACATTATGGCCCTTCGCGGTGAAAATAGTCCATATTTATTTTGGATGACTTCCCCGGAATTTTAATTCAAGCCTTTATATATTTATTTCCCTTCCCTGCTAGCGAAAGAGTAAACCTCATGAGTTTGAGTCTCTCACTTTTTCAAGAGCCTCACACTCAAGGCTTTAAATTTGGGTTTAAGAGCTGCTTTTGGCTTTTGATTTATGGCAGATTGCTGTGGGTTTTGGTTGTGCAAAATAAGATCCAAGCAGCAAACAGAGTGTGTCCTGCTGCTGGAAACGGAGGGGCTGGGATGAAAGGAAAAAAAAAAGGAAACTTAGGCAAGGATTGGACTCCTGCAAGGGCTGCTCGAGTCTGGACTCTGTGAGCAGCACTGTGTCAGATGGAGAAGTACATTTTAAAGGGACTTTAAAAGCTTTAAGGATCCATTAGCTCACTGGCTCCAAGGAGAAGGGGAAAAGATGCATTTCCCAATGCACCTGCTGAAATCAAACCGTGATTTATGCCCCCACCCAGTGGGGCCAGCTGAAAATAAAAATAATAAAAATCACAGGCACTTTTAAAACAACTAAATGTTAGTGTTTTCTTGCTATTTCCCTTCTGAGCCTTGAGCTTTTAAGGGGTTGTATTTTAAAGCCTTCTCACTGCAACTGCAGGCAAAGGGAACACTTAAAGATGCTGCTTAACCCGTTTCTTTATGCAGCTCCAGGGATTCCCAGACAATGGCAGGAATGGGGTGATGTGATGGAGCTTTTCCCTGGAAAGAAGATGAAGGCTGATCCCATCTCCTGGGGGTGTGAACTTCAGGGACAGCAAAACGTTGTCCCAAACACCTCGTTTTACAGACAGGATGTGACAGAAATGGGATCACTTGGAGAAGCCCAGAAAACTCCTGCCCTAAGCCAGCTCTGTGCCTGTTCCTGTCTATGAGGGCCCAGCATCCAGGATGGTTAACAGCTGTCCCTAGTGAAACAAGTAGTCAAGGAGGAACCAAACTAGTGGCTGTTCAGCCTGGAGATGAGAAGGCTCCAGGGAGACCTTACAGCAGCTTTCCAGTACCTGAAGGGGCTACAAAAAAGCTGGAGAGGGAATTATTTTAAGGGCATCAACGGGCAGGACAAGGGGAATGGTTTCAACTTGAAACAGTAGGTTGAGATGAGGAGTAGGTTCTTCACTGTGAGGGTGCTGAAGCACAGAACAAGCTGCTCAAGGAAGTTGTGACTACTCCTTGTGTTCAAGGCCAAGCTGGATGGGGCTCTGGGCAACCTGGTCTGGTGAGCGGTTTCCCTGCCCATGATGGGGTTTGGGACCACATGATCCCTGTGGTCATTTGGACTCAACCCATTCTATGATGCTATGAACAAGAACTGGGTAAACCTTGTGAGCTCACTAGCGAGGCATCTGCTGCCTGACACGGGCAGACTGGTGTTGGGACTCTGGGCTGGCAGGGGCAGGTGTATGATTCAGGCAACTCCTCCCTGCACTTAACCCAGCTACTTGGGACTTAACCCAACTACTCAGAACTTAACCCAAGAGCTGGGCTTCATTCACTGCACAGGAGAGCTTCAGAAGAAAGGAAAGGATATGAAATCAAAGCCCTCCATTTTAATACAATGCACGGTGTCTGGGGAGGGGAAGAGGAGGAAGAACAGCCGCTCTATTCATTGCAGCTATTTAATAGGTAAAGAGAAAGTGATCTGAAATGTGCTTGTATCTCCTAAACCACCCATATAATATCTTGCAATTAGGGCCCAAGCTCATGAAAGATCATTATTAAAATTGAGACCCTCCAGGAGTTTCCCTAAGTGTTTGCTTTTTGCTGTGGTGGGGAAGATTGCTCGGAATAATGTCATTTTGTGTGTTCAAAGACTCCAGAGTGTGCTGAGTGGGGAACGGGGAGAAAAAACCCCAACTAATGGTAAATGGTATCTTAAAAGCACAGGAGAGGTTGGAAAAGTAGAGCCATGTAGAAAATAATATACTATTATTTAAAAAAATTGCTAAAATGACACTCTTCTGCAATTCTGTCTCCTGAAAAATCATCTTGGCTGAATCCTTAATGTACAAGGGTTTGGGATTTGTATGTTTTTAGTGACACTATAAAACCTGCAGAAATATCTTAGTTATTTACCAAGTGATTAAAGCACAGTAATTTATTATGGTTTTACTAGAACATTGTTTTCCCGGTTCTTCCAGGGCTTATGCCCTTCAATATAA
>VZRI01010011.1:56287-101728 GCA_013397515.1 Upupa epops
AAAAAAACCCCCCCCCCCCCCCCCAATAATCCCCATTGCTTTCACTCTATTGCCTTATATTTTTAGATTTCTTTTACTGTTTTGCATAAAATTCCTGCTCTAATGGCTTTATAAAGGGAAATGTATTGTCATGGAGCCAAGCCCTTATGAAGATAATTATCTTGTCCCTTTGTGTTTTCATTATGTTGAGAAATACTTCTTCTCTCCCCCCCTCCCATTTTATTTCCTCGCCCACATCATGAGGGACCTTTGGTTTTTATTTTTCCATCCAGCAGAAATGAGAGACAGAAACCCCAGCTGCCACCATCTCTGCTTTTGCTGGATGGAATGGTCTGTGAAGCACGGTGGGGACAGGTAGGGAATGGGGACATTTGTAGGACATGGAAGAAACACTGGTTGGGAAAAACTGGATGGAGAGGAGAGAGCTGATGCCAAGCATGGTGGAGTCCCTGTGTCTAGAGGACAGCCTGGCTGTGGCCCTTAGTGAACTGGTCTGGCTGACAGGGTGATGTTAGGTGCTGGGCTGGGCTGGATGAGCTCAGAGGGCTTTCCCAGCCTCAAGCAGTCTGTGATTCTGTGACACCAAGGAGAGTGGCATATTTCTCTCTTGGAGACACAGCAGAACAGTGGAAGCAGCTGGTCGTCTAGGACAGGATGATCATCAATGGAAAAAACACTGGAACAGGTTGCCCAGGGAGGTAGTTGAGGCCCCATCCCTGGAGATATTCAAGGGGAGGCTGGACAAGGCTCTGGGCAACCTGATCTAGTTGAGGCTGTCCCTGCTCACTGCAGGGGTGTTGGACTGGATGACCTTTGGAGGTACCTTCCCACCCAACACATTCTATTATTCCATGTTGTTGAGACACCCCCTTCCCTGGATACATTCAAAACCAGCCTGGGTGACCTAATCTAGAGGATCCTGCTCTGGCAGGGGGTTTGGGCTAGAGTATCTTCTGAGGTCCCTTCCAACCCCCCACAGTCTGTTCATTGTGTGTCACACCAAGGACCAGGTAGGTCCCTCTCTCATCCTTCCAGGGGCTGCATGGCTCCAGAGACCCAACATTAGGCATATGAAGACACACAAAGATTTCCCCTTGGGAGGCATCGCTGATGACTCCTGATAAACCCAGCTCTTTCTTTTCCCTTTTCCCTGAGGCCCATTGTGGGGAAACAGGAATCTGCATCACTTGTTTAAGAAAAGCTCCCTGGGGGGGGAGGGAGAGGCAGCTCTGCCCTTGTAAGGGATGAGGCCTGGGTGTCTATTCTACGTTCCTATAAACAGAGCTTATTACTCCCACTCGAGATCCAGTGGGAGCTCCTAGCAGAGCAATGACAATTACAGCACAGCAGCACACGCGCTGCACCATTCACCTGTCTAACTGGACTCGGGTGTATACTCCTGGGTATACTGGGAAGTAACTTCCATCGACTGAGAAGCCCTTAGCAAGCAGGGATGGAGGAGACAAATATTGCATCAGTCCCAGATCCAGTGGTTCTGAGCAGCACCAAGCAAGTGATAGAGTCTTCCCTGGTTTACTTGACCCTAAAGATGAAGATGTAAAGCTAGAAACAGGGTGGCTTGAAATCAGGCAAACTACCACGGTCGTAGGTGGTAGTTTTCCCCAGAGATACACTACTGAAGGTGTTAGTTAAGCTTTCCTAGTCACATTCATCTTGATGAGGTTATGAGTTGAGGTAATTTTTCCCCCTGCCCCCCCCCCAACAACAGCAAATAGTCTTCATGGGTCTCCTGCCCCAGCTCTTGGTGCCCTGAAGGGCACAGCTTGGGTTAATGGCACCCACCCTGACCATTAATGTCCAGGTATGACATCAAGGTTCTCTTGCATGGCTACAAAGCCACAGGGCAGAGGACAGGGCAGTGAGCAGACACATGGTTGGGTCTGCAGCCCATGCTTTCTCCCTGGACACATCCAGGTCACCCAGACCTCAGCACACATTTCTAGCAAGCCAGAGATGCTGCCTGGGTGAAGGCAGAAGGTGTAGATGGCACTGTTAGAAGTCAGACCCTCCACTTCAAGAATCACTGGACCCAAACAAGACACCCACATCTGGCTGATGGTGGAATCACCCCACCAAACCACTATCCTGAAGGAAAGACAGAAACCTGATACCGGAGCTTGCTCCTAGTCAGGGAAGGTCCCCTCTGGATCAGCCCAGGGACAACAACTGGAGACCCTGAACAAGCTGAGACCCTGGCACTGACACCTCGCTGTCAACACATGCTCCCCTTTCTGTAAAAGCAGTGTCTGAGCCCCTCTCCCCAAGCAGGGAGTGACGCTGCCAATTCTGCTGTGCTTTAGACGTGTCACAGCACCGTACCTCACATCCTAATTAACGCATCTTGTCAGGGCTAGCAGTTGGCTGCTGTAACAGGCTTCCAGCAGCTGTCACTGGGACCCAGTGGAGGGACTGGGAATGCCTCGGTTCGGCACCAAGTTGCCATATCAAACTTTTACTTAAGGGGGAAAAGGCAGAGTGTGGTCCTACATGCAGGGTTGCAGGGTGATGGTGGTGGCATTGAGCTGTAGGCCACCTTGGCTGGGTGTAAGGAGGAATCTTTGGGCTTCATGATGAGATGAAAGAAGCATCCTGCTGCTTGGGCACCTGGGCTTCACAGCAACATGCTCGAGGACTTAGCAAAGAGAAATCAGTTTAGGTCCTCCAGCAACCCTGTGAGGGATGGGGGAAGCTCCCCTGGGATGGGAAGAGAAATAGGGCTCAAGGTCATCCACAGCCTCTGAGGCTCTGAGTTATCGGTCCCTAACATCAGGCAAGAAAGGGAACTGGCTGGATGCACTCAGGAACAGAACTTGTGCACCTTGCCTGCTGCCGCTCTGCTAATTATTAGGCAAGACAGCTTGGCAAGCACGAGCATCCAACCAGGTGTCCTGGCTCCTCAGCTCTTCTCAGGATTAAACATTTAACGCTGCTGGAGACTGTGCCTGTGCACAGCCCAGCTGCTGGCCCCCAGCTTGAGCTGCCGTGTACCCCTCCCCAGCCCAGCAGCACAGCCAGGCCCTTGCTAAAAGCAGCCAAAACAAGGGCAGTGCAGGGAATGAGAGGTTTTTTTACCCTACATCCCAGACTTCCATTGTATTCTGGATCCTGGAAAAGATCCTGGAAAGCATCTGCTTTCCTTGGGGTGAAACCAGCATACTCCTAGGCAGCCCAATTGGAAGGGATCATTAGCACTTTAATTGAAACTAAGGCATGGACTGGTGGCCGTGAGAGGTCCCGTGGCTCATCTCACAAGGAGAGACCATGGCACTGGCCAAACCCCGCTCTGCTGCAGCTTGCATGGAGCTCTGGGAGCTCAGACAAGGGCATTCACTGCGAGATGCTCATGGGCTCAGGCAAAGCCAAGCAGCCCTAAAACTCTGCTGGAAATTCTCCCTTCCACCAGGTCAAGCAAACACAAAGCGCCGAGTGGGTGGAATGTGAACATCTTTGATAACGAGCATTTAAAGGGTGAAGTCTAATGAAGGGATGTGGAAACAAGCTGCAACCCAAGGCAGGATGCGCATTTCTAATTAAAACTCCCATGCTTTTTCATCTCCTTCCCTCGCCCCTCCCCTCCCCTCCGCCAGCTGAGGGGATTTCTCAAGCTGAGGCCCGTTGCTGTACAAAAAGCTCAGCTTTAATATTCTCTTTGATTAAGTGGGATTTTTCTTCCTCCTCTTCTGCTGGGTGCTGCCGTCACACGCTTTGGTGAAGGTTTAAAGGAAGAAGGGCCCTGTGAGTACCTGCAGAGGCAGAGGCAGAGTTGGGCTGACCACACTCGCAAGAAGATGAAAGCGTTGGGGTGGCCTCGCAGTGCCCAGTGCCCATTTCTCCTCTGTCACTTGCTCTTTTGCCCCAACATCGGACACTTTGAAGACTCAGCTGGTCCATCTTGTGAAGTCCAGGCTTTTGCCAACAAAGACTGGACCTGATAGGCCTTGAGGTCCCTTCCAACCTGGGATTCTTCCCCCAACACCAAGCAAAATCTGGTGGTACAAAGGGTTAGGCAGTGAGGAGGGAGAAGATCAGGCCCACCTGAAGGGCTCGAATTTGATTGATTTTTACTGAATTCTCGGCACTTCTCATTTGCAGTTTTCCTCTGTTTAATTAGCAAATAGCTTATAGCTATCATATTCGATTCTCATTACTTAATTAAATAGGGTCTTCCACCTCTGGGCAGTACTGAAAGGTGGTGGAAGAGACCAGCTGGAGGGAGTGTTGCACGGGAAAAGGAACATCCTCTGGTTCTTGCTTCACACTGGCAAATAGCTGCCGAGGCGATGTGGCCCTCTCAGCCTGGGATTGCCCAGTCCCTTCCCCTGCTCAGCAATATAGACATTAAAATGGGGCAGAGCTTGAGCTCTTTGTTCAGGAGCCGGGCTTGAAGATTGCATTGACACCGTTGGGATTCAGATCACAACCGAGCTGTGTGGACAAAGATGCCTTTGGCACTCTGGTGCTCAGCTGAACTGGTGTCAGCCACAGGGCACACACAGACCTATTGTGGTTCCCAACACCACCACAGCAGTTTGTCCCTGCAGCTCCTGAAAAACAGAGGCAATGTGAAACCCACCCAAAATTTGGGCAAACTGCCTGTAAACGGGACTATTAATTGGTGCTGCAATTAAACCCAGACCTCCAGAACACTCACAGTATTTGGCACAGTGGCTGGTAAAGAGGGAGGCACTGGCCATGTGGTGCTGGTGGTTCTCCTTGCTGGGAAGTCCTGGGGCCAGATCTGCTGGCAATCACAGTGGCTGTACTTCTTCTCTGGTTTTGTTTCCCCACAGCACAGTCCTCTGTTCCTGGCATTTTGGTGCACACAACCTCACACTCCTGTACCCATCCCAGCTGGAATGAGTGACCTTTATAGGGGATTATCTCCGACGTGGCAAGTTTGTCTGCCTTTGGGGCTGCTTGTACCCTGAAGGAACTCAGCCCCGTGCACAGGGAAGATGCTCCAGGGCCAGCCCAGAGATTAACCCAGAAATACCCACACAAAGTGCCCCAGTTCTCTCTAACGCAGCTCTTCAATGGCAGGTCCTGGAAATGCTCCCCAAAACACCCCAGACAAGCATGACCAGGCTTTAGCTCACATTTGTGGTTGTGGCTGCACACAGTAGATCCCACTCACTCGAACTTCAGCCCTGGTATGCCCAAACACACCAATCAAGGGGAGTTTCACGTGTTCCCCCAGTACATGGATTTGGGGTGCCAATGGTGCTCAGAATACAACTCATCTGCAGTTTGCAGTGAAGGCAAAGGCTTCCCAGCCTCACAAGGGTTTCTGCGGGTCCTGGATAATTGTTGCAGAAGTACTTTGAGATGTGGAGACCCAGAAATACGCTGGGTTATTATTATTATTGTTATTATTACAGATTTCCATTTTAGTCACCAGGACCTTCCCTCTGGAGTGTAATATATTCCATCAACTATGGGAGAGCAGCACGATGCTGAATAGGACCCAAATAATGAGGGTTCCTTTCATTTCCCCCGCGCATGCACCGATCAGCTGAGGGGTTGGTAAATGAAGGTCTCTCCCCCCACCCTGCACAGATGGCATTTGAGAATTCTTTCAGTGGAATAATTTTATGGTTCTTGACTCAGGAAGTCGGTTTGAACTTTGGTTTTGGAGATAAAAGGACTGACAAAGCATCCCCACGGGACTCCCGGACTCGTTTGCATTCATAAATGTGCAGCCAGCACCACAGTCCTCTTCCGCACGCCAGGAATTACCTTTGCTCAAAGGTTTTTCTATATTCACTTATCATCTAATGAGCAGTGTAAGAAACTTCATTTCAAGGAGGAGAGAAGGGGAAGGAGGATTAAAAAAGAAAGAAAAAAACCTCCTCTCTTGGTGGAAGGTTTCAAACGGGATTCGATTTCTGTGGCTCTTTCACATCCTGCCAGCGAGGAAGACAAGGCGTCAAGAACGGAGAGTTAAAGAGGCGCAGAGATGAAGGTAGCACCAGGCTCTTTAGGTAGAGACAGGCTTGGAGGGACCTGGCAGAGCATCTGTGAGCTGGGAACGGGCAGACAGGATCTCACTAACAGCAACAGCTTGTGCCTGCTGTCCTCAGGACATCCCAGCCCCAGCCCCAAGACAGGGCACACAGATGGGATGAGAAACGAAAAGTCAGAGACACAGGCGTCACCCGCAGGCATGATCCGATGCTCCCCGCCAGCCGAAGGTTAGGCACGGAGTAGCTGATAAAGAAATAAAACTGCTCATCTCCCCTGACAGTCGTCGCACCGATTGATGCTGCTCAGCGAGGCCATTACCACGGGCAACGGAGCCCTGGAACTGGCATTTTTAGGCTGCGGACAGATGAAGGTGGTTCAGCACGACACTACTCATCACTCAGGCATGGCAGTGCCGGGTGAGGGAGAGGCAAACTGCAACCCTGCAGCTTCGACAGGCTGGGGAAGGGAGGGGAACCTACATCCCTCTTCACCTCGATCCCCTAGAACTGCTGCTGTGGAGCCATCCCTGCGTTTTGCTGCTCATGCAAAACCAAGTGTTTGCAAACAGCATAAGTCCAGGATGGATAGAAGTGAAGAACTCTGATCTGGGGCAGCACAGAGACCACAGAGACCCCACCTCAATACCACCCAGTGAAGACCTCCAGCATGCCTGGCTCAAGAGGATGACAGTTATCAGCCTCCTGTGCTTAGAGGGAGGGCTAAAGTGGTGCTTTGTACTTTCAGACTGGCCTTCTCTCTGTACTGGCTTTCTGGAAATGCACACTGAGTGGGGCTGGTTGCCCATGGGCACTAGTTGCCCTGAAGGCACAAGGATCGAAGTACTGAGGCTGGGATTTCCCAAGTGGGAGAAGGGGGTTAGGATCAGTTTGGATGGGAAGTGAGCAGTTATCTCTGAAAATCCCCACCCCATGCTGCAGGCTTTACCATTTACTTTTTTAAAGAGGAGAAAAGCAAAACTAGGACACGTGCCATTGTGACTTGGTCTGGGTGATCCTCCTGTGGCAGGGGGATTGGACTAGATGATCTTTCGAGATCCCTTCTGATCCCTTATGATTCTATGAAGCAGAGGCCCCAACCTGGGGTCCACACTGAACCCCCAAGCTGGAGCTGGATGGGCTTTGTCCTCCTAGGGATCTCATAATGTTGCTTGTGGCAACTACCAATCTTCTAGTGAGCACAGTATAGAGATCTTTGCAGCTTTATCGGAGGGAGACTGCAGAACCCTGAACTTAAGCCACACAGAGCCTGGGCTCTGAGCACTTTTGTGGGTGAAGCCACTAATTGCTGTGATCTAACGTAGCCTTCATCCATTAAAACTCACCCAGAGAGCACCATTAATCTCATTATCCAGAAAACATAAAGAGAAAAGGCTCCTTTTCACTTCTTGTCAAGGTGAGGAATAATCAGCATTTAATTTTGGTTTTGCAGTCGAGCAGCTAAACCCTGCATTTGTGCCAGTCATTGCTGTGGTTATCAAGGCAGCAGCGAAACACGGATGCTCCTGCTTCTCAGCCCAGTGACTGCCAGTCACCCCCTCCAGTGACACAGGGAGCAGAAGGCTTTGCTTTAGCTAACCCACCTGGGTTTCCCAGGCCTTTCCCAAGCCTAATGATGATGCTATGACCTGGTGAGGGCCCAGGGAGCAGCAGCTGCTTGGAGGCAGCTCCAGTGGTGTAGAGGTTGGTGCTTGCAGCCCTATTTCATGGGAAGCATCAACAGTCCTTGTCTAGATCAGCAACGACCACGGCAATAATCCTGGGGTTCACCTCTGCTGTTGAAACCTGCGACTCAGGAAAAGGCTTCCTGTGACTGATGCACGCAGAGGCTGTTCTGCACGAGTCTGTGTAAACCCCTTAAGCTTGCAGACCCCACTGCCTCCAGCCTCCCAGAGTGAAGATTAACTTCCCAGTCCTGCACGTTCCCGATGTTTTGGGGTGTCTTACCCCTCCCAAGACCAGTCCAGCTATGAGCTAGATGACAGTTAAGCACAGGGCATCGAGACCTTCAGAGCAGACCGTGGCTTAGTGCCACAAAAACACATCAGACTTGGCAACTCCTAATTTCACACCGCTTCATGAGGCACCAACAAGCAGAAACCCAGGGCAATCGTTGGGGTCAGACAGCAGCAACCCGATGTCCTCACCCAGAGCATGTCTGGGCAGCAAGTCTGGGCTGCCAAGGGCTGTAGAATTAGTATTCTGGAGCAGGCTGATTGCGTTCAAATGTATTGCTGACATCAATCACACCTTCCCAAACTCATCTGTCTGCATCAGTCAATTACAAACTTATTTTCGAGCTGTTGGTGCTCTTCTGAGATAGACCCGGGGAAGGAGCTAAACCTATTTAGGGGATTGACCTCTCCGCCTTGCTCTTTGGCAAGAAGGTTTAATAACTTCTGGTCCACCCGCTGCAGTCCGGGCTGGAACTGCTGCCCCAGTGATCCTGGGGATGGAAGGGCTGGCAGGAGATGCTGCTATGTCCCCATGAATACGAAACGATTTCATCATCCTCTGTGCTGTGACCACGAAGACAACAAATTCATAGCGATAAGACAACTAACCCACTCCTTTCCCAGCTTTTAGATGACTCGTGGCATCTTTAATCACCTCTGTCGTGCAAAACGCAAACACAGAGGGTGCTTTTTCACCCAGTAAAGTCCTTCCCACCCCTCTCCCCCTCTCCATCGTTAAAAAGCACAATCGGTGAGAGCAGCCTTGGTTTGTCTGCTTTCTCTTGCTAAGAGGAACATAAATAAAATAATAACAGCTGATTAATAACACTGAGAGCTTTCCAAATATTAATGAATTGATCTTGTTGCTCGAGAAGAATGGGAGAGTTTTAGATTTAAAGCTTTGATAGATTTTCTCCAGAGAAAGCGCCGTGATAAATGCTGCGTTAAAATGCTATTTGTATCTGTGGTGCTAATATTAAGTTTGTGTGTTCATAGATTTGAAAGTGCAGAAGGAGAATTATGTCACCTGCTCAGACTCATAATGAAGCCCATCGACTTTTCCCTGGTGAAACAAGCGGAGTATAGTAAAACTGAAGGTGTGTTTCCAGGGAAGGTCTCTCTGAGGAGCCCCCAGGGCCCCCACTGGCTGCTCTCCTCTCACATGGCTGGACCAGGGAAGGATGTTTGCTCTTGAACCAGCAAATAGGCTCCATACTCACGTTCCTTACCCAAAGATCATCCAACTTATCTGGCCCCACCAACACAAATAATCCTGGTGGCTCCTAGGAATAAGAACAGCCCAAGAGCCTCCTGTGTTTCCTCAGATGCATGGGGCTCCTGGGGACAACCAACCCTGCCTTCACACTGTTGCTCTGCAAAGTTGAAGGGCTGTTCCTTGGGGAGAGCAAAGAAAAGATCCTGCAAGCACATCCCCAAAAATCCAGGTCAACAGGAAAGCAAAATGTGAGGGTGCTGAGGCCCTGGAACAGGCTGCCCAGGGAGGTTGTGGCTACTCCATTCCTGGAAGCATTCCAGGCCAGGTTGGATGGGGCTCTGGGCAGCCCGGTCTGGTGAGAGGTGTCGCTGCTCATGGCAGAGAGTTAGCACTGGGTGATCTTTAAGGTCTCTTCCAACTCTAAGCATTCTGTGCTTCTATAATGCCTCATTCTCTCCGAATCCAAGCCTGACTTAGGGGTGAAAAACAAGTAAAAGAGGAACTAGACATGAACAAGACCTCAGGTCTAAACCTGACCCATTCCCCATGTCCTTCACTCGCCCGGCAGTCTGCAAAGTGTTGATGCAAAGCAGGGTCCAGGCTACATGAACTTGGACCTTTGGTGGCGGCGCTAATGCCCGTGCACACAGTAATTAAGGCTGGATGGATGAAGGCTGAATATTGAACTCTGAAGTCCGTGAAGGTCAAGCTGTGTGCTACCAGAGAGGCAATTTATCCCGGATCTGTAATAAGGTCTCACATCTGACCTATTAACTGAATGTTACATGATATTAATAATCTCCCTACAGATCGGGAGAGACAAACAAAAGTCGAGTTTGGAGGTTGAGTTGCTGGACAGGAGTTAACCTGCAGAGAGGTTAAGGCAAGGACTGTAAAATCTGCACCCAAATGGGATAGTTTTTAGCCTAATGTTTTCCTTTGGTGAAACAGTGTGTGCATCACCCTCACATCCACCTTCTCACGCACTAAAGACGGATGAATTATTCATGCCAATGTTATTAGTCCTGGATACAGGACACTCTTACAGACGGGCATGGTCCTTCCAATCAGAAGCCTCATTTGCTGAAAACTGAGGAGTCAGATAATGCCTCCAAATTGTTGAAAACCAGCTTGAACCATTTCTGCTGGGAAATACCCGCTCCTCTTTGATGGGAAAATTAGGAAGGTTTTGTCTCCGCTTTCTCAAAGCAAAACACTGCGATGAATTTTTTCTCCTTGGTTGGAAATAGGGTTTGCTCTAAAGCGTGCCTAAACGGAATGGAAAGCTTTTCTTTCCTGAAACCAGGCAATCCCTCAAATCCCCACACTCCAATGCAGCTTCAGCACCACGTTTGACTTGAGCCAACCCCCAAACGCTTCCTTCTCGTCCTATCAAAGGGCTTTGATTCGCTTTTATTGTCTCAACTTTATAATCATACGACCCCATAAAGCAGAAAGGCACCATGCAGCCCTCATCAAAGCCATGAGTTTCTATCAGGTTATGTTGATACAGTGGGAAAACAACTGTGGGCTCGGGGCTTTTTAGTCTCTTTCTTCTAGAAAACGTTTGGTTTCACAAGAAACCCCGGCTTTTCTTGTGGCTCAGGTGAACGGCTGTGTTGGAATATCCTAGAGAAAAGTAACTGCTGGCTTGCTCTGGCCTCACTGCGATTACTGCAATGCAGATATGTGCTTCGTTAGCCAAAGCTGCCGTAAACTCACCCAAGCTCTTTATGGCCAGCCACCACGCTCTGTGAACCCACGTGGACTGGGCAGGCACGTCCCTTCCACAACCCACTCTCATCCCCATTTACGAGCTCAGCTCCATCACGGTAAGAGACAAATGCACCGCCTATCCGCCTGAGCTGAGCAAAGTGTTTTTCCTAGTGACTGGATTCTCCAAAGAAGCTGCCCTCAGAGAGCTCCAAAACAGCAACGAAGAGAACCCCAAACCACCCAACTCTCAGATGCTGAAGTATAAAGAGGAGCTCAGCGCCTTGTACAACACTATGAGCTCCCTGTGGCCAAGGCGTCGAATAATTGCACCTCCAAATAACCCCCCAAACAGACAATCTGCAGAATAGGGAAAACCAGAGATGCTGGGGGTGACTCTGCTTGGGCCAAGGGGCATGAAGCACAGAGCAGGCAGCTGGAGGGATAACGCTCCCCGTTCCAGCTCCCACACTCCCAGATGGCCACTGCCACTCCTGGCTCCATTTCTCCAGCTGCTGATCAAAGGGCTTTTACAGCAAAAAGAGTCTTCGACAAAAAACAAGAGCTGCTCAGTCGTTCAGCAGCTGAAGTCATAATCCTCTCCCTGAAACACCATTAAAATTGTTTTACAGCAGCAAAAGATGTCATCTGCTCCCCGCCAAGGTCACCAAAGGAGATCTTCTGTGCTGTCTCTGCCTTCTTTCAGTAAAACAAGCATGAGGAGCACTATTCTCCCTGTAACTCAACTCTCGCTGGACCCCAGTGCCTCTCAAACGATGCTCTTGCCAAAAGCAGTGCTCTGAGAAGCGGCTGAGGGAACTGGGAGGGGGTTGAACTGGAGAAAAAGAGGCTGAGGGGAGACTTTCTGCTCTGCAGCTCCCTGAACTTTAGCAGGTTGAAGTGAGGTGGGGGTTGGTCTCTTCTCCCCAGGAACAAGGGACAGGATGAGAGGAACCGGCCTCAAATTGTGCCAGAGTGATATTGTCCCTGAAGAACAACTTCTTCTGCAAAAGGGTTGTCCAGATCGGGCCCAGGCTGACCCCAGTGTTTGGAGGGGTCTCAAAGCCATGTAGGTGTGGTGTGAGGAACATGGGCTAGTAGGGACTGGCAGTGCTGGGGAAATGGCCTTTTCCAATCAAAACAATTCTGTGATTCTATAGTATCACAGACTGTCAGGGGATGGAAGGTATCTCGAGAGATCTTCCAGTCCACACCCCCTGCCAGAGCAGGATCCCCTAGATCAGGTCACACAGGAACATCCAGGCTGGGTTTGAAAGTCTCCAGTGCAGGAGACTCCACAGCCTCTCTGGGCAGCCTGGGACAGGGCTCTGTCACCCTCACAGGAAAGAAGTTTTCTCTTCTCTTTCCACGGAACCTCCTCTGCTCCAGCTTGTCCCTGCTGCCCCGTGTCCTGTCCCTGGACACCCCTGAGCAGAGCCTGGCTCCATCCTCCTGACACTCACCCTTTCCATATTGATAACCATTCATGGGGTCATCCCTCAGTCTTCTCCAGCTGAAGAGACCCAGCTCCCTCAGTCTTCATCAGGGAGATGCTCCACTGCCTTCACCATCCCTGTGGCTCTGTGCTGGGCTCTTCCCAGCAGTTCCCTGTCCTGGAACTGAGTGACCCAGAACTGGACACAGTTTTCCACGTGTGGCCTCACCAGGACAGAGAAGAAGGGAAAGAGAGAAGGCCACAAGGGCACACTACTGACTCAAATATCTAGGAGGACGAGGGACAACAGCAGGATCTCTCATCCCTGTGAGAGGTGGAAATTGCATCTGCATGCACCAGCTCTGCAGTTGCCTGCAGCAGGGCTGTAAGAGGGAACAACCCAATTTTCCTGGGACATCCCAAAGTCCCTCTCTACATGCTGTGCTCCAGCATCCCAGTATCACCCCTCACTGTCCTCCACGTCGTGGGATGAGGCGATGCCCTTGTGGCATTGGAAAGCAACATTCGCACCCCATCTCACTCCTCACTGCTCCCACCCAATCGGCAGTTGTGTCCTGTGGGAGTGGGGGATGGCTGTGTGAAATCCTGTGGGGGCAGAGCATGGACAAAACCCAGCGCTGGAAACAGGAGGAGAAGAAATTGTGGAAGATTCTGATAAGGCACATGGAGGCAGCTGCAGTGGCCTCGGCACACCAACAGCCCGCTCCACCAGAAAACGAGGTTCTGATTCCTTTTCAGTTTTGTTAAAAAATGACAAATAAATGTCTTCATATTAATACAGAAACCCCAGCTCTTCTGTCGGTGTGAATATCTAATGCGATTTGACACACAGAACAGAATTAAATTAGTGAAATACAATGGGCTGGAGAGAAGATCTCTTTCCCTTAGAAGACTGGCATCGGTGTGGAACCGAAGGAGGGCACTGCACGCTGTGATGCAGCGCAACAGTGCTTGGTACAAACTGCAGCTGGCTGCAGGGAGAGGCCAAGTCCTCAGGTGGGAAAAGTCTTTCCCACTTTTCCATCATCAGCTCCTGCCAGTACAGGATCACAGAATCAGACTGCCAGAGGCTGGAAGGGACCTTGAGAGATCTTCTAGGCCAACCCCCCTGCCAGAGCAGGATCCCCTAGATCAGGTCACACAGGAACATCCAGGCTGGGTTTGAAAGTCTCCAGTGCAGGAGACTCTACAGCCTCTCTGGGCAGCCTGGGATAGGGCTCTGTCACCCTCACAAGAAAGCATCTTCTCTTCTGTTTCAACGGAACCTCCTCTGCTCCAGCTTGTCCCCGCTACCCTTGTCCTGTCACTGGACAGCCCTGAGCAGAGCCTGGCTCCATCCTCCTGACACTGACCTTTTCCACATTGATAACCATTCATGGGGTCATCCCTCAGTCTTCTCCATCTGAAGAGACCCAGCTCCATCAGTCTTTCTTCATCAGGCTGATGCTCCACTGCCTTCATCATTCCTGTGGCTCTGCGCTGGGGTCTTCCCAGCAGTTCCCTGTCCTTCTGGAACTGAGGGGCCCAGCACTGTTTCAATAGAACCTCCTCTGCTCCAGCTTGCACTCATTGCCCCTTTGTTCTATCACTGGATGTCACTGAGAGGAGCCTGGCTCCATCGTTCTGACACGGATGCAGCCAGTGATGCACATGTTGTGCAAACTGCTGATGAAGGAGATGGGCCCCTGGGAGGGAACAAGGTTGTCCTGCTTGTCTCATTTGCAGGAGGTGTTTGGGACCGTCAGGGCTTGAAACCTCTGTGTGCAAAAAGGTGAAAGGTTTGGGAGCTCAAATGGCACTTCCTTGTCACTCGTGAGATGTCAAGGATGGAGAACAGCCTTCAAGCCTAAATACAAGCAAACATGACTTGGCCCTTAATCTGGAAGCCATCCAAGGCAGGGACAGACTTGAGAGCACAAATACCTTGCAAACGTTTTCATCATGATGGTCCAGTTAGACCTTTTGGGGCAGTTTTGCACAGGGTCCTGTGCTGAATCTGAGCTCCTGACCCTGGGAAGGGTTGTAGATCTGGAGCTCAGGGATTAGTGGTGGGCTTGGGACAGCTGGGTTAGTGGTCGGATTCAATGACCTTAAAGGTCTTTTCTGAACAGAACTACTCTATGCGTACTCACAGGAGGTGGTTCCTTTGTGCCCATTCCCTCTTTGCTCTCTTCAATCACTTCTATGACCAAGCAGTGAAAAGCTGATGGAATGGTAAAGGCACCGAACTTCGCTTCTGCCTGTCTGCGACTCCGAGCCTCTGCAGGTCTGTTCATCTCTGCCACCGGCCCCATCTCCCCAAACCCAGCTCATCTCACTGCCAGCCCCAAGGACCCATTTCCTCCAACCTCAGCAGGCGGGCTGTGGTGTGGCCGTTTGTAATAGCCTATTGATTAGCCAATCACTCCCAACTTTAGTACCGAGCCTACAAGGTAATTAAATTATCTGCCTTTGTTTAAATTGTAATTTTATTTACTCGATTCAGCTATAAAAAATTTCGCAGGCTTACGGAGTGTTCTGCGCCCTATTAGTGCTTAACTCCAGTGCTAATTTTCACTACTCCATCACCATGAAGTATTAAGCAATTGCTGCTGTTTATTCTTTCTGATTGCACTGCACTCGGGATCTGCGTGTGGCATCGCAAGAGCCTTGAGCAGAGCAGGGCCAGATCCCAGCGCCAGGGCTTGCTGAGTTCTCGGTGAGTGCAGAACAGGGTTTCTCACCCTGTTTTCCTTCACTTGGGCCATGGGCACACGGTGAGAAAAGACTGGGGTGTCAGGCATGTGCTGTGGAGAGTGCAACTGAAGCTTTTTCTTGCATCAGCACTACTGTGGCCAGCAGGACCAAGGGGGTGATCCTGCTCTGTACTCAGCGAGGCTGCACCTGAGTAGTTTGGGCACCACAGTACAGGAGGAACAGGAAGGTGCTGGAGAGTGGGCAGAGAAGAGCATCTGGGCTGGGGAGAGGATGAGGGAGTTCAACCTGGAGGAGAGGAGGTTGAAGGGAGACCTCACTGCTCTCTACAACTACCTGAAGAGAGCTTGCAGTGAGTGGTTGGCCTGTTCTCCCTAGGGACTAGCGATCAGACCTGAGACAATGGGGTCAGGTTGTGCCAGGGGAGAGTCAGTTTGGATCTGAGAAAAAACTTCCCAGACAGGGTGGGGAGGCCTTGGAACAGATTGTCCAGGGAGTGGGTGTAGGCACCATCCCTGGAGGGGTTCAAGAAAGGGGCAGCCAGGGTGTTTGAGGAGACTGGGTAGTGGTTGGGGGCTGCAGGGTGGATGGTTGGACTTGGTGCTCTTGAAGGTCTTTTCCAACCTGGCTGATTCTGTGATTCTAATTTATGTAGCCTGGACCTTGAATTTCTTTCAAGATGAATCAGTTGGAGATGCTGAGCTCTGGAGACCTCCAGGGCATAAGTATCCAGCACCCACGGAGTTCCCTGTTTGTGGGAGAAACTCCAGCCTCTCTTGCTGCAGCAGGGCTCTGGACAGCTCTGTCACACAGAGGTGGCTGCAGAGAAATGCTTTGGTGAAGGTGTCAAAGGCAGCCTCAGCCATTGGTGCTCCTAGCAGTAGCAGTTCCCGTGAAGGAAGAACCGCGCCACCAAAATTTCATCAGAGAGGTCCCTGCTACCACCCAGACCTTCTCAGGTTGACTTTTGGGAGAAGGTGTGAGAAGAAGCGGGCGGGAGCGCTACAGCCGCCTCTGGAACGAATGCAGAGATTTCCGTGGGTTTAGCTCCGTGTGACATGAATTATTTTTCATAATTAACGAGACTGTTGATTTTACATGGTAGGTGTTCGGGTAGTCTGGTGATCCGTGGCTGCTAAACACCCAAATGTAATTCTAAATGCTGTTGATCTATGTCTATTCTCAAGGGATGACTAATCTACATTTCACTTCTCCCTCTACAATTAATCCCCGGATAATCTTATCTGCAAACACAAATTTGAGACCTGGAGGCAGATGAGTCACGGATTTGCAGCAGTGGTTCAGTGTAGAGATGGGAAGATATCTGGTTTGGAGGGAGTGGTACCGAGCAGGATCCCCAGCTGCTGTCCAGCCTCTCCCTGGAGAGGTCTCACAGTAAGGTCAAGCCCAACCTGGCTGCTACAGAGCTTATGTGGACCAGTTCTCCATCCAGGCACAACATCACCCCACTGCAGCATCTTTACCCTGGTTCTTTCCCCACAAAGCCCTTCTGCACCATCCTTTGCCCTCTTCTTCCACTCCTCCAGCTCAAGTCCTCATACAGGCTGTGAGCTCTTATCCCTGGTGACCACCACGTCCATTCCTCCTACCTTTGCAAACACAAACTGACTTTGCTCTGGGTCCAGCCCCAGTTCCATCACAAAGATCAAAAGCACTCCAGGATCTACCCTACTCATGACATCCAGTTCCTCCTGTCCTTACACCAGCCAACACTGGGCTCTCCACCACCCTCCTGCTGCATTCTTGAAAGACAGACCTTGGTGCTTTTCTCTATCCCTCTCACTCCCCATAAATCTCAGCAGCCTCCTCCAGCTCACCAAAACCCTTCCAAAATCCACTGGCTGGCCAAGACCACCCCTTCCACATCACCTCTTTCAATCCCTATTTGGCTGCATCTCACCGTATCTCCTCCTTTGGGCCAGTAAGCTGCTTTACTCAAGCATCAGCACCCTATCCAGTGGTTTGCTGGACAAGGAGATGCTGCTCCAGTCAAAAATGAATAATTCCAGGAATTATTAATGCACCCAAGCTGGCAGGTGGCGACACCCTCACCAGTCCCCAGGGCAGCAGTGCCCTTCATTAACTCTGAGAGGGGAACTGTAGGTGGTTCTTGGGAGGAATCTCCTGCTGTGAGCACCCTGGTGAGGATGCTGTTCCTAAGGATGGGATGTGCTGGTCCATCCACATCTTACTGGGCTGGAAGAGCAGCCATCCTCCCTTCTGGTCTCATGAATCACTGCAGTGCTTCCCAGCACCTCAGAGACCAGAAACGAGCCCTTAGGATAGAGCCATCTAGTTTGGTCGCACTTTAAACTAAGTGTCAGCAGTTCATGCCTAATTACTCCCGAATTAGCTAGGTGATTCATCAGGTCTGATTAGGAATGCATAATGAATTTACCAAATCCAAATGTATTAGGGAGATATTAATTCCATACAAAATCCTACAATTCATTCATGTGCCATTTGTTTTCATTCCCTTCTTTTAATAAGCTAATTAGTTCAAATTATTTGTACTTCACTAAAGGCTCGACCACATATAAGGAATGATTAGCTTAAAACTCAGCAAACGGGCAAGGATGGAGCCAACATTAATTGTGACGGGAGATTCATAAAGAATTATTATCTCCCAGCCATCTCTGTTTTCAGCAATAATAATAATGTCTAATTGTGACAAGTGGATAAAACATTGTGAAGCCCTTAACTAATGCAGCTGTACATGAATTACTAACACGAATATCTTAAGACTCAGCTCTTGCCTTTGAAGTCGAGCTCAGCAGAAAGTTTTGTCTCTCCCCAACGGAAAACAAGACCACAGCTTTAGGGTGGATCCACCCTTCTCCTTCGCTGAGTCTCCCCTCTGCCACCAGTATAGGAAGAGGGAAGAAAAAGGAGAACAGACTCAAAACCCCACCATGTCTGTGTCTGCCAGCTGCTCCACTGCTGGGGAGGACTGTGGGATTGCAAGGATGTCCTGAGCCACTCTGCACAGGGATGCATGAAGTAAAGGGGTTGCGTGTACCTGGACTCCCTTGCTCACCCCCAGGCAAATGTCCCAGACCCCCGGAACGGTTTGGAATTTGAATGGAGAAGAAGCAAATCAGCATTTGTGTGCAGATGGAGGGAGAATAATGAGCTCAGAGGCCACTGCAAACTCCCTGTCCATATCCCCTTTGGAGCAGTGCAGGTCTGGCAGACAAGAGGAGGATTTGGATGGGACCTTGAGCAACCTGGTTCTAATGGGAGCTGTCCCAGCCCACAAAAGGAGTTGGAACTGATGATCTTCAAGGCCTCTTCCAGCCAAAACCATTTCATTCTATTCTATTCTATTCTATTCTATTCTATTCTATTCTATTCTATTCTATTCTATTCTATTCTATTCTATTCTATTCTATTCTATTCTATTCTATTCTATTCTATTCCATTCCATTCCATTCCATTCCATTCCATTCATTTTTTGATAGAAGGAAGGAAAAAAGGAGGATTAGTCCCTTCTAGTTACAAAACTCTCTCCCAGGCAAGGTTCCCTCTTTCTTCTCTTTTCATTTTCCCTCTCCCATTTACTGCTACTCAAAGGGAGAAAAAACCCTCTCCTCCGGTTGGCTATTGCTCCCTGTAGAACTGGGTCATGCAGAGGCTCACAAATGAGTCCTGCCAAGTGCCCTCTGCCTTGGCAGCTGGGGACTCGCTGTCTGGCAAATGTGTTTGTTTGTTTTTACGCAAACTCTGGCTAAGAAATGCCACTTCTGCACCCCCACTCCCCTGCTCCCTTTCATCCCTTCCTCATCCCTGTGAAGCCAACCTGCCCCAACTGCTCCCTCCACTGTCTTTCTACTGCTGCAGTCAGGAGAGTCGCACTGCTACTGTGACCCTCATCATCTCTGCTGAGGGTCCTGGGGAGGTTCTGGAGTGAAGCATCACTGGCCTTTGGGCACTGCCTGGACCCAGAGCTCTCTCTGCTCCTGTGCTTGGGAAGTTGCTGGGCTCCAAGGGCTGCGTTCCCCTCTCCCCCTCATCACAAAATGTTTGCGAGCTGAACACGTGTATTTTATTTATTCATGCTCTGAAATCCAAACCCAGTGACTCACAGGAGAAGCAAGTAAGAGAGAAGTGTACAGTGAGGGGGGAGAAGGGGAAATGCAAATAATTGATTGACTTCTCCAGGTGTTTTGCACGGGAGCCCCTGGAGGTAAAAGCCTCCCTTTGACTCTCCAACTCAAAGCCATCGATCTCCTCCTTTGCACACACGGCAAGTGCTTACGATGAGAGATAGCCATCTCTGCGATCTGAGCGAGCACCACTACGTATGATAGAAAAACCCCAGAGCCCCATGGCGCAGGGAGAGCACTGCAGGCTTCTAGCAGGGATCCATCCTGCTTGGCATGGAGGACAGGTGAAGGGACAGCAGAGATGCTCCAGCCCACAGGAGGGATGGAGCAGCTCCTGTACTTACTCTTGTGGACCAGGATTCCTACAGACTCACAAAAAAAAAGAGGAGGGGGGGGGTTAGGCTGATTTCCACCCCAGTAACTCAGACATTTCTTCCTCAGATACAAGACAGCAGATGTCTTCTCAAAGCTATTCTGTTACTTGGGGCAGCTTCCTTCCTTCTGGAAGTTTTCCACTAGTGACCCAGTTGTTCAGGGCAATGAGATCAACACTTTGCAGCCTGCCTCGCAGCTCTGCTCTTCCACATGCTCCCATGACTTGGGTGCCGACGTCTGCTCTGGCAGCAGCCCGATGTAGCTGATGCAAGGAGACACGAGTTTGGTCTAATTAATTCTCCAGAAGTTTTTTCTCAGGGCTTTTTCCCCTCTTATGAAGAAGGAAGAAAACTTGGAGCAGCGAGGCAGGATTAAGGAGTTTTATGTGCACTCTGTGAGGCAAACTGACAGTGACCCAAACCCTCCAGCTGCAACTGCCACCCCTCCCTGGCTTTTCTGGAGGTTCTTGTTATCTGGCGCCTGCTCAGCACCCCTGTGGTCTTTCCCCATGGTGAAAATTTGAGAGGCCACTCCTCAAAACCCCCATTCCATCACCAGGAGAAGACTGACAGCCCTCAAATCCTGCATTGCCAGCACACCCAGCCCTGACATGGGAAGCCTGGGGGGGATCTCAGGTTTTTTTTCCTGACGGCTCGTAGGAGATCCCCAAGCTGGGGATTAGTCACCATTATCTTCTCTCTCCTGTTGGAACCAAACCAGCAGGATGGGGACCAAACAGTGATGCCGTTGGATTCCTCAGCATATGGGACCAATTTAACAGCCCTGGACACCCCTCAGAGCCCCAGCGCAGCCCAGAGCTGAGGTATCCTATGCAGAACATCCGCTATGACTGCAACAGGAGGTTAAAAGGAATAAAAGCAATCAGGCAGGTTGCTACTAAAGCAACCTAGAGCCGCACAGCCCACTTCCTTTGGCTGCCTTTCTAGAAACCATTTACAGGAGAACTGTATTTTTGAGATACGTGAACTGGTCGGTTGTGAGACGCCTGATCAACAGCTTCTGGGGCCGACAGGCTACAAAAGCCCACGAGTCCTTCTTGAATCACCCTTAAATTTGCTCTCACTCTTAACAGAGAGGGAGCGTTTGATACTGCGAGTGAATTAAAGCCCTCTGCAAGGTTAGTGGGAGAGAATTATGGCTGAGCTGGAACGAAACCCAAAAGCCTGTTTATAATTAGATAGAGATGCACGGTGCCAGTGCTCACTGCTTCCTCCCGTTTCCAGCACAGAGATCTGCATTACTGTGCATAAGAAACCATGTAAATAATAAACCAATGCCTTACCTAGTCACAAGGGCTTTTTCCAGCACAGCCTGGCAGAGTTGTGTCAGGTTCGCTGGGGGGCTGCTGGTTTTCTCCAGCTATGAAGTGGTGAAACATCCCAGCTTCACCATCATACAAACTCAGAACCACGTTAATCTCCTTAAGGTGCTATTGCAATTTCCAGTTGTGCTTCTCCCACTCAGCAGGGCTGACCAACCTAAAGGATGTTTGACCCAGTGGGTTCACAGCCCATCGTGGCAGCCCACCAGCTTCAGGCATGCAGGATGCTCCCAGTGCCACCACATCACCTTCCTGGCTAGGGGCACACCCAGTAACTGGCTTAAGAGCCCTGGAGAATGAGCAAGAGAGGAGCAAAGATGACAGCCAGTTGGCAGTCAATGGGATCTTACACTGTGATTTCAGAGAGGCGACTAAAATCACCCATCATATAAGAACAGTTCAGTCTGACGTCTTTCCTGTCCCTCAGGGAGGTTTTGACAAGTCTATAAAGCAGCACACAGCAGAGAAAGCAGCCCCAGAACATAATGAAATTCTAATACTGGAACCAGTGTGGTGGGAAGAGTAAAGGGCGTCACTTACTGCAAGAAACCAGCGCTGAACCTGCAAAATTTGGGCTGCTACCATCTCCAGGGACGGCCAGTGATGGGGAAAATGTGCTGCTGGCACCAGTACCAGTTACTGGGGTGCAGAGGAGGAGGAGGATGCGAACGCACCTTTGGCCACCTTTAACTCCTAACTCTGTCAGCTCTTGAAAATAAGCTAGAGCCTCGCCGTGTTTTGATAACTCCGGGAGTGCCTGTAGACATTATGCTAATTCTCAGGGAGCGCTGTGAAGAATAAGGCCAGGACACCGAAGGCAGGGAGTTTATAATTGCTTTTTAATATATTTTCTGAATTCATTGTGCATGCGCTATCTGTCCCAGGGGCTGAGCTGGCAGAGGGGACAATGTCAGGTGGAATAAATAGGATCTCATAACTTTAGTCATTCTGTATTAAATAGCATCGAGCGGCACAATAAACAGAGGGACCGGGAAGCACATGCAATAAGGAAATAATTCAAGTGCCGTGCATGCAAATCTTTCCCTCTCAGATCACCCTCATTAATCACCTCCTGCTCATTTATACACTTAAAGAAGCCATAAACAAAGGCAGAGATGGTTCCTCTCATTATTAGGTTTTTTTATTGAGTTAACTTCCAGAATATTTTACAATAATAGTCACGGCTGGTGATGGAGTTGCCTGCTCTAACCAGCTCATAAAGTCCCCCCGCTCCTCCTGTCTTCCTGTGATATAGGTAGTTAGACAAAGATTATGAAGCTTATTGAGTAAAAAAAGAGGGAGAGGCGATGACAGCTCTGTCATTTCTCCTGCCTTGGGCTCATTCAGGGCTTTAGTGGGCACCAGAGGTTCAGCACTTTGCCATCACAGAGTCACAGACTGCTGGGTGTTGGTAGGGACCTCTGGGGATCATTTAGTTCAATCCCCCTGTCAGGGCAGATTCCTGAGGAGCAGACCCCACAAGAACATCCAGGTGGGCTTGGGATGCCTCCACAACCTCCCTAGGCAGCCTGGACCAGGGGCAGAACCTTGTTCCCTCCTCTGTCTTCACAAGGAGGGTTCTGAGACCCTGGACCAGGTTGCCCAGGGAGGTTGTGGCTGCCCCCTCCCTGGCAGTGTTCAAGGCCAGACTGGCTGGGACCTTGAGCACCCTGGTCTAGTGGGAGGGTGTCCCTGCTTCTGGCAGGGGGGTTGGAACTGGATGATCTTTAAGGTCCCTTCCAACTTCCTCTCCAGCATCTCTCAAAAAATATTTGGAAGAAAACAAACCCACTTTTTCCCTTGGAGCCCTTCAGACCACAGCAGGACTAGGGCACGGAGCCTCTAAGAGGTGACGTGGAGACAATTTCTGGAGCCAGCAGCCCCTTTTCACAGCCAGCATCATTAGGGGGAAGGGTTTTTGATTTCTGGTGCCACTCTGCCTGCCTCTAATCACGCCGCCACGCTCTCCCCGCGCTTCGGAGAGGTCATGGCTCATTTCTTAATTATTAACTGCTGCTGTTATCTGTACTGAGCCAGGCGAAGGCTGCCTGAGGTTTAGTTAAAAAAAATGAAGAGAAGCTGCAGAAGACGCTCTGTCCCTCCGGGATATCAGCAGAAATAAGAAGATGGGGAAATAAGGGCAGCCCGATCCCCCAGCACCACCTCGCTGAGCCCTTGACCCCCTCCTCACAGCCACCCCCCGGCATGGCTCACTCCCTTTACAGTCCCTAAATCCCAGCCAATATATCCTGGAGTGCCCCATCCATAACTCTGTCAAAGGCAGAAGATGAAGGGATGTTAACTCAGTCTAATATGGGGCTGGGTAATAAATTTCATTGGAAGCTGCTGGAAGCGGGCGACTCTGCGCCGCTGTGGAGTGTCAGGTGGTTGGCAGCGCCGACGTCTATCTGAGGGAACTTATCATCTAATTACAAAGGATAAAGCATATTTTTTCAGTGTGGTTACATGCGGTAATGAAGCATGCAGAAAGCCACACAAGATAGATGGGCACTTCCAAAGCCGAAGCTGAAAACTTGCTTAACTTAATAGTCTATTTATTACATTTATTCCCTGAGCAGACGTGGCCTGGCTAATATCCGCCGCTGCATCCTGTGCCGTGCAATTAAAACTGCTGCTGCGTGGCTGCACCAGGAGGACCTGAAGGTCCAACACCCTGGGAATAAGCTGGGGTTGGAGGTTGGTGCTTTGAGGTGCTGAGCAGCACTTTTCCTAAATTACTAACGATTGGATGAGGGGAAATGGCCTCAAGCTGCAGCAGGGGAGGGTTAGATTGGATTTTAGGAAGAAGGTCTTTCCTGAGAGTGGTTGGGCACTGGACCAGGCTGCCCAGGGAGAGGGTAGAGTCCCCATCCCTAGAGGTGTTTAAAAGCTGAGTAGCTAGAACACTTGAGGCCATGGTCAGGGGGTTGGAGAGCTGTTGGAATGAGGGCTGGGCTTGATGGAGGTCCTTTCTATCCAGGATGACTCTGTGATTCTACGATTCCCTTCCAAAAACACTGATCAGAAAATGAGTTTTGTCCATTTCTGGATGTTTTCCTCCCCTCTTACAGAAAGACTGAGATGCCATGGAGAGTTTGGTGCTGTGATATAACCAGATCACTCTCTTGTGGGGAATGGCATCCCCATCCAGAGACTGATCCTGGGGACATACAAGGGCATCCTGTGGCCCCTCACCCCCAAATGGGGAATTTCTCCACGTGCTCAGGCAGAAAAACTCTGCTGAAAGTCATCTGTGATGGAAATTCTGCATCCAGCTCTACTTCTCTATCCTTAATCCATTTGTCACAACAATCGCTGGAAAACTTTTCTCTCCAGCGCCTCCAGAGCTGAGAGGGAGGAATGAAAAGTAAACTTATGCAAGGACAGGGGCTTAAGCATCCCATTAAGATTAACTTATCTGCAGTAATTGACTTAACTAGGGGATTTTTAATGCTTTTCAAGGTTTTTTGGAAGACGCTTTTGCAGCAGCCAGCGGTAAAGATGCTCCTAAAAAAAATATGTCTATAGCTTGAGAAGTCCAGAGCTAAGACTTTCTAAGGCAGCGATTCCAGGGGATTTAATAAGAATGTAATTTGTATAATTAACCATTCATCACTGTCAATTGCATTAAATGAATGCCAGAAATATTACCTTCACCAGCACGACCTAACAGGATTGGAATATATTATGTGAAAAATGAACGCTCAGTAGGGTTTGAGTTCTTTTTTTTCTCTCTTTCCTGCTTTCCCTGCCCGGGCTGCGGCTGTCAGGAGGAGATTTGCAAGGCTGTGAAATAATTTAAAACAGTAGTAAATGAAAACGACTGAAGAAAATGTGTGGATTTTGGTAACTAACCCTCATCATTATGTATGAAAGTTCAAGTCAAAATGTTTGCAACTCGTTCACGAAGTAAATGACTGGAGGAGCTCCCGTTGGCAGGGCTGCGACGGCGGGGAGGCATCTGCTGAGATCCCCAGGGCCGTCTCCTCCTCCTTAAGCAATACTTAATTACAGTTATTGCTGTTTAGGGGGTAGGGGGTGAGTGACAGAGAGGTTGGGGACACAATGCTAGGAGAGATCAGGAAGAATTTCTCAACCACCTCTGTTGGGTACAGACCCTTCAGAGCCAACACCACCCCATTTCTCCTAAGGGCCAATAAAGGAAGATTGTGTGGGCAGGTCTCACGCCTCCCCCTTGATTGCTGCCTTTAGAGGGCAATGCTGTCCATACCCACTGGAGATCAACAAAACCCACCCGATCGTCACCAAAATCGGATGGGGGGAAGAGGAGATCCAAGGGAAATGATTTCCACTGGAAGAGCATGGGGAAGGGCTGAGATTTGTACCTTGAGATGAGTTTAAGTCTCTTCAGATGTGACAAATGGGGAAGAACCAGGAAGGCAAAGGCAGTGGGTTTTTTTCTCCTCCTTTCCTTTGGGTTTCTGTGTCTTCACCTCGTTTGAAATGCAAACGAAGATTGTGTGAAAATGTTCATTTAACAGGTCTTGGTAGCTGTGATCACAAGCAAGAGGAAGGAAGCAGTGGAGAAGCAGCTAGACAGACAGATGGGATACTGGCGAGATGAAAGGCTGTTTGCAGACCAAGGAACTGAACGTTTCTAGAAGCTTTTTGGGATAAATTCCCCATCAAGGCACACAGGAGCTTTCTGCTTCGTTATAATTAAGAACAAGCAATGAAAATAAATACTGGTGATATTTGAAGCAGATGAAACCTCAGCCCAGCTTCAGCAGCAGCCTCCTAACGGTGGCGGATAAATTGGTTCCCCTTCTCCTCAGGTTGCAAAAACTCCTAGTGTTCTTCTGACAAAAGCCAACTGCCTTTTGTCGGATGCAAAGGGTTTGCGGGAGCTGAGCAGTGGCTCCTGTGTCCCTCCCCACTCGGGAGCAGGGTGTCTCCTCTCCGTCCCAGCTGTGCCCATGACTTTTTTTTTGCAGACAAGCTCATTTTTTGTTCTCATCTGCAACAACACGCTGTTGCTACTCTCTGGCTTAAAAATCCAGAACAAATCAACATTTCAAGTCAAAATGTCAATTCAAAACGAATGTTTTCCTTTCATTTCCTGCTGAAATGTCACTGCTGCCAGGTTATTTTTGGTTGGGGGAAGAGCTTTGGAAAACACAGACGCTAAGTTTAAAAAACTAAGCCCAGTGAGGGGATGCTGTCCTGGTGCATTCCTACATGCAGTCAGGAGACAAAACCCCGCATCCTAAAGCCCTTCAGATTTCCCAGGGAAAGAGCCAAAATCTTCCCCCCAAAGGACATCTTGGGACTAAGATTCTTCTGTCTGAAGTACCTGCTGGGGCAAATGCGGGGTTTCCACATGGATTTATATTCCTCGGATAAAAGCCTGATGGGATGCCCCATGTGGAGGCCCTGCCATCCACTCTTGGCTCAGGCTTGAGCCATTCCTACTCAGTTCCCTCAGAAAACCTCTACCTTGTCCCACCTGAAGCAGCATGTTCATGTTCTCTCCCACCCAATCTACGACTGGGTGCCTCGGTGCTTCTCCAATGTCTCCCCTTGGTGCCTGCACCACTCCCCATCCAGCTTTCTGAGCCTCCCATCACCTGGTTTGCCTGTAGCTCTGTAGATCCAGACAAGAGCCTGAGGGCCAACTCCACAAATTGCTCCTATGCAGCAGAGTTGGGGCCAAAGAGTAAGTGTGGGTTAGGGGCTACCTCAACCATTCCTGTGCTGCCCCATCATGGTGTTCAGAAGATCCCAGTTTGCAAGTCCCTTCCCAGAGTCAATGGACATTGCCCCTGGTCTTGAGGGTCCAGGGTGGGAGCCCATCCTGCCATCTCATTTCCCAGCTTCAGCACTGACCGCCAGTCCCTCATTCACAGCATGACGTGAGACATGACGGGACGGATGGGGCTGCTATTAAAACCCTCTCGATTTCACCACTGCAGGGGTTTGTGCTGATTCGCAAGGTGATGATGGTTATTACTATTTTATTGCACTTCTAAATCCACAGTGGGAAGCGACGTGAAGATGTTCATGTCAGATAAAGCACCAAGGAGACAGAGGAGCAGCAGGTGAGATGGGACATAGTGTTACAGAACCACAGACTGATTGAGGTTGGAAAAGCCCTCTGAGCTCCTCCAGCCCAGCCCAGCACCTAACATCACCCTGTCAGCCAGATCAGGGCACTCAGGGCCACAGCCAGGCTGACCTTCAACACCTCCAGACACAGGGACTCCCCCACTGCCCTGGGCAGTCCAGTCCAGGCTCTGAGTGCCCTTTCTATGAGGGAGGGCTCCCTAACATTCAACCTAACCCTCCCCTGGCAGCTTCAGACCCTGCCCTCTTGTCCTGGTCCTGGGTGCCTGGGAGAAGAACCTGACCCCCACCTGACTGCAACTTCTCTTCAGGGAGTTGTAGAGAGGAAGGTCTTCCTTGAGTCTCCTCCTCAGTTCCTGCAGTCTGCCTCATTTGCTTCCCATGCCTCTCTACATGCCACCAACCCTTTTGATTAGAGACACGAAGCAAGAGTAACGTGCTGATAGCAGACCAGGAGTACCAGTAGGATCCAATCCATCACCAACCTGACCCCTGGTATCACACCAAGCAGCCATCAATGCCCAGATGATGAAATGCCAGGGCTGACCCCCTCAGGGTGAAGCTCAGCAGCTCTTTCAGCTCTGGCAGGGAAGGACCAGCCATTGCTCCAGCACTGCTCCAGCATCACTCAGCCATCCTCGGAAAGGGTGGAGATAACACGAGGGTCCTCCTTCTGCCCCGAGTGAGGAGGGAAGCTGCTGCTTCATACTCGATGGTGAAGGATGGAGTGAGAAATAAATACATTAAGGGAGGGCAGAGAAGGATTTACTGCCTGATGAAGGTGCAGAGCATTTAAATTTGAGAGATAAATAATTTTATTTATGTTGATGCCAACGTAAAGAAGATACACGGCTTTCTGAAGAATAACTCCCGTCTCCTCGGGCCGGTCAATGCTGAAAGGCAGGGAATGATTCTGGTTTTATTATTTTCATTTTTGTTCTCCTTTTACACATGAAGATGGATGCGCGCTAATGGCAGCCGATTGTCAGCGCTGTAAATTAGGGGAGCGGGGAGCGATCGTTTCACGCTCTTCTCTCCACCTTCCGAGCTGCCTTGTCAAACTCCTTCCAACTCAGGCTGCAAGCGGCTCTTTCTCTCTCCCTGTTTAAAGACTTTCACTAAATTCTTCTTTTCCCCCCTCCTAACTTGAGATGACGGAAAGGGTATCGACAGCTAAAGGTTGGCAATGAGAAAACCGGGGGAACCAGAGGCTGCGGTGGGAGCAGGGGCAAGGTGGGGCTGTAAATCCCCAAGAAGGAAAACAAAGAGCCTGGTGGATTCACCTGACTCCAACGCCGTGGAGATCTCTCTCCTGCTGTCAGCTGCTCATTGATGGTGGGGTTGAGGGAAATGACAAGAAAAACCAACTAGGGTGAGGAAAGAAACTAGAAAGGAGGAGAAAAAGAATAAATGGGAGACTAAATAGAGCTGGCTTGAACTGGAGGGTAGGGCGAAGGGCACCCCGAAGCCTTATCTAATAGCACCGCTCAGGCAGCTAATTGCAAGTAAATTGCAGAGAGAGAGGTTGTAATCCAGACCCCAAAGCAAGATGTGAAAGTGTAAGTGACCGAGAGGAAGGGATGGGATGGGGGACTGAGTGCTGAGCTGCTCCCAGAGATGTTTGGGTCAGGAACAAAGAGGTGAGAGGAGGTCGCTGCCAGAGCTGCTGCTGCCAGGGCTCCCGAGAGAGCTGGGAAGTGCTGCAAAAAACCTCCTCGCAGCCTCTGAAGCTTCTTCCCGCCAAGGACCGCTGAAAGAGCATCGGGGTTGGTGTGTGAGCATCTCCTCCCCATCACAGCGCAGACTGCCGTGTACAGCAAAATAAACAAACACAGCCTCCCACGGTCCCTCTGCACGGCAGGAGCCGATCAGTGCCAGAGCAAATCACAGTGAGCACCAGGCTCAGCTGGGACTGGATGCGCATGGTTGTCCCTCTGTTTGCTTTGAAGGCATCTCTCATGAGAAGAGACACGAGTGGCTTTGTGAGGTCTGAGGGCTGCCTCTGCCCAGGCTGCTGTCCCCAGCACATCAGACACACCAGCATATCCTCTTTGTGGCCTCAGCACGACACCAACACCCTGATCGCTCCATTGGAACAGGCTGGGAGAGGTGTTTGGGAGGCTGAGCTGTTGCTGGAGCTGCCCCTAACTGCAGCCAACACATGCAATTTACAGTCCTGGGACTGGCAGCAAATTGCTGAGGGCATCGACTGCCAGGTTTCCCAGCAGTGTAAGTGGGCAGATGCAGCAAACCTGCCACGGTGGCAGGACCTGAGAATACCAGCCTGGCTAAACCCCCTGTGCCTCTTCCAGGGCCAGTCCCGGGATGCTCCGGCCATCCCCCATAGAGACAAGGATCTTGTGTCCAGGCAGTGACCCTGGCATGGGAGTTTCTTAACCAGAATGGAGGATGCAGTGGAGAAATGCTGACCTGTAATATCACTACACAACTGAGCAGAGAAACTAACCCCCAGCAGCCGGAGACTTCCAAATGCCCAAACCCTGCCTGAACAGTGGTTGTTTGGTTCCTCTACTCTGTAAAGGAGCAAAGGAGACACGAGGGTCCCTCGCAGCAGCAGCAGCCACTCACTGAGCAGGGAAAAGGTTGCTCCCACCCTGTAAACAGCTTCCACCCCTAAGCTGCGGATGCTGATAAATGGTTAATTCCCTTCCTGCGTCTCCAGAATTGCTCCCCTTCCCACCTTTTCGTTGCAGATGTCCATTCAGCCCATGCAGGGCAGCGAGTTCTTGTTTTATTTTGAGGTCTCCCCACAAACACGCGGTTACGGCACAGAAAGGAGCCCTCCGGCCTCGAGTCACCTCGTCAAGTCTGGTTGGGGTTGAAGCAAAGGATTCTGACAGAGCTTTTAAGGAATGGCAAGGGGGGAAAATCAACACCTTTGCGTACAGCCCCAAACCCAGGCGGGGCTGTCAGAAGAGGTTTTTGTGTCACCTGGCAGGAGACGGGGAAAAAGAGAGGGACAGAGAAGGGAGGATGTGATGCTGTGGGGAAGACTGGGTTATGAGGTCAGACTGGCTGGAGCTCAGCCCTCGCCAGTGTTATCACGAGAGCTGGTGGAAGCTTTCACCCAATTTATCTTCTTTGTTCTGAGGGAAAGAAAAACTGATGCAGGACTCAGGGAACTGCTGTTTGGTGCTTTCAGACCTATTTTCCTTATTCAGGAACCTCAACAAATGGCTACTGGCAATGTTTTCAAAACGAAGCGACGGTGACGTGAAGAAAATAAACTGTTGAGAAAGAAACCCTCCCCGCAGAAAGGAGAGGTGCTAACTCCAGTTTGGATTTGTCAAACACACACAAAGAAAGGTGTCAGCCATCCAAAATAATTCCTCGGCTCTTCAAATCCCAAGAATCACAACCCGATCCAACACAAAGAGAACGGTTTGGCTTGAGATTGGGTTGTGATTCGCCATTCCCTTTGGCACAGGGGCTGCCTGCCCAGCCCGTTCCTGGCAGAGACACTTGAGAATGTCCCTGACGAGCTGGAGAAACCCAGAGATCACCAAACCTCGACCCAAATCAGCTTCCTGAGGGTTGGTTTCCCCCAGAAACGGTATCTGCATCCATGTGGGGAGGGTTCTGCACCCCCAGCACAAACCTCAGCAGCATCTTTCCCTCCTCCCAAGATGAACGGGATGCTGTAGCCCTGCTGGTAAAGTCCGAGGCTGGAAACAGCATCGCCAGCATAAAAACTCCTGCACGGAGCGCAGATGGGAGGGAGAGGGTAATCTTCTGGAAAAGCCTCTAATTGTCTGCCCACACTAATAATTTCAGCGAGCGCTCCCCCCCCCCAGCCCTCCCCGTGTATAATTACACCGCTCCATCTGTCTATCAGCAGGTTTTTTACAGCTCCTTATGGCAGCCGGGTTCTCAATCCTCGCAGCCAGACAAGGGTTTGGGGTTTTTTTTGTGAAGATTTAAGGATGCTTCTGACACAGGTCCCTGGGGACAGCAAATCCCTCTCTCAGGCTGGCGAAGACTTGAGTAAAAAAAAGTCTACGAGCTCTGCGATGGTGCCAAAGCGGGAGGGGTGCAGGAGGCTGGTTTGTTTTCAGCAATTTGCTGTTGCTTTAGGGTTGGGGTTTTTGTCTTTTGGAAACACTCCTTTTTTAATGCATTCCCAAGAAATTTGGCTGCTCTACAACAGCTCTGCGCCGCTGGCTGAGATAAAAACCCACACGGGAGTGTTGGTGCTGCATAGGTGCAAGGCAGTGAGTCCAAGGGGTTGTTCTACAGGTAGGATGTGGTTTGGTTTACTTTTTCCTCTGTTCTCCTGCCCCTTTCCAACAACAAGCAGGTAAGAATGCTCTAACCAGGGAGGTCTGACATCACTGGGCTGACTTCAGGTCCCCCTTCCCATGGGAAATCCAGGCAAGGTCATGCAATCATCACAGAATTATAGAGGGGTTTAAGTCAGGAGACACTGGGGTAGGAAATCAGAGTGGGTTGCGGTTGGATCGGACCTTAAAGCCCATCTAGTTCCAACTGTCTTGTCTTCACAACTCTGTAGAGAGGGTCTAGCTCACTGCAGTCAGAGAGAACCCAACAAAGGCCATGCTCACCCTCAAAGAGCCCTTGGGAGAAGCAATGTGCCAAAATTAATTAATTAAATAAGAACGAAGAGCAAGGGGCTGGCTGAAGGGGGGAGTCCTAGTGAGAAGCTTCTCCAAGGGCCTCAATCATTGGGCAACATCAAGCTCAGTTTTTCATAGAATCATAATTGATAAGAAGGGACCTCGAAAGATCATCCAGTCCAATCCCCCTGCCACAGCAGGATCACCCAGACCAAGTCACACAGGAACACATCCTGGAGGGTCTGGAACCTCTCCAGAGAAGAAGACTCCACAACCCCCCTGGGCAGCCTGTTCCAGTGCTCTGGTACCCTCCCTGGGAAGAAGGTCCTGCTGATATTGATCGGAAACCTCCTCTGCTCCAGCTGGCACCCAGTGCCCCTTGTCCTGTCACCAGATGACCTTGAGAAGAGTCTGGCTCCATCCTCCTGACACCCACCACTCACATATAGAGACATGAATGAGGTCACCCCTCAGCCTCCTCTTCTCCAGTCTCAAGAGACCCAGTTTCCTCAGCCTTTCCTCACAAGGGAGCTGTTCTACTTCTTTCATCATCTCTGTTGCTCTGATACAGGACAGCAAACTTCGGGGGGGAATCTCAAGCCTCACAACTAACTGGCTGCAACAGCTCTTGCTGCCTATCAATAACAACCCAGGCAGGGAGTCCAGTGATCTAATGACACCGTGATCTGATACTTTCTGGCAGCAACATCCAAAGTCTCAAGGATGCTCGAGACTCTTTCTAGAGGCAATGCCTCCCCCTGATCTGTGCCAACAAAGCCATGACAGACCCCAGCTCTCCTGCTCTGGGACCGCTTCACAAAATAGCATCCATCTCTCATCACTTGATCCTCTGGATCATCTGTGTGTCCTGTCTTGTGGCTCTACGGTGGGAACAGCACTCTCCACATGCCCACGCATCACCCCAGCCAGTCAAGGTAGGTATGTTTATCCCTCCATTTGCCAGGCTTTTCCCTCCCCCCTCCTCCATAATGTTTATCACATTTTCTCCTGACAAATTGCAGTGCTGCTTTGCTTCTGAAAGGCACTAAATGAGCCTGGGAAGTCGAGCAGTGGAGAGTATCAGAAAGTCTGAAATAAATAATATCAGAATAATGATGCCCTAATAGCACACACTGATTGTTTGGTGCCGTCGGGTGTTTTTTCTGTTTTATGATTTCCTCTTCCCCTCTGCTGTTTGCACTAAAAGAGCTCCCGGCTGGGCTCCTCGTTTCCTTTAGAAAAGCTGCATTAGAAGGGGAAGTAATTAAAGGCACTGGTTGCTCCCCTGCCCAAGCCCCTCTTTTCCTCACAAGGTGAAAATGAACCCCACGACAACGATGTTTTCAAAGGTGATGCTGACCCTGGAGGAACTGAACTGTCTGGATGGACTTTTCCCGAGCCATCCTCCTTGCACTGGCACTGCAAAACTCCAGCCAGGGCAATTGCTGTAGTGTTTGAGAAGCTCTTGCTTCTCCATGAGGTCCCACACAAGATGCTTGAAGGGATGTTTATCTTTCCCCTCCTGTGGGTTTCCAGCACTGGGAGATCCTACAGGAAGGCTGCAGAGGGACTTTTCCCGAGGGGATCCAGTGATAGGACATGGGGAAATGGTTTGGAACTGAAGGAGAGGGGGTTCAGACTGGATCTGAGGAAGAAGCTTTTCAGTGCAAGAGTGGAGAGACACTGTAATCAATTGCCCAGAGAGGTTGTGGCTGCCCCCCTCCTGGAGGTGTTCAAGGCCAGGTTGGATGAGACCTTGAGCAACCAAGTCAGGTGGAGAGGTGTCACTGCCCCTGGCAGGGGGTTGGAGGAGATGAGCTCTGAGGTGCCCTCCAACCTGGGCCAGCCTGTGACTCTGTGACTGTGACTCTTCCCGATGCCAAAGGTGATTTCACACGAATACTTGAGCATCTGGCAAGGCTGGTAATTCCCTCCCTAAGTCAGAGGAGGAGGATGCTCAGTGGAGCAGCCACCGTGCAATGGAAATAGGACTGGTACCGGTCAGAGCTCTCTCCCATGTCCCAGCTTTCCTAATGAAAAGGGAATGAGCCCTTACAGCTCCCATCAGCAGGAGTGTGCCTGGAAGCTGGGGGAAATCGCTCCTTAAGTGGCCCTCTTGATGAATAACCATCACCTTTCATATTTATCAAGGCACAGCCTCCTGTGTCTGCCCCTTCAGTGGCCGGCTGGCAACTCCCACCGTGGCAGGAAAAGGCAGTGGCAACAAAAATAACCCCCATGTAATTAAGTGTCGCAGGTAAAGAGTTGATGTAGATTTAATAAGAATGTTATTCTAAGTCAAATAAATGCCAATTGATTATTAAGGACCTCATTACTGGAGTCTAACGTCTGTCACCACCAGGGGTTTTTTTCCTCCTCTTTTTTTAGCTGCAGACTTGTTAAACCTCAGTAATTTCCCTTTTAATAATTAATTAGTATGTAATTAATAGACAATAACAGTTGAGAGAGGTTGGTGGATGGAGCTGGGACATGAAGCAGATCAGGACTCAAGGGCCTGTCTGTGGTGGGAAGTCAAGTGCTGCTGAGCACCCACAACTGCTGCTAAACTGGGGGAGAAGGAGGATTTGAGGCACCTGGAGATGCTGGGATGCCTCAGCCAGGCTTCCCAGAGCTGGAGGCACTGAAACCACAGCAGCCAAAAATAAACAAACAACCGCCCCAAGGAATTAGGAGGGATTTGTTGTGACACTTGAAGTGAAAATAACAGGGGGGCTTGCTCCCCCTTTAGTTTACTTTTCAGTTCCAATTATCTCTCCCTCTTAGTGAAACCTGTACACAAACACTTGATGTTGAGAGGGAACATTTCATCTGGGAGTTGAGCAAAACGTTCCATTTGATCTCAACCTTTTCCTTTCTTTCTCTGTCTGGTTTGCTGAAAAGCACAAAGACTTTTCCTTAGGCTCAACCCAAGGCAAACTGCTCCCCAACCCCAGCCCCAGCTCTTGCTACAACCTGCACAGCAGCTACTCCCACAGTTCCCCTTCCCTTTACCCAGGCACCCTTAACCTTTCAACCCAAAGGCTCCAGCTCCTCCCTTGGGATGGGTGGATCTTCCTAGCCCTCCAGCCCCAACCAGGCTCTCACCTCTTCCCCAGGGAGCTAAAGGACCTCAGTGCTGGGCAAGGATGCCCCCAATGACTTTGTACCCAGCCTGCTCCCCAGCAGACCCAGCAGGTCCTGTGGGGATTCGGCCAGCCAAGGGTTACCTTGTTCCTTCCTTCCTGATTTATGTAAACTCCCGCACCGCCTCCTAATAAGAAATCAGTTCCTGTCATCATCTTTATTTCTTATTCCGAGCTGCAACACTAAAACACTTCACGGTGATTACAAATAGCAAAGTTATTTTTTGCCAAGCCTCCGCATCAGAACTTAATAGCACGGTGTAATGCCACCCCGCGCGGATGGGTGGCATATTTAATATCCATCTTTCTTCGGAATAAGAGTGCTCTGAAATTAGAAGGGACTTTAGCAGCGAAATAATTAATGTGGATAACCATCATCAATGCCACAAATGGAACCAATGCAGCTGGCAGTGAACCGTGATTGCTAAGCCTCTAACCCGGTGTGACATGACTTCAAACACTGAAACCCTTTTTCCCAGAGGCCGGGAGGAAAAGAAAACTATGGGAAAGAAGGGGGGTTCTCTAATTGCAGCGTCCCTCCACGTCCACAGCCACCCAGCCCGGCCAGAGCACACTGTGCCTGGACTTTGACACAGAGACGGTCAATCCAGCCTGTTTGAAACGGAACCCACATCATCCAGACCTGTTCTTCTTTGGAGTAAAGTGGTGCAGTGCTCCCTCATCACGTCTTCTCATGTCTATGTGTTGGTGCTCTTTGGGCCAGGTACCTTCTCACTCTGAGCCTCAAATGGACTTCAAAGGATGAGATTATAGCAGAAACGAGAGGGGAAGCAGCCTCTGTCAACTGGGGAGCTGCCAGTGACACCTTGGTGGTCTCTGAGCGGTGGGAGGGGGCACACAGTCCATCTGGCTGCAACCAAGTGGGTCAGAAGCTGCAGGACTCCCACTTTCCCACTGTCTAGCCCTGGGGTTTTCACTTCTTACCCTGCAAGTTTAACTTCTTCCTTTCAATTATCTCCGGAAACTCAGCACTTGAAGGATTTTTTCCCCTTTTTTCACTGTGCAAAACTGACCCCTTTCTCCACCCGAGGATGGTCGGCAGCACAGCCTCTCCACCCAAGGATGGTTGGCAGCACAGCCCACGGTACATTAGCTGCGGTGCGATGGCACACTGTGCCCACAGCACTCCGAGCTGGCGCCTTAATGCAATGCTTGGGTAACTCCTTCAGGTTCAGTTCCCCTCTCGCTGAACATGGTGACGGAGAGGAGGGCAGCGAATGAGGACCTTTCTACCCCCTGGGTTTGCAGGGGGCCTCTGAGTGGAAGATGTGAAACCAAAGTGTTTGGCAGTGCTGGATGAAGCTTGTTCCTCAAGCCCTGGAACTCAGTCACTGAACAGCATGCGATGCTTCAGCAGCACCCGTGAAACCACAGCAGTGCTCAGGATGGAACAGATAGAGCCCAGACTCATGAAAAAAAATAACTGCAAGGTTGTTTTCACTCCAAACCACAGAGACAAAAGCTGATTGCACCCTCTGGGTGCAACTCCCAGAGCTCCTGTTCAAGCACCTCCTTGACTAGGGCTTCCACAGCTCCCTGGCCGCAGCACAGCCTTGTTTCTACCCCCTTCCAGGCCGGGGCAGAACTGTCTGTGAAGGCCTGTAGTGACAGGAGAAGGGGCAATGGCTGCTATTTAGAGAATCCTATTTAAATCGGGTGTTAGGAAGAAGTTCTTTGGCAGGAGGGGGGTTGAACACTGGAACAGCCCCCTAGAGATTTCCAGGGAGAGGCTGGACAAGGCTCTAGGTAACCTGCTCTAGTTGAGGATGGCCCTGCTTGCTGCAGGGGGGTTGGACTGGCTGACCATTGGAGGTCCCTTCCAGCACAACACATTCTATGATTCTATGAACACTGGGGTCCTAAGCAGCCTAGACCCAGCTCTGCATCTGCTCAACATTTCAGCAGCGATAGGTGAGGGTGGTTGTTCACCTATAGAAACCCAACCTCTGAGGAACACAGTTTGAAGTTCCCTTCAAACTCCCAGGGCAAGGTTGAGGCTTTGCCTCTAGTAGCAGCCTATTAGGTCAGGGGGTTACAGAGGTTTCAGAGGGCTCTAAACATCAGCCCCATCTTAATGCTGTGGTCCTCCTGCAGGGTTGCAGCACTGTGCTTTGACAGCCTGCTTCCCTCACCCTGCTTAAGGAGAGGGAAGGTGTTTTTACACCTCATTCGTCCTGCCAAAGGAGTCTGTTCTGTTTGCCCAGCCCCTGGAAAACAAGTGAGCGAAGGAGCCAGAGCTAAAGTCGAAGCCAAAGCAGAAGTCATTTTCCTACGTCGTCAGTCTAGGAACGCGATGTGGAGCGAGCTGGCTGGCAGATGGGTACCCTTGGGGTACGGCGCTGTGTCGCTCCTTGTAAGCCCTTGCAAAGAAGCCACTGTGCATCTCCCCTCCCCTTTGCCCTTCCTCCTCTTCACAAAACTCCGCTATCCTCCTCCCTCTGGAGTAGGAAGCAGGACCGAGGACTCTGACCACAGGAACATCCTTTCCCTCCTCACTAGTGGAGAGTCTCCATGTTCCCCATTAAACTGCCTGTGCACCACGAGCGGGGGAGAGCAGAGCTGGCCAAGGGTTATTTATTGTGCCAACGTGAAGTCATTGAGGCAGGAGGCGAGTGCGAAGCGTGACATCTTGTGATGTATGGGTTAGGACAGCTTGGTGCTGAGACTGCCATGAAGTATTAATCTCAAGGAGATGCTACTGAACTCAAGAGAGACTTAACATCAGCACCGAGAGATCAACGATATGATATCTCTGGCAGAGCACGCTATCAGGAGTGATCATAAGAAAAACAAAGGGGTCATTTTAGTGCCTTCTGCGTTTGCAGAGTGACTCGTAGCCTCCGGGCAGAGGCAAAGAGCAATTTTTCCTCAACCAAACCAACGTGCGCATGGGATTTTTTGACATTTCTTTACATCTCATCGCGGGCTGCCAATAAACGGAGGCATAACCACGTCAAATCGGTTTTGCTTCGTAACTCAGGAGCTGCCCTCGGTAGTTTTTTCCCTTTTGGAGGCTTCCAGACAGCCCACGACACAAACTCTTAAGATCTCTAAATGCAAAACTTCAGCAGTAAATGATTGCTTAAGCATCTAGGTCAAAACTCCCTCTGCATGCTGGAAATGTCCTGATAGGAGGGGAAATTTCCCTCCTGCAAGGGGGAAAGACGAGACACCCTGTGCAGGGACTGCTTTGAGAAAGGGCTCCACATGGGACTGATTTTCAACCCCGCACCAAAACAATACTGAGCCTGCTGAGAGCTACTCCTTTCCAAAAGCAAATGATGATTTTCCCGACTGAGGGAACACTTGACCTTGGCGGATGGGACCAACCTCCCTCAAACAGCCTGGGAGAGCCTGGGCATGGGCACTGTTCCCTCTAGACTTATTGCCAGCCGTGCCAAGCCTCAGTTGCCCCATATCCTGTACGGGAGTTAATGGTCTCCCATAAACAGCAGCTCAGATGCTGCAGCACAGAGGAATTCACTGCTGCTGTGAGACAACTGAGGAGTCTGGAAACCGAACACTTCAGGAAAATCAAGTCCTGTGGCAAGACCAACCTTCAAGCAGCCTCCCAGGAAGGACCTGCTGAGCCTGAGCTAGCTATAAGTGGCTCATTCCTTGGAGAATATGGAGTCAAGTGAAACAGCATCCCACTTGCCGGTTCCCTGTTCATCCCTCGTGCTCCATCCCCATCCACATGCCCATTGGGACACTGCTCTCAGAAAGCCCCTGTATCTCTCCTAATCCCCATATATCATCTGTTGCTGCCTGAACTTTCAGAGGGTCACTTCCCAACGCCTTTTAATCGCTTCCATTAGGGAACACCATGTTCTGAGGGCTGGCTGGGGAAACCCTTTGCATTACCAGAGCTAAGGGGAATTTGTCCTCCCCAAGGACGGAGCTGAGGGCAAAAGGCACAGGGAATAATTAAGAGATTTGCTCTCTAGCCCGAAGGTGTTCAGCGCTGGAGTCAAGACAAGGCTGACACTGATTTCTGGTCCTTAATTCAAAGTGCTCTGCTCTGGGGAGGGTGAGCAGGGCTGGGGACGAAGGTCCTGTGTCACCTCCTGCTGTAGGGAAGGAGCAAGGGACCCACAACGCTGCTGCTTTTACACAGCTCAGTCCTTTTCCAAATACGTGACAGGTCTTCTGCTCCCTCTGGGTGCCAGACGTGGTGATCCCACGTGAGGAGCAGCAGGCATTGACAGGAGCAATGAGACTGAGAAACCAGCCCTGATGGTGACGTGCTGGACGATGCCAGGCGAGAGTTCTCTCTCAAGAGCCTGCCCTGGGTCATTTAAGATGAATTAGGGAGAAGCCTGGGGACACAGACAGTGGGGTGCAACCTGGGTTTGGATGTAGAGAACAGGCATGGAAGCCTCTGCCACCTAATTTATAGAAGAGTGGATGCAATATGGGATTGAGGGAAAACCCTGCACGTCCCTGGCAAGAGGAGAAGCTCCATCCTCATTTGCTTCAGGATCTCTCTCTCCTGAAATCTCCCTGGAAAGAAACCTGCTCTTCTGGCACGATCCAGGCTCTCATCAGCTTCCGTATGCCAACAGCCAAGCACGAGTCTGGTGGCCTCCTAGATTGACACATACCATAAAGCCCGAATCATTCCTGTTCTGCTTCCATCATCGTTAATATTCTTAAAAGGTTCCTGGAAACACATTTTTACAGGGCTACACGAGCTCTTCCTGCACTGACTTGCAATTTAAATGTGAGTTTAAGCCAGCCTTTTGATGTGCTGTTTAGTTTAATTATTGTTCTCCCCCTGTCTGTGTCTTGCCACGATGTCATTTAATATTTTATACATCTCCCCAACTCCCCCCCGAGTCCCCAGCGTGTGCTGCTCCACGGCTTCCCCCGCCTCCTCCCCACCCCACAACTTGCACTTCTAACTTTTCAGGGGCTGGCTGTAAACGAGATGTGGCATGTCGCTGAGATTACTCTCCCGTGGTGATTGCAGAGGGGATAAATAAACCAGTAAACAGATGCTTCCCAAGCTGGCGTGGGGAGCCGATACCAATGACACGCGGAGGCCGGCTGGCAGAGCCTCGTGCTGCTACTCGGCAGTCAACGGGATGCACAAAGGAAAAGAGGAGCCTGCTCCCCGGCCTCTTTCAAAGCTGCTTTGGAAAATGCAGGAGATGGGCTTTTTGCTCCTTGTGCCTGGCAGCAGCTCCGCATTCCCAGGCTGCTCCAGCCTTCCCGTGCAGAGGAGCCAGAAGATGGCACTCCAGAATGCACAGCTCTGGCTGGGTTTGCCAGCCCTATAAAGCTGACGATGTCTCCCTCTGGCTGCTTTTATATCAGCTCATTACGCTAGGAAAACTTTGGTCTGGGTTCTGCACGTCGCTAGCATTAGGGTGGGTAATTAGATAGTCCTCCTCCTTTCTCTAATGGCCAATCTAGGACACGTCTCCTTGGTGGGATGTGAGGACTTCTCTGCTCATCTCGTTTCTGAGCTGCTGAGATGCGACACAGGGCTGGCTCAGGGGCAGGGCAGAACCGCACAGACATGGAACAGAGCAGCCAGGAGCATCCACAGCCACCTACATTCCTCCACGCTGGACACCCATTGCTCCTAGCCAAAGCAGAGCTGGCAGGTTTGGATGGCATCTTGAAGACTCCTCTGGCAACAAAAGGGTCCTTATGTCTCATGACATGAGCCCTGATGCCCTCAAGACAGAGATTGAGATAGGCAGAGGGAGGACAGGAACAGATGTCCTCCCAGTTAAACCTCTCCCAAAGGAGAACAAAGTCTATCCCTCCCAATTCTCACTCTCTGCTTTAGCACTGGGTCTGCAAAGAGACCCTGAATCAAGGGGCACAAAGGGCCCCGCACTGAGCCACAGAGCCACCCCACGGTCACTGCAGATTCACTCAGGAAGAGCGGGGGTCAGCACAAAGCAGAAGAGGCTGCTGAAGGGAACCCAGGGAAGAGAGAAAAAAAGACCAATGGTGAAAGGAGTCTCGGAGCATCCCACACGGTATCGTGGCCTGCTGGGGCCGGCACTTTGTTCACACCTCATACAGGCTCCAGGCCATGGCCGGGTGAGCGATCAATAATGCTGCAACGCAACGGAAGACTAAAAGTCTTGAGGGACAGAAAAGCGATGCTGAACTCCAGGTAGCATGTACTAAAGGGAGGCGGTGAGGCGCTGCCCAGACAGCTGTTTTGCCATGCCAGCAGAGGAGAAACTGACATTACTCACTGCAAGACATCTGGATTCTTCTCCCTCCTCTTCTGCTTCTTCTGGGGGAAACTGCTGCCAAGGCAGGGAGCTCCAGTTCTGAGCTGTCACTGCTTTGCTGGGCTACCACGAGAGATGGGGCTGCCCCAGATTTCTGGATGCACAAGTCTTGCTTCAGGCCCAGGTGAAGGTGTCCACGGAGCAATGCCAGTGCTCCTCACCTGGCCAGAGCTCACCAGCAGCGTTAGCTAAACACAATGTGAAGTCCAAGCTCATTCATGCCGGTCCTGGATGGGAGGACCATGCAACACAAGCCATGGAGCCAGGGGCCAAAGGAAATCAAAGGGCTGAAAAGGTCTGTTCAGCCTCATGGTTACAGCTGCGTCGGGAGGGACAGAGGGAACAGCAATGCAGGGAGCGATACGGCAAATCAGGTCTGGTGTCCAGCTGGCCCAACAGCGGCAGCAGAGCAGCAGGAGGGTGAAGCATCGTTCCTAGATGTCCAAGGAAAATAATGACCTTGATCCCCAAGCTCCAAAACCACTGGTGTTTTGCAGCTGAGGACAGAGCCCCATTTGGGTTTTGCTTCCTCCTCAGTAAACCAATTCCCTCTCTTTTTCCTTACTTTCCCTGCCCTGGAGCATCCCACACCTGCTGGTTTGCTCTGCCGAGGGAGGAGGAAGCCAGGCTCCTGCTCTCCCTCCATCACGCCTGCCCGCGATCCCTCTCAGTAATTCTTGGAGCATCAAGCTAATTAATTTATCTCTCAATGAAATTGCACCCAGCATTAATGAAGCCATTTAGTATTCATGCAGAACTTCTCTCGCCATTTCCACAAGTGCTCCATTGTAGTTCAGCATTTGCTGGGCAGTAATTAATGGTACTTAATCCTTAAATCCTTCAATTGTGTCTAATTTGGTAAGCAGCAGAGTTGCAGCCATCCATCTCTTCGCCACATTTCGGGAGGGTTGGTCGAGACCCTCCTCAGGGTTATGGGGAGTGAACGCAGCCTCACTGGAGGCTCTGCTGGGGCAGGAGGGCTCCGGTTTCCCCTGGTTTCTGCAGGTGACTTTCTGGAAAATGACTTCACGTCTTTCACACCCGTTTCCCCATCCGTGGAACTAAGGAAAAAGGTGTCTTTTCCCCCCGAGAGGGCCGGTTGATTGCACAAAGAGCTCCTAAAGCAAAGTAATCGATGTCTGGGAGAGCCGTGGTTTTCATCTTTTGATCTCAAATGCAGCAAGAAGCTGGGGGACACTGAGGCAGAGAAAGCACTCAGTGAGCGAGCGGGAGGCTTTCCCTCCCTCCCTGCTTTGCTGCTCATCGAGCAATGATGCAAAACCTGCTGCTCTTTGCACATTTTAGGGAAGTTCAGAGCACTTCTCCACACAGTCACAGGAATAAACGCATCCTGCTAGAGCCACTGCCACGGGACCCTTCATTTCCCAGTGCCCTTCTGCTTTGAAGAGAACCCGGCTCTCCTGTCCAGGGCCCAGCAGAACTAGCAGCGATGGAAGGTGCTGGCATACATTTACCACTACAGCTTTATGGAAATAAAGGGATGCTGCGTCAGTCCCCATCCCACACCTCCCCAGATCCACGTGAGTAACCTCGGCAGATGTTTAACATGTTCCTGAAGAGTGTGCCAAGGAAGAAGAGCCCGGATCACCCCAAATTACCTGTTACAGAATCACAGAATCCCACAAGGACTGAGGCTGGAAAAGCCCTCTGAGCTCAACCAACCCAGCTCTTGATGTTAGGTGGCCCCACCGGCCAGACCAGGTCACTCAGGGCCACAGCCAGGTTGTCCTTCAACACCTCCAGAGATGGGGACTCCATCACTGCCCTGGGCAGTCCAGTCCAGGCTCTGAGCACCCCTTCCTGGAGGAAGAGGTTCTTAACATCCAAGCTAGCCCTTCTCTAGCAGCTTCAGACCCTGCCCTCTTGTCCTGGTGCTGTCTGCCTGGCAGAAGAGCCCTACCCACAGCCTTCAGCAGGCTGTAGAGAGGGAGAAGGTCCTCCCTGAGTGTCCTCTTCTCCAGGCTGAACACCCCCAGCTCCCTCAGCCTCTCCCCATCAGCCTTTCCCTCCAGTCCCTTCCCCAGCCTCATTGCTCCTGTGGACCCACTCCAGCCCCTCCATCTCTTTCTTGAAGTGAGGGGCCCAGAACTTCAAGGGGAGGCCTTCCCAGTGCCCAGTCCAGAGGGAGAATGACATCCTTAGTCCTGCTGGCCACACTAGTGCTGATCCAAGCCAGGATGCCATTGGCCTTCTGGGCCAGCTGCTGTTCAGCCTGCTGGCAAACAGTACTGCCAGGCTCCACCACCCCAGCAGAAGGTGGGTTTGAATGGCAGACACACTGCTCGTTCTCCTGCCTCTACCACCCTCCTGCCTTGAAGACCATCTCTTAGAGCCCACAGTTAGCGATCCCTACCTCTCTCAGCTTCTTCTCACTGGCAGCTTCCCCAAAATCTGTGTGTTCTGGACACACTGCTGTTACCCAGCTGAGTGATGCCCCAGCTCACCCCTGCTGTCCAAATGTTTGCATAGCTCTGTGTCAGCCTCCTCACACAGTCACCAAATACTGAGGGTTTCTGGTTTGTTTGCGCTGCAGTGAAGGTAAACGACGGGAAGGAAAACAGAAGGGGAGGAGAAACAGTGACAAATCTCCCAGCTTTTGCTCACAGAGCTGAGCCAGAGAACAAAAAACTTCATCATCCCATTTTCTGGCCGTTCGCACCCCGGTTCTGACCCCTCCGTTAGACAGGTAGGGAAAGAGGGCGTTAGGATGGATTATGGATATGCATGGAGACGACCCACAGGCCTGAGGGCCACGTTACATGAGCTTCACGTGCCAAAACCACAGCCCTTTGTGAGCTCCTGCTAGAGGAATTAGCTGGGGAAATGCAGACTCATCTCCTGCGCAGCCTCTTTGGTGGAGGTAACCTCCAGCCACCTCCGGAAAGGGATCTGAAAAGGTCTCTGGTTTGCAGCCGCTGAGAGGATTGGATGAGAAGAAGCGCTTACAACATGGTTTGACACGGCGCTTTGATCAATTTGATGGATTTAATATTAGGGAAATATTTCATTTTTCAATGCGGATGGGTGAGGAGAGAAAAATCTAATCATCCATCCAGCAGGTCTCTCGATTTGTCATCGCTCCCTGGGCAGGGAAGGAAACTACAAAATTCCCCCCAAACCTCTGATTTAAAATCCAAGCTCACCCGAGGTAATTTCCATCATTAGCTCAAACTGTGTGATCCTCACTCGCTGGTCGCTTTTCAAGCCATTGTTCTGAGGTAATTTTTCAGGGTATTATTTGACCAAAGCAGCGCTCAATTGTGTTTTCCCTCTGCCTGCAGTTTGAAGGAGGCAATACATGGTGCACGGGGACTGCGCAAGTGATCGGTGCCAGGGGAGGTGGCAGCGGGAGCCCAACGGGAGGCCCCAAATACATCATGTTTTCATCAAATCCAGTGCGACGCAAGAAACGGAGCCACCACGAGAACATCAGGGAGACGCTTCCACCGGCCACCTCCACAAGGTGACACGGAGCCTTCACCGGAGGAGACACCTTCCCAATAACCACAGTCATTAAGGAATTAATGGGATGCTACTCGGTTCTTTGGGAGGCAAACCAGGGCAGAGAGCCTTGAACAACTCAGTCTCTAATGAACATCGGTGCGGTCGTCAGGCAGCGGGAGCTGTACCAGGAGGGTGGCTGAGCTTTACATTGCTAATAGCACAAGTCACCTCATCTTCTGAAGGAGAACCGGCCACAAAAGACGCCCTTCACTACCCATGTCTTGTTGCAGCAAAACAGCTTAAGGATAGTACTTGGAGGGACAGGACGAGGGGCAGTGGTTTCACACTGGAGAAGGGGAGATTGAAATGGGTTGTCAGGAAGAAGCTCTCCAGCAGGAAAAGGAGTTGAACACTGGAACAAGTTGCTCAGGGAGGTTGTTGAGGCCCCATCCCTGGAGGCTGTACAAGGCTCTGGGCAACATGATATAGTTGAGGATGAACCTGCTCACCGCAGGGAGGTTGGACTGGATGACCTTTGGGGGTCCCTTCCAACCCAGCACATTCTATGATTCTATCATAGCAGGCCTGAGAACGCCTTGCTGACGGGAAGGACCAAGCCTAGGTCCTGTCTGAACTTACGGCTCTCTAGTGCTACCTGAAAGGCAGTTGGAGTGAGGAAGGCTACAAGCTGCTCCAGGGGAGGGTTGGGCTGGATAACCCAAAAAGATTATCAAACACGGAATGCCAGGACAATGGTGGAGTCTCCATCTCTGGAGGTATTTAATCAACATGTGGATCTGGCTCCTAGGGACAGGAGTTAGTGGTGATCTGGCAGTGCTGGGGAGAAGATTCAACTTGATGATCTTAAAAGTCTCTTCCAACCAAACACATTCTGTGATTCTGAGGCTTCTTCCAAATCACAGAATCATAGAATCCTTAGGGATTGGAAGAGACCTCGAAATATCATGCAGTCCAGTACCCCTGCCACAGCAG
>VZRI01010011.1:101817-128572 GCA_013397515.1 Upupa epops
ACCCAGCTCCCTCAGCCTTTCCTCATCAGGGAGCTGTTCTACTTCCTTCCTCATTTTCGTTGTTCTACGCTGGACACCCTCCTTCTGGAGCTGAGGGGCCCAGAACTAAAACCTCTTCCAAAAACACCACCTCACCCTTGATTCCTTCCTTTCCATGTCCCTCTATCCCTCACTTCCCTGGATGGCAATGTGGGAAGAGCAGCATTCCCATACTATGGAAACAGAGCAGGCTCTTGAGGACAAGTATGGCCAAGGATTGGCCCTAACACTCATCAAGAGGCCAGTTTCTGTTTGTCTGGTTTCTGAGCCCTCCTGACTAAAGAAAACATACAAAAACCCAAGGAAATAAGGGCAGCCAAAGTCTGCTCGAGAAATAAGGTCAACGGGAGAAACACCCAATTAGCGGTGTTTTGTGGCTGGATGTGGTGTGCCAGCTGGGATTCGGGGAGTTGCTGTGCCTCAGGAAAAAAGAAAAGAAGCTTAAAATAATAACATGGAGCACTCAGAGAGCATTTTGCATCTTCCCGGTGTGACATGAACTTTAATTAGTTTGTGAGTCGAGACACCACTGGGCGAGCAATAGATCTCCGTGCAACACATCAGGCACGGGGAGCATGCGCAGGGTTTGCAGGCTGGGACCCCTCCGACTTTGCAAGGTGGTAGAGGGAGAAGGAAAAGTCCTGGCAGGGGGATGGAGCTGGTGTTTGAGTTTTGGAAGGGGCAGCAGCTAATTCAGCTCTGTGGGGAAATGCCAAGGTAACTCCACTTGGAAGGAGGGAAGGTCACTGTTATGAACAAAAACCCTAATCCCACATGCTCTGTGATTGATCACACAGTGCTGGAAAAGAGGGCTGCAGGGCCTTGGACTCTCCCTCTTCCCATCCCCTTGGAACATTGCTGGAGGCAGCTGTGGGATGTGCTGGGAAATTTGGGAGCTGGATGGAGAGAAGCAGCTGTGATTGTAGTTTTGCCTTTCCTGTGTGGTCCAAAGGAGATCTCCAGTGTCAAAGTGGGGGAGAACGGGAGAGTTGGCCATTTTCCCACTGGGATTGTCTCTTTTTCTGAACCATTTTGTGCCAGACAGTGTAGTGCCCTGTGCAGTTCCTGACTGCTTCTAGCAGCCGGCAAGAGACACGAAATGGCTGAGCTACTGGGGAGGACTCTTCTCATCAGCAGCCCAGCAATGTGGGCAAAGGCTCAAGTCTTCTCTGCATCTGTGCTGCTACTGCTTTTGCCACGTTTTCTGCCCATGGCTGGTGCTCAGGAGCATGTGAGGCTCATACAGATGGGACATGACAAGGCTTCTCCTGGACGCCACCAAGCTAGGGCTTCTGCTTTTTGTACTGATGGCCCAGGACCACACTGGCCATTTTGGCCAGGAGGGAGCCCAAGTGACCAAACCCCTTTGTGTTGGCCAAGCTACTAGCAGAGGGGAACTGGGAGGTGGTAGATCCCACTAGGGATGAGCAGCTCCCACAAGTCGAGCATAACGTTCTTGGTGTGGAGGCTAATTGAGAGATCGATGCTTCCAAAGTCACACACAACCCCCAGAACAACCCTGCTATAATTAAAGATGCTGATGGTCTCCTCATCGGTCTAGTGATGAGTGAATAAGAGTATCTTTATCCCCTTTCACTCTTACCCCCAAGATCTCCTAACACTAGCAGAACCTGGGCTGGAAGATACTGGCCTGGCCAGTGAGCAACCATACGGTGGCTAAAAGCATAGAGAATAATCAAGTGCTTGGTAACATGGATGAGGAGTCAGTCTGGCTTTGGCTGAGCATCACAACTGGACTTGTTGCCCAGCAAAGAGTCAACATCTGTTCTGTTACCCCGAGTCACTGCAACAATGGTATAAAAATCAAACAGTGAAGGTGTCGCTGGGGAAAGGAGCTTCACATCAGTGGGGAGGGAAAAGCAGGAGCAGAGAGATGAGCACAAGTGCTGTTCAGCTGTGGCAGCTCCTCCATGCTCAGCTCCGTTCAGCTTTTGCCCTCGCCTGCTAATTTGCTTATTCCTCCAGTAACAACCTGATTTTGCCTTTACTGGAAACAGCTTTAGCCTGGGGAAGTTATGGAAAGCAATAAAAAACTTAAACTGTTTCTGGGTCACCACCAGTTCCAGTCCCCAGGGGCTTATTTCAACAACAGTTTCTCCCTTGTCCCCGTAAAAGCCACGAGTTGCTCCCCAAAGGTTATTCCACCAATAACTCCTAAACTATCCTAAGGGCAGCAGCCTCATCCCCAAAGGGCTTTTGAAGCAGTGTGGAAACAGCCTCCTAGGTCGCAGTGTCTAGCTGCAGTGATGTATTTCAGCAAACAAAGACGGTGCTCCTGAGGTTAGAACAATGGGACCACACTCTGTTTGGGGCAGGGCTCCTGGCAGCAGGTGAGACACCAGCACCCACAACCACTCACACAGCAGCTCAGCTATCTCTGAGCTGCTTTTGGTTTCATCTCACTCAAAGTTGCCCAGGACAGACAGTCCTCACAGCCCTGAGCTGAAGGGTTCTCCCTCCTTGGCCCTGAACCTCTGTGGCAAACAGTTTGTCGTGGAGCAAAGCCGGCACCCTCCATAGTACACAAAGCATCACCCCAGGAGTCATGAGGGCAAGTCTGTACCACAGCTAAGACAGGGAGAAAAGCACCATGGGCAGCTCAGTCCATGGGACCAAGCAGGGTTATCCTTTCCCAAATGGTCATTCCCTACTCCAGCCCATCCCCTGAGGCAGCGATGAGCATCCCTCAGAAATCCAGCCCACAGCAGTGTCTTTCTGTCTCCCTTTGCCTCGAGTCCCCTCTGTGTGACCTTGACAAAAACCACCACCACCCCTGACTCAATTTCCCCCCTACAGACCCTCAAAGTTAGACCCCTCCTTGATTTCTCCTTGCTCATGAATGTCAGCCCTTCCAGGATCACTGCTCACAGCCACAACAGGACAGGGGCCCCAGGAGGGGCTGGCCCCTGGCTGTAGACTTGTGGATGCTACTCCGACTCACAGGGAAATCAAACCAGCCATAAGCAGCACTGGGCATGAGCAGCCTCTTGTCTGACACCATGACTCTGCTGAGAGGAAAACACTGCTGCCGAAAAGGAGGGAGGAAATAGGAGCAGGGGTGTCATGGTGTCCTGAGAAACCTTCTGAAGCAGGGCAAAGCCAACCCAGAGCTTTCAGGACCACGACTGGCTAAAGAAGGGTGTTTTGCTGCAGTCATTTGCTCTTTTTGCTCTGACACGCAGCAGCAGTGCAGGTGATGGGCACATCTGTTCCCAGTGTGTGCACAGGTAACAGGCACCTCTGACAGTGACTCTTCTCCTAAGACTTGACCCTGCAAACATGGCCCATGAGATCACAAGTCCAGGTGATGTCAGAGAAAAGTCCTGCAGGGAGAAGGAACTGAGCTCAAGGATGGAAACCAATGAGACTCCCTGTGGCTGCCTAGGTCCTCTCTCCCTGCTTGGGTTCAGGTGAGGATGCACGTGGCCTCCTGGGGACAGAGGGGTTTAGGAAGGGGGGGAGATGGATTGCAAGGGACATCATTGTGATGAGAAGAGCAAAAAACTGTGCTGGGAGGTGGGTTTGGTCTCCTTGGGAGCAGCATCAGCAGTGAGATGCAACAGAGCATCAGACGCTGCCCTGTACCCCATTAAACCTTGTGCTAATTCAGCTGGGGTTTGCCTCCCTGATTACGGCCAAGGAGCCACTTCAGCTCTAGCAGGGTTTCTGCAGTGAAGCCACTGGCAGCCAATGGCCAAACGGAAGCGCTGAAGCTTCAAGGTTAAAAATTCCTGGCTGCCTCCTTTGCTGCTGAGGAGGAAACTGCTCTGAAATAATCATACATAAAGCAGAAAAGGCGTTAGAAGAAGAAAAAAGATGAGAATCCCACTACTTAAAGCTTTCAAAGCACAGTCAGGCACGCCAATGCTTCCAGCCATGGGATTAGCCTGCAAAATGGATGGCAGAGATTCAATTCTTACTCCAAGCCGCTCAACCACTTGTGTCGTCCCCATCACACCAGCCTGTCCATCCCTGACCTCTCTGGGGCAGAGATTTGCCTCCCACTTTGTCTAAAATGGGTTGGGGAAGGACTAAGAGTGCTAAAGACCAAGGCTTGCACCATTGTCCTGGCTATCAGATGCCCGGCTGAGACTAGGAGAGGAAGGATGTGTAAACCTCTCCCTCCTCCGAGTGCTCTAGGGCTATATGTTAGTGTGGAACAAATAGCTGGACCCAAAATAACCCGAACAAATCCCCAGGAGAGAAAAAATCCCAAATGTTGTGACCCACCACCCTTTGCTGCTGACGGATGGATTGGAGGAGGTGTGTTTGCACGTCTGAGAGGACCAGTCACCCCAGGACCCTCGACCTGTGACAGTCGGTAGGCAGAGGGCAAGACAGGTCTACGTCAAACTCAGCACTCGGTCTTCCTCATCAGGAGAGATGCTCCTCTCATTTTCCTCTGCACATTCCCTAGTAAAGTCAGCTCCATTCTCTTTAGCTGGTATTTTTATTTCTCTAATCCACTGACTGTGATGGCTGAGAAAGAGATTTCCTCCCTACAGAACCCATTTACAATGTTAAAAAGCCAGGAGTGCAGGCCAGACCCTTGGTGTGTCTGTCGCCTCAGACAAATAAACATTGCTCCTTTTTCCAAAACATCTAAACATCTTGTATAGGAAATATTAGATCTCAGTTGACTGGAAAATGAAACCAGTTTTATGTTTTCTCCCAGAGCCTCTAGTGATATTAGCAGATTTTTTCTCCCCTGTCAAGAGTAATGGGTTTTCTACAGGCCAGCAGATAGGGAAGTGCTCACATCTATCTCCAGATGCAAACACTTCCCTGAATTACCTTGTCTTAATGCACTCCAGAGTTTGGTGCAAGTTCCTTGATGACTCTGGATAATCAGAGCCTGTGGAGAAAAGCCTCGGTGAATAAATCACTCATTTCAAAAGCGCTGTGAGATGATGATAAAGAAAACCCATGGGAGTCCACCTGGCTCTTGGGACGACGTGGTAGCGGCGCTGCTCCGACGTCTGGAATCCTAAGCAACAGGGGACACCCCGGCGGCAGAGCTGTTCAGGTTTAGTTTATTTTTTTAACAACCTAATTTTCTGTCAAGAAAAAGGAAACGTTGGCCTAAGCCAGAGAGAAGCTCTCGCACAAGGAAATCTTTCTGTTCCCTTTAGGACTGGAAATGCAAAACAAAGGGCAGGAGAAAACCCTGCGTTGTCACTACTTATCACTCCTGGATAACAATGTAAGATATATGATAGGAGCAAAACAATTTGGTGGCAGAACATCATAAATGAAGTCTGTTTTCCCTGGAAACTGCATAACCATTTGAATTAATTTAATTTGAAATATCAAATTAAATTAAACTGTAGAATAATCCCCCAGGGAAAAGCATATTTCATTTGCAATGTCTTCTGATCGAGTGTTCTCTGCCAAAAGTTGTGCTCTGCATCTGGCTTTGGATCTAAATTTATTACATTAGCTCTGGGAAGACTTTTAATAGAAAGTGAGATTAAAGGAGAAGAGGGGGGGAAAAAGGAGCTTCAGATGGGGAAAAAGAGACTCCAAACTCGATAAAGAGCTAAAGAAGTGCTGAGCTGGGATGAATCTGGGCTGCTGCATCTCACCTGGCTCTGCCTGCACCGGTGTGAACCTCCAATCGAGCGGGAACGAGACGTGTCATTAAACAAGCAGAGAGCTGAAATTGCGTGTATCCTATGCACAAATATGATGCCTTCAAAAGGAGCTGACAAGCTCCGACACCTCCTTACGCTTGGCAGCCAGCCTAACAGCGACCGAAAATGAGAAACAGGGTCAGAAGATGATGAATGGAGAGAGATTACGCGCTTTCGAAATCAGCTTTGAAGGGCAGAGACGTGAAGGAAGGAAAAAGCACTTTCCTGGTCAGGTGGAGCCAGGCTGGGATTTTCGTTTCCAAAGAGGGGGGAAAATAAACCATAAAAATCAAAGCCCACCACAAGAACCCCATCTTATTAGTAATAGCTACCTTGCTTTTTAAATAATCTTCGAGATAAACACAATCTAGGAGAGATCTCAACTACTCTTTGGTTCAACACGTTGGGAGGAGGGAGGTGGTGACCCCATCAGTTTTCAAAATATAGGTCACACACAAAAGCAGCACTTAGAGAATGAACGGCCTTGCTTTTCACGGCAAGAAATTGAAGAAAATTGCAGCCAGCAGCCGCCTGTAGGTTGATGCAGTGGGAATAATCTATTTCTTTCTTTCTTTTTCTTCTTTTTTTTATAATCTTTTTTTTTTATTTTCCCCTGCGAGCAAACACAGAGCAGCAGATGCTGGCACGGAAGAAGGGATTTGCTCTGCACAAACAAGTTGCTCCCTCCAAGAAGAGCTTTGCACCAAAGCCTCGTCCACTTCCCGTCTCCTGCCCCGCTAAACTGAAGAGCCACGGCTCAGAGGTATCTTAATCCAATCAAAAAGCATTAAGACTCGCATCTCTGGTGCTTGAGTTACCTCCACGTTTGTTTTAAATCTTGATTGGAAGAATTATCCTGACAAGAAAATTAGCGGTGAGTCAATAAACCTGTAGCCTGGAGATAGAGCTGTGAGTAAGTGCTGAGAGAATTCATTTGATCCCGCGCACAAACGCGCCCCAGTCAGCGGGCTGGCTTGGCTGGCAAAGTTCATTACGATTTGAACCATGAAACCATGAAGTGCAGGTAATCATATTTAAAGCGATAAGGAACACAACGAACGGCGGCCTTAGCTGCGACACTGAAATTCTCATTTGGAGCAGTCACGGGTGGAAAATCAATACCCACTTCTGGATGCAAAAGGAATGTCAGACCTGACAAAGCTGCTTTGGCTTCTACTCCACCCTCCCTCCCCTTTCCCTGCTCTTCTACTGCTTCAGAACCAAAAAACACAAGGAGATTTGCATGCTCGCTGCATCCGAGGGCCTCCCCCCCCCAGCTTGGCTCACAATTCCTTGAGATTTTTGCTGGCAACAACCTCGTTCCATCTATCTTTGTCAGAGCACATCTTCCTCCCTAGTCCAAGCAAATTGTCTTCGTGCCACTTCCTCGTGATTCTTTGCCTCCCTCCCACACACACGAAGCTGTATCCTGCTCCCTTGCCTAGCCGGGTGCTCATACGGGAGGAATTCTGCCCCAGAAATGCATTTGGAAAGAGAACAGATGATTCTCCAGGCTTCTTTTAATTCTTTTATAAGGTGATAAAGAGGAGAATTCTGCTTTTTTCCCCCTTTGCCCTCTATAAAACCCCTCAATCGTGAGTTATTGGCAGCAAACTGTTCACCAGGCTCTGATGTTTATGAACTTTCCATGCTCGAGCCCTGTTATTTATGAAGTGCTCCTTCGCATAGATTTCTTGGAGAAATGGGTGATGCAAACATATTTCAGCCTTCAGGATGCTTGTAAATGATTCACTGCGATAGCGCTGAGGGCACACGTGTTCCCTTCGCAAAGCGAGCCTGCCATGGGCTCAGAGTGATTAAACGTGAGGCTTTCATTAGGGTAAGAGCTATGGCAGCAGAGGGGAGTGAAAACTGTCTTCACAACCCTGTAAACTAGGTGAGGCTGCTTCCACCTCTCGAGAGACCTCACAAGCTTTCATGACATGAGCTCAATGATGGGAACTGCTAGTCCTGTCTGCATGACCACTCATACAGCAGGTTTGGGTGCTACCCAGTGGGAAGGGAATCATGACAGATGCTTTTCCTCTGTCCCTGCAGGCACAGCTGAGCTGGGCTGGAAGAACTGGAATTCCCGTCACAGCACCCCTGAAAAGCCAGAATGGCTTCTCCTCCTTCAGACTTAGTCTGCATCAGAATTACCCTTCTTCAGACTTAGCTTTCTTCACAGTTGTCATCCTTCAGAGTTATCCTTCTTCACGTCTATCCTTTAGGATTATCCTCCTTCACACTCATCCTCCTTTGGACTTCTCCTCCTTCAGACTTGCCCACTTAGAGGACGGAACAAGCAGGACTGAGGGCACTTGGTACCAGCCAAGCAAAAGAAGAGGGCATCACCCAGAGTTGCTTGTCATGGGGTTGGGCTGACCTGGGCCCACCTCACCCTGATTTTCATAGGTTGCAGTAAGACACAGTTGGGAAGGGAGAACATGATCCAAGCATCCCCAGAAAGGACAAAGGAATCACCAGGCAGCTCCCTGACCTCTTGCCTTGCCCATTGGTGGGATAACAAGTCCTGAAAGCTTAGTGACAGCCCTGGATTGAACTGCTGCTTGCAAAGGCAGGCTAGATGGAAGATGTGAGGACACAGACTGGTGATGGCTGTCAAAGCACGGACTGACGGAGCAAGGGAAGCTACGTTTGATGCCACTCTCACATTTGTCTCTAGCACACTGCACTCGCCGTTGCTGACTCTCGGAGCCCCGCGCCTCTCTGAGCACAGGCAATCAAGCAGAAAAATTCTGGGGCAAGCTGTGAAATCTCTGAAATGAAAATCAATTCCATCTCCATTTCACAGGGACTAATGTGGCATTTACAACATAAACAATCGCTTCTGTTCGGGAAGGAAATTAAAAAGCCGTGCTACAGAAAAAGGAACAATGTTTAAAGTTCTGCTGGAAATGAGCAGTCAGATCGCAGATAATTACAGAGCAGGGTGCAGGGCACACAGGCACGCGAGGCATCAGCGGTGAGCAACTGCCTTGAGGTCACAGCAAGGTGGAACGGAGCAGGAGCCCAAGCCAGAGCTACAAGTCAATTTTACATTCCCGCCTATCAGCACCATCTACAGCTCCAGGACACTCAAGTCCTCGTTGTTAATTACCCTGGCTTTAATTTCAGCAGAGCGACAGGGCTCCACAGCAGGACCTGGCTGGATTTATCCTGCCACGTAAATGAACTTGGGCTGCAAAGCGTAAGAGTGTTTGAAGGGTGACAAGGGTGAAGCGGTGAAGAGCATCTTGAGAGTTCTGTTGGCTGAGTCTAGCAGTGAATTTAATTAGCTATAGCCCAAACATTGGTCGATATGAAACCTCAGCTGTGAGATGCACTTGCTTGCATAAGGAGAGGACCGTACGTGCTCTGAGAGGTATTCCCCAGTGCTACACCCAGGGCCTGTACACCTACTGGTTTCCAGTGCTAGCTGGGAATAGATCATAGAATCATAGACTCAGAATCATCAGGGATCGGAAGGGACCTGGAAAGATCATCCAGCCCAATCCCCCTGCCACAGCAGGACACCCCGACCAGGTCCAGGCAGGTTTCAAATGTCTCCAGAAAAGGTGATTCCACAAACTCCCCAAAAGCCTCCTGCAGCATCTCATCTCCCTCCCTGGGGAGGGATGCAGTGCCCCTGCCCTGGAAATTGGCTTTTCCTTCACACACAGTCCCCAGAAGCAATCCTCGTGCTCTGCTCAGCTTAAATAAAGCAGCGACACAGTGCATGAACAGAGATGGAGATCGGTGTCCAGGTGACAGCGCCTGGAGAAAACACCGGAAAGGAGTAAAGGGAACACATGGGGACTGTTCTGTCTGCAGAGCAGATGACTGGGGAGCCACTGGAATAATCTTCAAACACATAGAAGTCAGTGGCAGGGGGCAGGGTAGCCACTCCTCATGTCCACAGCAGACAGGATAAAAAATAATGAGCTTAAAGTGCAGCATGACAAGTTGGGGAAGACATGAGAAAAAAACCCCTGGAAATAAATAAATTAATTAAGAAAATAAAATAAAAAGAACCTTGCACAGTCTCCATCACTGCAGGCTGTCAAATACAGCAGAGAGAAACCTATTTCAGGGGAGGCAATAGTGTGAAAGTCCTGGCCTCAATGCAGGCAGATGGAGTCTCCCTGCTTGCTGGAACCACCACCCCGTGCAATCACGGACAACCCAGCAGAAAAGAGGATCCACTGACAAGGTAGCAGAGCAAAGGGAGCCAGTAACTGGCTGAGGCTTCACGGCTCTTTGGCCTCATCCCTCACCTGAGCCAGGTGTCAGCAAGCACAGCTTACCTGACCAGGGCTGTATTGAATCAGCACATGGCAGAGACAGCGGTGCTTTTCTCCCAAGCACCCTGGCAGGCAGTGAAATCTCCTGATGAAAGAGGTTAGATCCTGCTCTCCCTGGTTCAGGATAAGGTATTTTGAAGGAAAAAGATAAACACCTTTCTGCAGCAGAAGGGGAACAAGCAAACACCCCCCAACAAACCCCAATCACAAGGTCTTAATTTTGTTGTGAAGGTGCATGATTGGCTTTCAGGTGACACCGGATCGCTACTCGGGGTGGTTGATTTACCTTGCTCAGAACAGCTATTCAGTCAACATTTCTCTCCCAGAAGTACTAATCACCATTTCCCCTTTTGTCTGCATAAAATGAGGTGGAGATGCCCCTTCCCAACCCACTGTCACCATCCAAAAACCACAGACGAGATGCAAACACCTAAATCATGCCCAGCGACCTGGCGGGGTGAGGGAAGGCAATGGTGTTGCTTCATACCGAGCGGTGATTTACTGGTGTCTGAAATAACTCTCACATTCACAGAGCTGTGAGTCTGTGTGACGGCTGCTTCCGGGAAACTGCTTCAGCTGCAGAAAAAGCCATGAATTGGATGAATTCGGTTTTTGGGTTGGGTTTGTTTCTTTTAAACAGCAAGGAAATATGAATCATAGAATCCCAGACTGGTTTGGCTTGGGAGAGAGCTCAGAGCTCACCCAGTGCCAACTCCCTGCCATGGGCAGAGATACCTCTCACCAGGCATGGGCAGAGATACCTCTCACCAGGCCAGGGTGCCCAGAGCCCCATCCAACCTGATCTTGAACACTTCCAGGAATGGTGCAGCTACAGTCTCACTGGACAACCTGTTCCAGGCATCAGCACCCGCAGAAGGGAGGATTTCTTCCCTAGATCTCACCTCTCAGCTCTTTTCTAGCTTAAAGCCATTTCCTTTTGTTCTATCACTGCAAACTCCTGTAAAAAGCCCTTCCTCAGCTCTTTTATAGCACCCTCCAGGTACTGGAAGCTGCTATAACGTCTTCCAGGAGCCTCCTCCAGGCTGAACAGCCCCAACTCCAGCAGTCTGTCCCCATAGCAGAGGTGTTCCAGCCCTCTGATCATCTTTGTGGCCTCCTCTGAGCCATAGGAGAGACGGTCATGACAGAGGGGAGCAGCAAGAAGACAAGCATCACAAGAGGTCACACAAAAAGACTTCAGATCTCACGTAGGACAGTTTAACTCCAAAGCCATGCAGGCAGGAGCNACCCTTCTTCAGCTCTTTTATAGCACCCTCCAGGTACTGGAAGCTGCTATAACGTCTTCCAGGAGCCTCCTCCAGGCTGAACAGCCCCAACTCCAGCAGTCTGTCCCCATAGCAGAGGTGTTCCAGCCCTCTGATCATCTTTGTGGCCTCCTCTGAGCCATAGGAGAGACGGTCATGACAGAGGGGAGCAGCAAGAAGACAAGCATCACAAGAGGTCACACAAAAAGACTTCAGATCTCACGTAGGACAGTTTAACTCCAAAGCCATGCAGGCAGGAGCAGGGATGCCCCACAGGCAGCAGTGCAAGAACAGGANTTCCAGGAGCCTCCTCCAGGCTGAACAGCCCCAACTCCAGCAGTCTGTCCCCATAGCAGAGGTGTTCCAGCCCTCTGATCATCTTTGTGGCCTCCTCTGAGCCATAGGAGAGACGGTCATGACAGAGGGGAGCAGCAAGAAGACAAGCATCACAAGAGGTCACACAAAAAGACTTCAGATCTCACGTAGGACAGTTTAACTCCAAAGCCATGCAGGCAGGAGCAGGGATGCCCCACAGGCAGCAGTGCAAGAACAGGACCACCAGGCTTCTTGTGGAGCTTGAATGCCAATACCATTTATTGCAGGAGAACCAAACACACCCAGCCTGAGCAGCCACAGCCGTGAACCAGGAGGCAAGCACTTGACCTTTGAATGCCTTAGCTAGGAGTCCATGGGAAAGCAGGGAGCAACAGGTTCTGTCAGTGCCTGGTGCTAATTCCTGCTGGAGGCTGGCAAACCTCAGGCACTGCCTAATGGAGCTGATGGGAGCAGTGAGGGTTCTTCCAACAGGACAGGGACTGCTGTTGAAAACCTTTGGTGTCAATGGTTTCTTCCTTGTTCTTTGCTTCATGCAGCTAATGAGCTGCCTATAGAAAATGGATTTATAGGGGTGGGAGTATGGATTCAATTACAGAATCCCAGAATGACTGAGGCTGGCAAAGCCGTCTGAGCTCATCCAGCCCAGCCCAGCGCCTAACATCACCCCATCAGCCAGACCAGGGCACTCAGGGCCACAGTCAGGCTGTCCTTCAACACCTCCAGAGATGGGGACTCCCCCACTGCCCTGGGCGTCCAGTCCAGGCTCTGAGCACCCTTTCCCTGAGGAAGGGCTTCCTGACATCCAACCTAATCCTGCCCTGGCAGCTTCAGTCCCTGCCCTCTTGTCCTGGTGCTGGTTTCTTGGGAAAAGAGCCTGACCCTTGGGGGTCGCCAAGGGTTTGGTCACACAGGTGGAGGAAGGGATGGCAGGGGACATTTTGCTCATGCTGTTACCAAGCCTGTTAAAGCCAGCTGAGGATTTACACTGCTACAACCGAGACTACAATCTGTCCCTGACTCCAGTAAAACCTAATGAGCTACTAAGGATTAGGGTGCTGCTAGTAACTGATTTTCACTGCAGTCACTGAAGAGAAACACCAGGTAATGAAAGCAGGCTGGACTACTCCTGAGTTGTTCCCAGAAAAAGGGAAGCGAGTAGTGCTCCTTATCCTTAGGAACAGAGGGAAATCACTGCTGGCCATGGGACTCAACTCCTTTTATCAGGGAGGAGGAGCAGGGTTTTGCAAGGAGGATTCAAAGGGAGGAACTGAGGTCTTCCTTCCCTCCCAGCACACAAAGCAATAAAACCTCAGTGGGAGCTTCAATAAAGGTGTTTCTACACAGAGGTAACATAAAGGTTGAGCAAACCCTGGTCTCCCTCTCAGAGATGAGCTGCATCATGTTGTTACCCAACTGAAGATGTAGTTTGCAGAACACAGCAAGGTGCCCGACTCACGCACCTTACCACACACCATCGCAGAATCACAGAACTGTTTAGGTTGGAAAGGTCCAACCCCAAACCCAGCTGTCCCAGCACACCCCCAAACCTGGCCCTGAGCCCCAGATCTCCACGACTGTGAAACATGGCTAGGGATGGTGATTCGACCCCCACCCTGGGCAGCCTGTGCTGAGGCCTGAGGGCCCTATCCAGAAGAAGGTTTTCTTAATGTCTAACCCAAAACTTCCCCTGGCACACTCACAGCTCCTGGACTTTCCCACGGCATCTTCCTAGCCTTACAGGCCAACAGAGAGATGCTGAGAGCAGGAGCGCTGCTGCCCATTGCCATGTCTGCACCTCCCAGATTGGGAACTGTGCCCCAGCCTTTTGCAGTTTCCAGCTGAGTTCCACAGCATCCCTGGATGTAGCCATCCCTGCATCCCCCTGCCTCTGCCCTTTCCCGGGGAAAAACCGAGGTAAGGCTGTGCAGATGCTCACTGATATTTACAAATCCCCCAATTAACAGGAAGATAATTCATGCATTTAAGCATTAAAAAGGTACTTAAATGAGAATAAATTCCGCCTCATTATTTTCTGAGCTTTACCTCCTGTTCCCACAGCTGAAGGAATCATAATGGGCAGACCCGACCCACACACCTGCTCCTTGGGCCACCTCTGCCAGCCATCAACACCCTGTGTTCACCCAGTAGCAAAGTGCTTTGTACAAATGAAGAGTATTATTCAGTTCACTGTGTTCCAACCTGAGGATGGAGCAGGAGAAGGTTATGAGAGTTAATTGTCGGGGGATGTTTCTCTGCAGAACAAGCATCGCCCTCTCTCTGTGTAAACTGTGTGTAGAGGGGAGAGTTAAAAGCACCTTTAAGAAGCCCCAAACTCCAATCTCAAAGGCTGGTTTTCATCTTCTCTGTAACAAGTTTTCATGTTCCTACAGTTTAACAGGTCTGTGGCTTCTTTATTTGGTGCTGGAATAAACAACCCTCCGGTAATTGCTGGGTCACTGGTATTTACTTCTGTCTCTTTTAAAAATCCCTTTCCCATCCAGCTGCCTCCAACGGGCTACACTGTAATTTCCTTTACTGTCTCACACTAACAAAGGCAGGAGGGCAGGAGGCCCAAGGCAGATGGTGGAAAAAGGAACCCAACAGCCCGGCTGACTCTCAAGGCAGCATTAAAGCTGACTCCTACCTGCAGCACGTTAATTGGCCCAGTCTTTAGCTACCTGACGGGGAATAAAGAGGCTGGAAAGCAGATGCATCATAGTTTTTAATTGCAGTTGTTTTTCCAAGCTGGTGAAAGGGTTGTTTTTCCCTCTCTGAACAATTTAGGATGAGTGGGGATGGGGCCAGCAGCTGAGGATGGAGAGGGGACAGCAAACAAGGTGTGTTGCAGTAAGATCCCCGAAACTGGGGCTTATTCCATATTTCCTCCTTGTCACAGGCTGTGGTCACCAGGTGCTGCCTCCCAGGAAGAGGGAGCTGGGGCTGTGCCAGTGCTGGATGGAGAAAGGTGGCTGCTTGGCAGAGGTTGAGATGCTCAGTGAACACCCAGCTCTAGGGGTTATGCCCCATCTCTCTCTTAGCTAAAACAGTGCAGTTACCCCAAAATAAGGCAAAAAAATTGTACCATATTCCCATATTCTTATGGAAGGCTCCTCTCTCCTACCCTGGAAGCCCTTCAACCATATTCCCTGGCTGCTCCTCTTAAAAACTCCTCATATTCCTTGAATTTGGACCCTTAATTTTCTGGCCCAGGAAGAAAATCCTGTTTCTCCAGTCCCAGGAAGAAAAGCAAAGCTGGAAGCAGGCACAGGTCACCCAGCAGACATGGTGCAGAAGGGAAAGTCCATGCTCCAGGCATCAGAGCAGAGCGCAGGAGTCTGCAGCTCTAAATGTGAGCTATTTCTGCAGGTTGAGCTATTAATTACAGATCTGGAGTGTTTCATGACAGGCCTATTCAGCGACCGAGCTCCACTACGAGGAACAGCACTGGATAATTCATGAACAGGGAAGAGGAACGAACTTTTACAGCTACTTGGGAAATTTGTTTCCATGAGAGAGCTCAGCAAAAAGCAATCACAGAATCCTTAGGGATAGGAAGGGACCTCGAAAGATCATGCAGTCCAATCCCCCTGCCACAGCAGGATCACCTAGAGCAAGTCTCACAGGAACACAGCCAGGCAGGTCTGGAATGTCTCCAGAGAAGGAGACTCCACAACCCCCCAGGCAGCCTGGTCCAGTGCTCCGGTACCCTCCCTGGGAAGAAGGTCCTGCTGATATTGACAGGGAACCTCCTCTGTTCCAGCTGGCACCCAGTGCCCCTTGTCCTAGCACCAGATGACCTTGAAAAGAGCCTGGCTCCATCTTCCTGACACCCACCCCTCACATATTGATAGACATTAATGAGGTCACCCCTCAGCCTCCTCTTCTCCAATCTAAAGAGACCCAGCTGACACTGACATATTGTTTTCCTGCAAGTGTTTTGCTGCACACTGGTAGATCTTGAGAGCATGAACCAGCTGAGTTAAATACAAGCCATCACATTTGGTCCCAAATTAGCTCCATGTTCTTTCTCTGAAATGCTCAAATAGTTGATCAAGACCAGGCAGTTCCTGCTAACTCATCTTCTTCAGGAGAGAGGAAAAAAAAAAGAATAGAACCCAGTGGCTCAGTCATGATTACAGAATCCTGGAATGTTAGGAATTGGAAAGGAGCTTGAAAGAGCACCGAGTCCAATCCCCCTACCACAGCAAGATGCCCGAGATCCAGTTGCACGGGAACGGTCCAGACAGGTTTTAAATGTCTCCAGAGGAGACTCCTCAACCCCTCTGGGCAGTCCCTTCCAGTGCTGTCACCCTCTTCAAGACGAAGTTTCTTCTCATATTTATGTGGTACCTCCTCTGCTCCAGCTGACACCCACTGCCCCTTGTCCTGTCATTGGGCAGAGCCTGGCTCCTTCCTCCTGACACCCACCCTTTCTATTTTTGTCAAGATTAATGGGGTCACCCCTCAGGCTCCTTTTTCCCAAGCTGAAGAGACCCAGCCTTTCCTCAGCAGGGAGATGCTCCACTCCCTTCATCATCTCTGTGGCTCTGTGCTGGACTCTCTCAAGCAGCTCTGTGTCCTTGTGGAACTGAGTGGTACAGAACAATATTCCAGATGTGGTCTCACCCCGGCAGAGCAGAGGAGTAGGAGAACCTCTCTGGTCCTACTTACTCCCCTTCTAATCCACTCCAGGATGCCACTGGCCTTCTTGGCCACAAGGGCACGTTGTTGGCTCCTGGTCACCCTGCTGGCCACCAGACTAGTACCCCAGGTCCATTTCTCCTATATTCCTCTCCAGCAGGTCAGTTCCCATCCTATCCTGGTCTCTGGGGTTGCTGTTGCCCAGATGCCAGACTCTACATTGCTCTTGTTGAATTTAATTTGATTCCTCCCTGGCCAGCTCTCCAGCCTGTCCTGGTCCTGTTGAAAGGTAGCCCAGCCCTCGGGAGTGTCAGACACTCCTCCCAGCATGGTGCCATCAGCATGGGGGAAAAAATCCTCACCCCATATACTGCATTTTATTCTACTATCCCCATTGCAGGTACAGACTGTGCTGACAGGAGAGAGGTGAAACCTCAGACAAAGTCTTGTCTGTCGGTGCCAGCTGCATCAGAAGGGCTTTGAAAGTCCGCTGAGCAATGGCATGAGGCTGCACACATTTCCAAGGCTTTTGAGGGTCCTACTGCCTGCTTCACTTTTGTCAGTGCTCTGACAGATGCAGCCAGAGAGGCCTTAAAGACCCCAAAGATGCTGTGGGACAAAGCAAAAAAGGGAATGTGCAGGCATGTGGGAGAAAAACTGCTTCCTACCACTCGTTCCTTGCAGGTCATGGGGAGGATGTTCCATGTTTTACAGCTGCTCTGGGCAGAGCAGGACCTGCTGATTTGTCACCAGCAAATGAGACCTCAGCTGGAATATGGGGTTCAGTGTGGAGCACCTCACTACAAGAAGGACACTGAGGGGCTGGAGTGGGTCTAAAGAATGGCAATGATGCCGGTGAAGGGCCTGGAGGACAGGTCTGATGAGGAGCAGCTGAAGGAACTGGGGTTTATTCTGGAGGAGAGGAGACTGAGGAGAGACCTTATTGCTCTTTCCAGCTCCCTAACAGAAAGGTGGAGAGAGGTGGGGCTTGGTCTCTTCTCCCAAGGCACCAGCAATATGACAGGAGGAAAGGGCCTCAAATTGTGCCAGGGGAGGGTTAGGTTGGACATCAGGAGAAATGTCTTCCCCGGCAGAGTGGTCAGGGGTTGGAACAGGCTGCCCAGGGACGGGGGAGGGAATTGCTGTCCCTGGAGGGGTTCAAAAAACCTGTAGATGTGTTGCTTGCAAACAGGGTTTAGTGGGCAGGGTGGGGTCGGGTTGATGGTTGGGCTTAGTGACCTTGGAGGTCTCTTCCAAATGTAGTGGTTCTGTGATCCTGTCACTTGTTACCTGCAGAGAAGGCGCCTTCCTGAAAGCCAAAAAGGAGAAAAGGGAGAAACCCAGAAGGTTGTCTGACTCAGTACGTGTGGCCTTGTGTCCTATGGAGCCAGGACCTCTGCGAAGTGTTTCACTATGGCCCTTCCCTGGCTGAGGCACACTGGCACAGCGCTGAGCACGCCACTGCTGGGTCTGATGAGATGCAACCCACTGCCTCCAACATTTGGGTTATTAGAGCTGGGAGAGCAACTCCGAGGTTATTGCCTCGCTCCAGCCATGTTCAGTAAGTGACTGAAGACCTTGCTGCTTTTTCTTCCCTTCCCTTTCACAGCCGATCAGCCCTGCTGAGCCCCTGGAGTGGCTGCGATCGGTGATGACAGAAAATCTTAGGGTTTAGCTCCTGTTTGTTCCCTTACGTTGCAGAGTTTACAGCCTGCTGGAGGGCCCTTTTTACATGAAGAACGAGCGCGGGAGCGTGGGCTCAACACAACAAAGCTGGCAGTTCAGAACACAAACTCCAGTTGAGATTTGCCAGAGATGATAGGGAATTTTGCCTTGGAACCCCCATTCATTTCACTCACAGCCGCAGTGGTGCTGAGCACGGGATTGATCATGAGTGTGATCATCGCTGTGATTTGGGTTTCTTTGCCGAGCAAAATACCACTTTCCTTCTGTCTCAACCCAATCCCCTCTCCTGACATCCTAGCCCTATCACTGGCACACGAGCAGTTTTAATAAAGGTGATCTGAGGGTTAACAAATTAGCAAGTCCCTCATGCCCTCCATGTGAAAGTTAAGGAGAAACTGCAGAGCTCTTCAAGATGTTAGGCTGAGGAGGGTAATAAATACCCCAAATCAGCTCTGGAGATCCAAACCACAGCACTGGTTTGCACCCAATGCAACAGGAAAAGCAGAATGAATCAGGTCCTGTAACTGGAACTGCAATTAAATCTGTGTAAATTCACTTGCACACGTGGCTGCTCCTCCACTGGTGCCACCAGCTGCCCCTCTGCTAATGCAGAGCAACATTCCTGCTGTTCAGCTGGAAGGGCACAGCCCGATTCCACGCTGTGGTCCCCTCGAGGAGGAATAAAGGAGGTCTCAAGGAACTTCCTGCTGGAATAATTTTGATAATTAAACCAAGCGGCAGGCAGGAGGTTTGCGACAGCAGTAACCATCCACAGCTGTTGGGTACTTCTGCAGTAGCCCACTCATCCCGCTATTGCAATGACCAGGTAACTGCTTGCACTTGTGTAACTTCTTTACACTCAGAAGGGTCCCTCAGTGCTTGTAATCAACTACCTACAGGACCCATTTACCTAGTCCTGATCCACACTGATTCCAGCATGGAGCGCAGCGGCTCTTTAACTGTGAGCAGTAACAAACCATGAGAATTCAAGGCAGGAGGTCAAGAAGAACTCGGTCAACTGAGACTGTAAAAACATGGGATTTACAGAACCACAGGATGTCAGGGGTTGGAAGGCACCTCAAAAGATCATCCAGTCCAACCCCCCTGCCAGAGCAGGATCCCCTAGATCAGGTCATGTCAGTTCATATGGGTATGGAAGTCTCCAGAGCAGGAGACTCTACAACCTCCCTGGGCAGCCTGGGCCAGGGCTCTGTCACCCTCTCAAGGAAAAAGGTTTTCCTTCTGTTTACAATTTAGGGAAAAGCAATGCAGTGAAAACAATCTAGAATCTAACTAAAGCCTTGGTCACCACCTTCAATCTTCTGAAGGAGGTACCCTCAAATCATGCACAGGCAGACGATGAGTTTAGCAAGTTTGGTTGAAAACCCCAATCAGAAATGTATGAAAATGCCCATTAATTGCCAGGCCCCACAGGGAGAACTGCCAGCCCTGCTTGAGAACATTCTCAGTTTTCTAAGGGATTTCCCAGCTAAGCTCTTGGCCAGTGGTAACCCAGTGAGGGTTGCAGCCCCGGCTCGGGCATCTCTCACCCCAACTGCCTGAGGAAGCAATGATCTCCCTCAAGGCAGAGTGACCTGGGAGGTGACACAGGTCCTTCACATCATTATTGGACAACAGTAATGGCATGGGAACAGAGAGCCCTGGTTTTACTTAGGTCTGTCCTAGTTATTCATTTCTTTCCCAGCTCAGTCCTGGTCTGTCTGCAGTGCTCTCACAAAATAAATCCAATGGGAGACAACAACCTCCTCCCAGACAGGGGTCACCTCCCTTACACATCATGGCTGAGGATGGCTTGCAGAAAGCCAGAGGGCTGATGGAAAGAGAAGGCCATACCTGCATTGTGCAGGCCATTAGCAGCTCTAACAAGATGAAAGGAGAATTAAGGCTCCAAGAAGGTTGGATTTCTCTGCACAACAAGATGAAAGGACCCAGTACATGCTCTGGACTTTTCAGTTCCTCTCCACTCTATGCATCCATCACAAGATGACACTGTTTGACTCCTGCTGCCTTTCTGTAAATCTCAGGTCTCACAGGTGCTAGATGCTGGCCTGACTCCAAAATCCCCCAAAGCCCTCTGCAATGAGAGAAGAGGACCACCCCTCAGCCTGTGGATCTCATCCTACTTCTGCTCAGTGACCAATGTAAAAGAGTTGTTGCCTCATGGTGCTGGCTATAACATTACAGCACTCCCAAAAACACGAAAGGAAAGGTGGCTTCGACACAACCCTGCTTCAACAGCTGAAACATCGGTGACCAGCCAGCCCTGGACAAGAGCATCTTAAAGATGGATGAGCAGCTCAAGAGAGCCCAGCAGGACCCAACTTCCAAAACTGTAACGCTGTGCCAGACACTGGGTCCTTCTCAGTGACACCAGAGGTATCTCTACCACTAGCTCAGTGCTGCTAAGCCCTGAAGATGAAGGTCCCACTCTGAAGGCAATAAATCTGAGATGACAGAGGGAACCACCAGCATGAAAACCAGTGAGGAACACGTGAGGCAAACAGGTCGGGAAGCTGGCCAGCAGCCCCAAGAGACTGCAGTGCAGAAGTTTATTGTTTTTTTTCAAAGCAGTGCTGTTGATTACTTTCGGGGCTCAAAACAGAAGTCAGCTGTAGGTTATGAGCCTCAACAGGGCTTTGTGGTGGTTTTGGTGAGTTACCCTTCCTACGTCACTCACCTGGTGGGGAAGGTTTTCTCAAACTGGAGTGACAGCAGATAAATCACTGGCTTTGCTTGCCACCTCTGAAAAATGAATTCCAGGACCCTGCATTTCTCATCAGAGCATCTCCCCTCTGCTCCAAACACGGGAGGGCCGGAGGCAATTTTAAATGGAAAGCCAGAACAAATCTGTGGCTGCATTCGTTCGGGCAGTGCTGGAGAGAGCTGGGCAGCTTCTGAGGAAAAGTAATAGCTGCTCCCACGCAAGCCGATGCAAAAGCAACTTGGGAGCCCATCAGCAGGCACTGAGCTCTTATTTCAGCCGGGCTCACTAGAGGAAGTGGTCTGGGCATATTTTCAGGAGCTGATGGCTCCCAAGACAAACTGAACTTGATGAGTCAGATCAAAAGCTGACACAGTCACCATTAACCAGACAGAATCATGGAACTGCTTAGGCTGGAAAAGATCTCTAAGCTCATCGGTTCCAACAGCACTGCCATGTCCCTCATAACACATCTCTATGGATTTTCAGTCTCTCCAGACACAGGAACTCCCCCAGTACCCTAGGCAGCCTGGGCCAGGTCTGTGGAAGCCTTGTGGGGAAGAAATTGCTCCTCGTGGGCAAACTCACCCTCACCTGGCACAACCTGAGGCCGGTTCTCTCATCCTGTCCCTTGTTCCTGGGGAGAAGAGACCAACTCCCACCTCGCTCCAACCTCCTGAAGTCCAGGGAGTTGTGGAGAGCCAGAAGGTCCTCCCTGACCCTCCTTTTCTCCAGTTTGATCCCCTAGTTCTCTCAACTCCTCCTCTCAGCACTGGTGCTCCAGCCCCTTCCCCAGCTCCACTGCCCTTCTCTGAACCAGGTACAGCCCCTCAATGTCTTTCTGGCACTGAGTGAGGGGCCCAGAACTGATCACAGGATTCTAGGTGCAGCCTCAAATGGTCCCATGTCTGCCACAGACCTGCTGATCCAAGGATGTGCCACTGTACTAATGAAGGTCTCTAAAGGGTAGAGTAGGAGAGAGAAAAACAAAGAAAGTAGGGTTCTCTAAGGCTACTCTGCACCACCACACAGCTCAGCGCTATGGAAGCTGTCTGTCTCCCTCTCAGCTCCCCCATCAAATCAAACCAGCAGCTCTAAAGGTGTTAGATCCACTGGCGACGCCGCAAACCAGGTGTTGGAAACAAAGGCTAGAGGAGACCCAAATTAGGTCAAATGTGCTGATGAGAGATGAGTCAATAACAGCTGCTATTCCAGGGAGCTTTTGTTCTCTCGAAAAGGAGAGCAGGTATGACTGCAGATCTGTCTCCTCTCATTCCTGCTGAAGCAGTGGTTTAGGCAGTTTCAAAGTTTCATGGGAGCATGAAAGGAGGCTGCAGGGAGGGAGGGGGATCACAACGACTCACGCTCATGGAAATACATAGCAGAGGAACGGATGACTGATTAATGGAGCCAATCAACAGACAACAGTGGGAATATGATTGGAAATCTTTCTTTGCGAGCATCTGGACACGATGGACTGACAATATAGACAAGCACAGTGCTTTGTAACTGGGGGGTTGTTTTTTCCCTTTCCAAGTATAATAAGGAAGCATCTAATAAGAGGATGGAGAATATTTTTAAGGTGTGTTTTATTATCCACTTATCTCCGCTGCTTGCCAAAAGAGGCCTGAATATTCTTCAGAACACTTGAGACTTTCTGGCAAGGGAAAAAGACTGATGAGTGCTGTAAGGTAGGAGCTAATGAAAGCAGCTATATATCAGCGCAGAATCTGGGTCCCACAGCAGAGATTTCCTGACACCCTATCCCTCCGTGGTTTGCTCTCTCCAGCCAAGGGAGATGCTGCTGATTGCCACCACCCAGGAAACACTGCACGGGCTGGGTTCAATTGAGCAGCATAAGCAGCATCGAACACTTAACTAACATAATTGGCTTTATCTCACTTCCTGATAAAGAGGAGATCCATGAGCCCCTGCTTCTCAGAGGTATGCAAGCTCCAGCAAAAGTCATTCGAGAAGAGAAACCAGAGTGGTTTGGGATTTTCTTCATGCAGAGGAAAACAAAGTGCCAAGAATGCCATGTTACACGTGTTCTCTACCAAAGCTCTCTCGAATTACCTGGCACAGCAGTATCCCACAGGCATCTGAACAGCGATGACTCTCTACTGGGGCTCTTCCCCGTAAGGGGAAATGGTGGTTTGGCTCATTGCTGTTCTCATACCTGCTGAGTGATTCTAACTGAGCTGAACAGGCAGAAGGCAGAGATGTGCTTTACGCTCTTTGTAAGACCTGCTGACAACAGATATAAGTATTTATTTTTATATAAATAAAAATGCACCTTTCTCACTGTCGGTCTGTATAGCAACACTTAAAAGAATTACTGCTCTGAAAAACATGGGAGGTGCTGATGGTGGAAGCCGTGCTTACAAAGATGAAGAGATTTAGCACTGCTGGGCCTGAAGGAATGTGCTTGTAAGATGCTGCTTTGTGCACTCCAGCCTCCCCATGCCCAGCTCCATCACCTCCCTTCATCTGTTGAGCTGGGGAGTAGGCGCCAGCCCCGGTATCTCCCAACCCTCCTCACACCTCATTCAAATTCAAGGAGCTGCTCCGTAACACGCAGAGCAAGAGCTTACTGCCTCTTATCCGAAGCTTTCAATCTCATAAGAAATATTAAAAGGCAAACATGAAAATTACAGGAAAAGTAACCAAAGGATCGTAACCTGCCACAGTAATGGAAAATCCAATTGGTCTTGAGTGCAGCTGGGCCGATGCAAAATAAAGAGGCAAATAAAGTGTTGCCTAGCCTTGTCTCCGTTAAATGCCGCTGTGTTGGGCAAGAAGTGAAATGAAAAAGAAATAGACGGATGAAGCCTTTTTTGGGGAAGCAGCAGGATGTACCAGGCACCACAGAGGAGAGCAAGAGCGTCTTTCTCCCTCAGAAAATAGGAAATCAGCCAAGGAGACCAGTGGAGAAAGAAAAGGGAGGTGTTGGCGGTGGCAATGCTGACAGCACTGCCCTACCAACCTATCCCTACCCTACCCATTGCATGTAGGGCATCCCGAAGGACCACCCTGGGGCAGAGGCATCATCCCTGCTGGGTTCAAAAAACGGCAGACATGGTATTTCAGGAGACGATTTAGTGGTTCAGGGTTGTAGGTGGACTCCATGATATTGAAGGTCTCTTCCAACGCTGATGATTCTGTGATCCCAAGTCCTGCCAACAGCTTGGATCAGCTGCAGCAACACTTTGGGCCTTGGTTTTCCTCTCGGCATTTGGATATTGCTCATTTCTTTCCCCTACCCCAAACCCTGTTGCCTGAGCTCCTGCCCTGCCAAATGAACCTAACAAATCCCACTCCCAAACACCATCGCTCCCTTTGCCAAGCGTGGAAGAATGACTGGTGTGTGGAGCTGTGCAGCATCAGTTATCACTCTGATCCACTGCGCCGCTTACAAACAGGCAAGGACTATTAGCAATAATGAACCTGGGGAGCTTAATTCCCCGAGCAAATGAACTCGGGGGAGAGGGGATTACATCTCCTGATAGGCACCAAGTTGAGGATCTGGCATCAGCGGCTCTGCTTAAGAGTCTGACCTCTTTCCTGTCTTGTAAACAAGCTGTGAAGTATGAATAATAATAAAACCCCCTCATTTTTCCTGCAAAGTCATTATAGTGGTTTATTATTTTCCTATTCATGCTGCCAATAATAAATCACATTACCCAAGATGTTCACATTTATTATACTATTTAGAACTCAGTGTAGCTGGCATGGTTTTGCATTAGTGCTCTGTTACCAGAGCTCAGAGTTTTGATAATAACTTCGGCCTCTCTAGCACACACCTTTCACAGAACAACACAAGACAGGGAACATAGCCCTGAATCAGCAACGCCTCCAAACATCCCAGTCCTGGAAGGGTCAGCGTGGTGAGTTTGAGCTCCTGCAGACATTGCTCAAGGAGAAGGAAAGATTTAAGTAGAAGGGTAAGTGATGGGCAGGAGCTCATGCAGCCTAAGGATCGCAGTTCCACATTTCTCCTCCAATGCCAAACTAAGACAGAGAACAGCAGAGAAAGTTGAATGCCTCCAAATTACCTCTCTGCTCACTTCTGTTGCCCCTTCACTCTGAGTAATGAACACAGCCCGTGAAGGTACCTCCTGCCAACCTGGACCTGGGATTTTTAGCCCATTTACAGATGTGACCCTGGAGAAGCTGAACAATCTAGAGAAGACCACAAAAGATACAAATGGATGAGCTTCTACCAAGCCCACAGCCCCTTCCTACTCTGTGCCCTGGTCTGTGAAGAGCTTTAACAAGGCTATACGGAGTCTCACCCATTGGTCTGATCTCAAAAAGCCTCCTCAGAGGATCACCAAGAGAAAGATGTGGCCTTGCTGAGGAGCACTGTGTGGAGCCAGAAAAGCTTGTCCAGCATGTGCTGGCAGACAAATTGAGGAAACAAGAAGAGGAGGGTTTTACCCAGCAGTTAGCAGCTCCATTCAGCACAGTAACACACAAATCTAGGTTCTTAGCTCTCAACTTTACCGCTGAAGCCAGAGCATCAGCATCCCTTGGTGCCAGTGTGGTGGGATTTTGAGACATACTTTCTCTGCCAGCTTTCTTTATTAAAGTGCAATTTAGCACTTCAGGTTGGGTTCTGCGTGCTCAGCCCCAGGGTTCGCCGCGCAGTCAGGGCAGGCAAAGCTCCCAGGGCAGCAAGAGCACAGCAGTGAGCGAAGCAAACCCCAGGCCTGGCTGGTGCACGCGAGAAAAAGGGAATCATATGGTTGAAGAGAAGAGTAATTGTAGTGGAAATTCAAAATCACTTCACTGAGCCCATTTCATGCCGTCGCTCCTGCCTCGTAAATCAGCAGCAGCAATTTATTCCTAAACAACAACAATCCTGAAAGGGGAGGAAAATGAAATAATTGTGTTTTGACCGGCTTGAGACAATTCCTCTGCACACAGATCCATATTTATAAACACGGGTGTCAAGTGTAAAGGCACTCCATCACGCTCATTACCTGCTTCCATGTGCCTGTCACCGCCAGGCCAGGAGGAGCTATCCCTGCAAAACTTTGCCAAGAATTTTATATTCGCAGCCAACACCCACAGAAACCAAAATCATGAATCAATTCTGCAGGGGAAATGTGATGCCAAAAAACCTTGTGCAGACCTGCCTGGGCGACTGAGCTCTTGTCCCAGGCTCTCCTGGATTTAGCACCCACCCACGTTGTGCCCAGCTAGTCCAGCATCACTCCTACACAAGTGTACATTGACACTGCCTGCTCACCTCTGTCTTTTCGTACAGCCATCCTCACTTCACCCCATCTTGAACCATACACTGTGAACTGGGTTTCTTTCAGCCTTGAAGATCTGAGATGGACTCAGCTTTTCCTTTCCCTCCACATGTAGCAGGAGGAGCTCAGATGGTCAAGACAGAAATTTGTAGGACAAGGCCCTGCGCAGACCTGCTGCGGCTTCCCAAGGTCTTCAGGAACCTGGGATTCCTCATCCTGCAGGGGATGGAACAACCTCCATCGCCTTTGGTCACCTTCTATTCCTCTATCAGAACATAATCCATTGTCGGGGTCAGGGAGAAAAACGTGACCTAAAAAAACCCTTTTCTTTGAGCCAGCCCCAAGAAGGTGCCTGTCAGTGTCTCACATCACTCCCAGATCCCTGGGTGGTCTGGGGCTCCATCCGCGCAGCACCGACAGCCCATGCATTGCCAATGAGAGGAGCCAGCAGCGAAGACCCCTTTACAGCAGGGATGGCCTGTTTGAGTGACAGCTCTCAAGGTGCATCAGTCAGAGCGCTTTCTGGGGGAATATCTGCTGTACGATGAAAACAATGTCAGACTCTGTCTGCCTCACAGACCTCGCAGCTCATTCTCTAACAGCCTCTACTCCAGGTGCCAGCTTGCCTTTCTGATCCCCACTAGGCCTAGCAGCTGGAAAGCCTTCCAGCCTCTTTCCTTCTTATCCATGTCACTAATTATTATCTTTAGTTTCAGCCTCATTTTCTTAAGCTGTTTTGACAGCCTTGTTGGTCCATCAATCAGTGTCTCCTAAGTACTTCTGAATTTCTTGGTGGATCTCGACCAAACCTGACAAGGGATGATGAGACTCACTAGCAACTGGGGGG
>VZRI01010011.1:144833-236660 GCA_013397515.1 Upupa epops
TCAACCAGTCTGTGATTCTGCAATATTCAAGGGAAGGCTGGACAAGGCTCTGCGCAACATGATCTAGTTTAGCATGTGCCTGCCTACTGCAGGGGAATTGGGCTAGATGACCTTTGGAGGTCCCTTCCAACTCAACACATTCTATGATTCTGTGAAATTGTGATAAATAGATAAGTCACTCAAGCAACACGAAGTTGATGTTTAAAGGTAGAGCTCTAGAAACACCCCTTGGAGACCCATTGCAAAGGCAGATCTTACAAGACAACAGAGACTCCCTCTCTCATACCTGACTGAATACCCTAATTAGAAGCCATGCTTCAGCTGGAGTTTACAGCAATCCTACCACACCAGTCCCTACGATGCTACATTATAGCTCGCGGTGTGACTTGTTATCCACAAAGGAAACACTGCTGTGTGATAATGAAGGCATTCAATTGGGATTTCTAGATGAGCAACAAGAACTGCCTGGTTACTAGAGCATGACACTCCACGCTGGGATGAATAAACTGGTGATTGCTATGATCGGGCTCAGTCATCTGTGGCTCCACATCAGAGCCTCTTCTTGCCCATCATCAGTGTTAACTGTCTGGGATGACCATGAAGCCAAGGCCATGGCCACCCTCTGGTTTTGCAGCATATAATAGGGCTTTCTGGGCACGGGACTCATGATGGCACTACCAGACACCATGAAATTCAAAGAGGCCGTGGGAGGTAGCAAGGCAAAAGTGGCTGAAGTGGGCCATTATCTTGATTAATTGAGACAGGATAAGAGCCAATTTCCCCCCATTCTTCTATCAAGAGGAGCAGTTCTGCGATGAGCAACAAGCATTCATGTTGGGTGGTTTTTTCCTCTCCTACTTGGGATTCTTCATTAGGCCACCCTGGCATTTCTGCCAGCATGGGGTCACAATTACACTGCTCAGCCTCATTGTCTTTGTGAGAACAGCACGATCCCCGCAACAAAGGCGCCTTTTCGTGGCTCTTGGGAGTGAAATTATGGAAATTCATTGGTTTTGCCTGACGTGGAGCTGGGAGAGAAGACAGCACTGTATGACTCGACCTCCTCACTGCTGGCTGCGGCTGCTCGAGAAAAGACGGAGCTGCTGATGTGCCATTGACATCAACCTTTCATCTCACCTTCCTTGGGATGTTAAAAAAGCCCTTACTGCGACTAGCTGTGAAAGAGCCTAATAATTCTCTTGGCAGCTGGAGCCTGGGCTGGGAGCCCTTATTTTATTGTTTTCCTACTACCTTTCGCTCAGAAAGAAAGGGAAAATGTCAGAGATGCTGGAAAAGCTTCTCGTTTCCCTGTTCTCTGGCAGGGAAAGAAGTGAACTTTCATCTTCCCTCAGCACTGGTTCCAGTTAGCTTTGCTGGGGCAGTTCAGTAGCAATTAGGAATGCACACACATCCCGATAACCATTGTACGCATTTGTACATACACAATCAGTAAGGCTGTGGGGATGGGTGGAAGCAGATGAAGACAGCAAGACTTCTCCGGGCAGCAGTTTGCCACCCACAGGTTTTCTTTCCTTTCTCCACACAGATGAGAACTCGTTTTTGAAAGCCCAAGAGACACATCTGGAGACAACTCTCTGTTCAGGGCTGGCAAAAAGGGGACACATCTCCCCAGAACACCAGCTCCCGTCTGTAAGCACATGTGTCAGCCAGAACTTGACTCTGGGTGCTGTTGGAAGGCAGCAGAAGGTTTATGTGGGTGATGATGATGAGTGAGGGCAGCTGATTCTCAAAGGGAGGAGCAGTTTGGACCAGACAATAAAAACTTCAGCCTTTGGGCCTTAAAGCAGTTTCTAGAGATTAAGAGTTAGGACAGGACCTGTCTGGAAGGGAGATGACCCTCGTACCTGCTTGCTGCTGTATTTTCTTCAATCCTCATTATAAATACCTGATGCTGGCCATGGGCAGTGAGAGGACGTGGTGGCAGCTCCTGGAGACCACTGTAAAGGACTCTAACTGTCAGCAGTGTGTCCATTCCTGATACGGTGACTCAGCCAAGCAACTTTCCAGGGGATTTTTTCCTGGTTGTGCCATAAAATGATCCTCCCTCCACTGAGCACTACAGAACAGAACGCTGTTAATGCTTGGAGGCTTCGTGAGGTAAAACACTGCACCTGCCACCCCCCCATCACACAAACCTCATACAGCTCTAAACAGCTCTGAGCTCTTTTTAGGAAGGACCAGCTGAAGAGCTGATGGGGGCTCTGCCCCATACACCTGCAGGTGATTTACTCACTCCCCCCTCCTTTTATTTTTAATATCATCACTTCTCTAAACATAAAATCAACTTGACACTGATTAAAGCTGAAAAACCCCACCAGAGCGGTTTCTCCACGTGCCTGACTCCAGGGCCCCTTGATCAAATTGTTTTCCTTCTCCCCGCTGATCCTGTGAACTCCTCGGCTCAGCTCACTCTGCCCACAGGGGACAGGGCTGGAAATGGAAGCCCAGGTTTGCCCCCAGCATCAAGCTGTCAGAGTTCGCTCCATGAGCATCAGGTCATCTCTTTGGGAGCCTAAACACAGCTGTGGAAATGGAAATGAGGGATTCCTTTCCAATTCTTCTTCCCCCCCACCCCAAGCCAGTAAAAAGGTGGAGATGGATGAAAATAGGAGGAAGTCAGCTCATACTATTTTGGTTGATACTATTTCAGCCAAACAAGCCATAAGATGAGGCAAGGACACTTGCCCTCACCCCTCACAGTGTTGGGGGGATTGGACTAGATGCCCTTTAGAAGTCCCTTCCAACCCAACGCATTCCATGATCCTATGAATAAGCCACAGTTGATGTGAAAACGGAGATGTTCTTTCTCCTACAGGAAATGTGAGTCCCACCTCAATTTGCAAATTTTTCAGCCCTGATGGAGCAGGATGACTGTCTGGTGCAACTATCGCTGCTACCTTCACCTGCAAAACCACCTAGCCTGGGTTTAACCCTTCCTTCTCATCTTTATGTGTGTCCCCGCTTTTCTGGCTGCACCAGGTCCTTCTTCTTCCCAGGCTGATCAACCTTGACTTGCAAACAAGGTGAGTAAGGATCTGAACAGCTGCTGCTTCATCAGCCCAGACCTGCAGCATCTTCAGGTTAGGGGTGAGAGAGACACAGAAAAGAATCCATTCTGCTGCCACTGGAAACCAAAGTTATCTTGAGCCAACCTGCTCACGAATTAACCACCTCTTGCTAATCACTCCCACTTGCTATCTATCACGGGTGTGTTTCATGAGCTGAATCCTGTCGCCAGCCTGTGCCGGCAGTTGCCAAGGCCCCAAGAGCAGCTGCAAATCTTCTTTAATAAAATTTTTGGGTTTGCTTTGTTTGGGCTGGAGATGCCACTTCCCATCTTGCCACCACTCCGGAAGTATGAGGTGGCATCATCATTTTCCGTGTGGAAAAAAGAAAGAAAAAGGAATTTGTAAGTGAAAACAGACATTGAAAAGCACGAGTCTGCAGCAGATGTCACAGGGAACAGCATTAATGTTCCTAAGAGATGGGGTTTGCAAATGGGATGCTGCGGGGGATATGTTTGCAATTCATGTGAGGGGCTTCTCCTGCAGCTTTCCCCCAGCAGTGGGATGGTGGGGTCACATCTGGTGCCATTCGTGGTGAAGATGGAGGCAACTAGCTGTGAGGAATGAAGCTTGGGAGACTCCTGCATGCAGCAAGCAGCAACCATGGCTATCTCTTCAAGCAGAGTGACCTCTGCGTCCCCAGAGCTTCAGACTTTTTCAGCAAACTCAAAACATAGGTACTGTCCCCGTACAGAGACCAAAAGTAGTCACTAGAGTTACTGGATCATCCAGTCCAACCCCCTGCTCCAGCAGGGTCACCCAGAGCAGGCTGCCCAGGATGGTGTCTAGATGGGTCTGGGATAACTTCAGAGCAAGAGACTCTACAACCTCTCTGGGCAGCCTGGGCCAGGGCTCTAGCACCCTCACAGCAAACAAGTTTCTCCTCAAACTCAGATGGAAATTTGTGGGTTCCAGTTTGTGCTCATTTCCCCTTGTCCTGTCACTGGGCACCACTGAAAAGAGCATCGCCCCATCCTCCTGCCCCCACCCTTTAGCTGTTGCTCAGCATTGATTAGATCCCTGTCAGCCTGCTCAGCTCCAGCAGGCCCTCTCTGCTCCAGGGCTCTCTCTCAGCCTTTCTCTGGCACAGAGATGCTCCAGTGCTCAGCATTCTCATAGCCTCTACTGGACTCTCTCCAATAGTTCCTTGTCTTTCTTGAATTAGGAGGCCCAAAACTGGATGCAGGACACCAGATGAGCCTCAGTGAGGGCAGAGTAGAGAGGGAGAACTTCCCTTAACCTGCTGTTCACACTTCTTAGTGAGGAGCAAATAAGATGGTACCCAGCTGCTGCCCTCAGCTTGAACCTCCTGTCGCTGCATTTTTTTGCAAAAAGCAACAGTCCAGGCAGCTGGCAGGCCTGGGCTTTGCTTTGGGATGGGAGGATGGGTTCAAACCCTGGGTGCTGAGCAAAGAGCTGAGTGAATGCCTTTCAGTCTAGAGTGACTCACATGCAGTCACCCTTTCAGTGAGCCCTGCTGTTTACGGCCAGAGCAGCCCAGTGCAATGGATCAATTCCCCATGGAGGTCGGCTCTCCCTTGTCAGGTCAGCTCTCCATTCTCCTTGTGGCACTCAGGACATCCACACTTTCAATAAGCTGCAGCCTTTACAACATGCTTTGCCGAGACCACTCGTGTACCTCATTGTGCCCCTGCAGCCACACAGCTCCTCAACAGGGGCTGCTGAATAGCAGCATCTTGCAATGTGCCGAGAACAGTGTTCAGGGCTGAATTACACCCCGTCAGATCAGGAGATTCAGAGCCACCAGTGCGTGCAGCAAGGAGCTGTCTCTACGCACTGCAGTTACCCTGATAACAGGACCAATCAAGTGCTCTTAGGTTTCCTGGATGCTTCATTCTGACCCACTCCAAGTACTAACCACTCTACTTCCCTGCTTGCCCCTGTAGAGCTTCACCCCTTTCCCATCTCAGCAGATCCATACGATGAGGAAGGCCAGGCCTAGAGGATGGAACAGCAGAGCCACAAAGCCAGTGGGCAGCATCCGCAACTGTGATCACCGCTGGATCCACCCCAAGGCACCTCCTCAGCCAAGCGCTACCAGCTTCTCCTTTTCCTGCTGGTGACTCAAAAATCTGGGAAATTGAGGAACCAAAGAAAAATATTTGCTCGTTATCCAACCGAAAAGCTGGGAAATTGAGGAACAGAGGAAAAATATTTGCTCGTTATCCAACCAATTAGTTAGTGGTAAAGACAGCAAACAGAAGCGAAGACTCCTAAGCACCACATTTTCTTTTAAGTGCTGTAAGCAGGCTAATGACTATAGAGCTGGGGAGAGAAATCGCAGGCTACAGCACGTGAAATAATCTGGAGCTCTTGGGGGTTTTTCAGTTCGGAGGGAAGAGATCATGAAAGACCCAGAGGATATGGTCCTCCTGTTCTCCTGCTTCATCTGAAACAGGACTAAGTGAAAATACACTTCACACTCCAGCTCCTGGAAGGGTTGAAAAACACCATGAGCACACTGGACTACCTAATTTCCAGGAGAAAATGTAGTTTGAGGTCATGATTGATTATTCAAGGTGGGAAGATGCTTCATTACCCAGGTCCAGAGTCAATACCTCAGACCCTGTAGGTTGTTCCCACAGGCTCTGACCAAAGCACACACCCAGCACCAGTGCTATCGACACCCTGACAGCTCTCTATCTCTGGTGTCACATGGAATTCCAATTATTTATTTCACTCCACTCACAACCCTCCCAAGCTGCTTCTGTCCCAAAATTGCCTCTTATATTTGCTGTATACAGATAGTAACAACTAAAATAACCAAGTGGATGGATCTCAGCAACCTGAAAGGTAATAAGAGGCAATGACTCCAGCGACTGAAATGAAGGAGAGAAGACAGTTAATGAAATAGAGATGCCTACCAACATGTTTTAAATCAATTCACAGAGGCAATTTAAAGAGCTGATCCTGTCATCATGTTTAAAATATGTCAGTTCTGCTACTTTTCCCCCATTTCCCTTTTTGGCTCTGTTCCTTTCACTTTTCCCTTTTGGATTAAAGGAAAAAAAACAACCCCAGGAAAAAAAATAAGAAGAAGGAAAATAAAGAACCCCCTCACCTTCTTGCCTTTGCAGCTGGAGACAAAAATCTACCGGGACACAAGTGAAGTAACTCCAATGACAGAGTGTCCTGCTTAGAAAATTCCTAATAAATCACCAAAGCCAATCGCTGCTCCAACGCCTCGTTTGACAAATTGAAAATAAATTGCATCAATTGCAGGGGAGTCAGGAGAGCCCGGTTCAATACTTTCACCCTAATACATCTACAGGTGATGGGGAGGGGAGATTTTGCAATTTGTTTATTTATTTTACACCCAAATCGATACCTTTTCCCTTCCCGATACCCCACGCTGGGGAAGAGTTACTGAACGTTACAGTCTCCGCGTTATCACTGAGCACGAGCATCGTGTCACTCACACACATGCAATTAGGAGCTATTTAAGTGAAGCAATTTGAAGCCTCAAGGTTTTATTCAGAGATGCTCCTACACACAGGCTCCTACACACGCACACACACACACACACACACACACACACATACACACACATTCCCTCTGCTCAGCTCCTTCCAGAACCATGGGAAAAGTCAACCTCTTCTCCTGTACTCCCTTCTGAAGGGAGAAAACCAGACAACATGGGCATTAGTCTTACATAAAGAATCAGATCTCCCTCTGATCCTACTGTGCAGATGTAGAAGCACAAATAGAAAGATTGTGGTCAGAACACAGAATCACAGAGTGCCAGGGCCTTGAAAGATCATCCAGTCCAATCCCCCCACAGGATCCTCTACATCCAGTTACACACGAACAGTCCAGGTGGATTTTAAATGTCTCCAGAGGAGATTCCACAACCCCTGCGGGTAGCCCCTTCCAGTGCTCTGTCACCCTCACCAGCAAGAAGTTTCTTCCCATATTTATGTGGAACCTCCTGTGCTCCAGCTAACACCCACTGCCCCTTGTCCTACCACTGGATGCCACTGAGCAGAGCCTGGCTCCTTCCTCCTGACAGCGGCCCTTTCTATATTTATAAACATTCATGGGGCCACCCCTCAGGCTCCTTTTTTCCAAGCTGAAGAGACCCAACTCGTTCAGCCTTTCCTCATCAGGGAGATGCTCCACTCCCTTCATCATCTTTGTGGTTCTGCTCTGTGCCCTTCTGGAACTGAGGGGTCCAGAACTGGACACAATATTCCAGGTGTGGTTTCACCAGGGCAGAGCAGAGGGGAGAACTTCTCTCTGTCTACTAACCACCCCCTTCTAATCCACCCCAGGATTCCCTTGGCCTTCTTGGCTACAAGGGTACATTGCTGGCTCATGGTTATCCTGCTGGCCACCAGGACACCCAGGTCCATTTCTCCTATGCTCCTCTCTAGCAGGTCAGTCCCCAACCTATACTGGTGCCTGGGGTTTGTTCCTACTACACGAAGTATCACCAAAGCAGAGGCTACAAACCCCCCTCCCTGTACCCCCTCGTTACAGGCTCCTACAGTGAGACATCTCATACTGAGATTTCTCCCTGCTGCTCGATGGGCAGCCCCCCCAAGCCTAGCAGCTCTTCACATGGATAGTGTCCACCCAGCGCATCCAGCAAGGAGGCAGTGCTGCAGAAAAATCCCTAATGTGCTGGCATCGTGTAATTAAAGCTCTGTAATTAAAGTCTTACATAATGCAGATGGCATTCAGATGCAGCCACTTCCTCCTCATTGCTGCACGACCCAGCAGGTACCATGGAGAAAAGGCAGAACCTGACTGGATTTACCTGGCAGCCATACAGCTGGGAGGACAAGGGACACACGGACACGACAGCACAAACTGCCTCCTCAGAGTGGGGATTTTCCAGGGAGATGCAGCCAGTTTCTATCCTACAAATCAACCTGCTGCCCATCACACACTCCACATGATGCCCAAGGCAGGGAATGGATATTTTCCAAGGTTAGAAAAGCATTTTCCTGACTCCCCAGACCCTGTCCCTAAGTGCTCAGGTACTGAACCTACTCACAGGTCATTTCTGCAGTGGGCAAAGGCAGGGAAAATGTCTTTTCTCCATCAGCATCACTCTTGAAGTGATCCCAAATGTTGGCTATGATTTCAGACAGGAAAACCCTCCATGATGCAGGGGCAGTGTCTGTTGTCCCGGTGTCACACGCACAGCCTCTACCCCCCTGCTACATCCCCAGCCTTCAGCCCTTGCACTACTGGCCTTATGGCACAGAGTGTCTGGGATTTGGGAAGAAACTGATCTGGGTTTCCATGGCCTAGCACATCCTGCACATACGATGAGTGCAATTATTCTCTAGAGGAAGTGCAAAGCGGGATATTTTGGGGCTATCAGTCTGCTCTAAGAAAATCAGAGAATCACAGAACAGTTTTGTCTGGAAGAGACCTTCAAGATCATCCAGTCCAACCTTTTCCCACCCCTATCAATACCATTAAACCCTGTCCCCAATGTGACATCTCCCCTTCTCTTCAATACCTCCAGGGATGGGGACTCAACCCCCAACCTGGGTAGCAGCTCCAGTCAGCAATCCTTTCAGCAAAGAAATCCCTCCTGACATCCAACCTGAACCTCCCCTGGCACAACTTCAGGTCATCTCCCTTGGGAGAACACACCAAGCCCCACCTCTCCCCAAGAAAAGCAACAAGTGGCCACACTGCCCTGTGGGATGCAGAGAAAAATAGGGACAGGCAATTCCATCAGGTCAGTGCACAGCAAGAGGAGATCCCACACTGCCTGATCCATGATGTGACCCACAGAGCCCCACGGAGAGTAACACGGAGACTTCAGCAAACCCACACCAAGGCCCCGATGCCAGTGAAGGGCTGTGGCATCCCTCTGTTTGACGCTGAGAAAGGGATGCTTTGCCCACTTCTGTGCCTCTGCCGTTGAGGGAAGCAGCCTTCAGCCACCACATCCCAGGCAACAAGCCCAAGCAATTGTGTTTGTGTCTTTACTCAGGGTAAGAAATTAGTTATCTGCCTCCAACAAGCTGGCGGTTTCCAATGCTGTAGCTGTGTAATTTGCATGCCTCAATAATGTTTTATGTATTACGCTGCTTATAAGCTAAAATGTACATGCACGCTCCTGCAAATTTAGGTAAATTATGAATAAATTAAATCTTATCTAAATAAACAAGTGTCTTTTTGAACAGAAATGCAAGCTGTCATGAATATTTAAGTGGACAAGGATAAATCCTCTTCATACAGTGTTACTTCAAAGAGGATTTTTGAGCTTCCTGGTTTTTAGTTCAGAGAAAGGAAAGAGAAGAATGAGAGGAGGGGAAGGGAACCTCGGGCCCCGCTATTCTCAGGGGAGATCACTATTGAGAAATCTGCCCTTGTAGGGAGAGGCAGCTAAAGCTCTTCTGGAGGGCTGTGGCAGGGAGGATGTTGTTTTCTACTTTGAGATAGCATTTGCAGGAAGGAAACTCAAGGAGTGGAGCCCAGTCAAAGGAGATGAGTTTAGAGAGACACTGAGGGCACAGTCAGCACTGGGTGTTCCCACACCCAGCACCTTGGGGGGCTGCAAAAGGGGACCCACGAGTTTTCAGCCCAGAGTGGAGCTAGATGAGGACTATGGGCAGGCGGTGCAACCTCTGTGTTTGCTTCTCCCAAGTGCACTGGGGAGATAAACATGCAAATAGCTAGTGAAGGAAAGCTAGGAGATGATCTATCTACCTCCCAGCCAGAGCTGGATCCCTCCTAATTGCTCCCCGGCCCGTGCTTAGCCCCGGTCTCCCTCATGACACCAGGGGGCAATGTGAGTTTTAATTAACTGCAGCCTGTAAAGCGCTCCCAGATCCTCAGATAAAAGGTGTTATGGAAGGGCAGAGTGTTATCAGCTGGAAATAAACCCTGGATAATCTTCTCTCATCCAGAACTAGATGTCTCTTAATATTATCCCTCCGGCACCACGGTGCTCCTGATTAAACCCATCTGGTGCTGCAATGGGATCCGTGCAGGAAACAAGAGAGCTGGGGGTCAAGGCAGCAGATCTTGGTTGCTAACATGTTCAGCAGACATCTCTATTCTCTTACTGTCTTGAACCTGGAAGGCTTAATTCCTCGTGATGGCCCAGAAGTCCCCACAGGGTGCAAAGGACAGCAGTGGACACACAGAGGACAGAAACCAACTTAAACCATTCAACTGGTGAGAGAACCAGCACTGAGCCACCTGCCTGGCGCAGGGAAACAGGAGGATGTAGTCACACATTTGTGAGGGATCTGCTTGGGTGGATCCTGCTGTAGGACAGGGAGGTCTACCTGCATTCCTCCTGGGTCTACAATTGCAGGTTGGCCCTCAGACACGTGTGAAATACCTTCTGGATCTTTCAGCCCAGCTCCCACCTAAAACAGGGCACCGCTGCTGATGAGCCTGGCCAGGCTCCTCCTCCCAAGCATCAGCTACCAAGAGCTACAAGAGGAGCTTCTGACACCAATGCCAAGGTTGGCGCATGCCTATGGGACTTGGTGTGTGCTTCCCCACGACACCAAGAGAGTCTAGTCTGACTGGCCCCATCTCCATCTCAGTGGAGACCCTTCATGTGGCACCTGTGAAGGGGGTTTGATAGCTGATGGCAAATCCCCAACAGCACGAGTCTCCGGCACTCATTTGCCCGCATTACTCCTGCTTGCCTGTCACCATGGCAGTTTAAGAAACAGCAGTCAGTAGAGACAAGGTAAAAACATCCCTAATGAGCTGTTTCAAAACACTCTGGGGTTGCATATATTAAGCAGGCATGGACAGCAGGGTTATCACTTAAAGGTGTAGCATAAGCAAGCTAGCTTAATAATTAATGCTTGTGTTATTAGGAGATAATGGCAACGGCACTGGAACGTGCAAAGCAACTAAAGCCATTCCAGGCTGAGAAACAGCAACACAGAGACACTTAATGAACTGCAAAAGACAGCGCAACCAGCACACCCAGCTCCGGAGATGGGTCTCTGCAGTAAATTATCACATCAACCCAGCACAGGCACGGCTCTTCCCCGTGCAAGTCAACAACTTCAACCCTTGTTGTCCTTCCTTTGCACTCCTCTTCCTCATCCCACCCACCCTCTACCCACCCCCTGAACAAGAGGAAGGGATCTTGCTGCAAGATCCTAGGAGCAGAGACTGATACAGACCCAGGACAACAAGTCCTTGTGGGCAGCAGGAGGTGATTCCCAGATGAATCGCTTCTCACCCTCCCCACACAGGTCATCGAATCATTAAGGTTGGAAGCGGCCTCCAAGATCACAAAGTCCAACCGTCAACTCAACCCCATCCTGCTCGCTAAACCAGGTTTCCAAGTGCCAGTTTTACTTGTTTTTTGAAGCCCTGCAGGGACAGCGACTCCCCCACTCCCTGGGCAGCCAGTTCCAACCCCTGACCACTCTGTCAGGGAAGAGATTTCTCCTAATGTCCAACCTACTCTGGCACAACTTGAGGCCATTTCTTCTTGTCCTATTGCCTGGTGACTGTGGAGAAGCAGCCAATCCCCACCTCTTTGCACCCTCCTGTCAGGGAACTGTAAAGAGCAGTGAGGTCAGCCTCCTCTTCTCCAGACTAAACAACCCCAGCTCCCTCAGCTGCTCCTCAGCAGACCTGGACTCCAGGCTCTCCACCAGACTTGTTTCTCCTCTAAACCCGCTCCAGCCCCTCGCTGTCCTCCTTGTACTGAGCTGCCCTAAACTGACCGCAGTACTTGAGAGATGAGGCCTCACCATTGTTGAGAGGCCAACAGGACAAGGTTTAACAGGGCCAAGGGCAGAGTCCTACGCTTTGGCCACAGGAACCCCCTTCAGCTAAAGACTGGTGGATGAGCGGCTGGAGAGCAGCCTGGCAGAGAGGGACCTGGCAGTACTGGTTGACAACCGGCTGAACAGGAGCCAGAGAGTGCCCAGGTGGGCCAGAAAGCCAATGGCATTCTGCTCGATTAGCAGTAGTGTGGCCAGCAGCACTAGGGATGTCATTCTCCTCCTGTCCTGGGCACTGGGAAGGCCTCCCCTCAAGTACTGTGGGCAGTGCTGGAGTAGCTCAGAGGACTTTTCCAGCCTTAATCACTCTGAGGGCAGGGGTGGGATCACCTCTCTAGTTCTGCTGGCCACACTCAGCAGATGCAGGCCAGGATGCTGTTGGCATTCTTGGCCACCTGGACACAGTGCTGGCTCAGGTTCAGCCACTGTCAATCAGTACCCCCAGGTCCTTTTCCACCCAGCAGGTCTCTGGCCCCTCTTCTCCAAACGAGTAGTGTTACAAGGGGTTCCTGTGATCAAAGTGTAGGACTCAGCCCTTGGCCTTGTTAACCCTCATATGATTGACCTTGTTCCACCGATCCAGCCCATCCAGGTCCCCCTGTGGGGCTATCCATGAGATGTTCCCATACGGATGCTCTCCGCTTTCACATTTGGAAAGGATGAAGGGGATGAAAAGATCTTTCTTTAAGGTCCATTGGCTTGTCAGATCTTAACCTTTACATCAAGAACAATTCTAGGAGTCACGCGAGAGCAAAGAGCCCTATGAAATGGATGCAATTGGATGTATTTTTCTTTTCAGTGCATTCTGCATCTTCCGAAGTCAAACAGAGCAGTTTTAGTCTAAGGTGATGGCACTGGATAACAAAATCAGAGGCCACTGTCTCAGCCCCAGTTACCAAAGGCCGGCCCATGGTGGCCTCCCACCTGCACTGCTTCAATTCCCCACTAATGAACTAGTCCCAGTGCTTCTTCAGCCCCAGGGACACAACCTCATCCCTGTTGCAGCTCAGTTCTTTATGGAAGCACAATTAAAGTACAAGCTGTGGATTTTTGCCCAAGATATTCCTCTTCAGTACCCATTTGCTGCCATCCCTACGAGATCACAGCACGTGACTGGTAACAGCAGCTCAGAGCATCCACTGCAAATCCCCTGCCCTTTGCCACTGAGTAACTGCTGAGACACCCCAGGAGAGGCTCCTGCAGCAGGATTTGAGCTCAGCCCAGCAAAGGAAAAACGAATCGCTACGGTTGGCAGAGATACAACCACACCTCTGAACTCTCCTCATCAGGTGTGCAAGGCTTCACATTCCCCATTAACTCTCAGTGACCTTCCAGAGGAGGTCTCAGGGCTGTCAGTAGTGGGTCTGCTCAGCCTGTGCTCTCCTTGGAGAGGTCATGGGCTCTGTGCTTCTCGGGTAATTTCCATCCCTAAGCCCCAAGGAAGAGCAGTTTGACAGCAAAACTGCTGACACAGCAGTAGGGGAGCAGAGTGTGCCATGGGTCTCTCTGGGAAGTTATTTCGATAGCTTCTGCTTCTCCAGTTTTGTCCCTTCATGACATCTAATCAATCACGCCGAGTTGGAAGCAAGCTTGGGGCAGGGCGGGGTGGGTGGGAGGGGGGAACAGCAACAACAGCCAAAAGTCACCCTTAAAGATGCGTCCCATTTACCTTCCACCCAGCTTCCAGCAAAACCAGATTTACAGCAGAGGGAGGGCAGGCGAGGGAAGATGAATGAAATTGCCTAAGAGAGGGAAATGAGGAAACCCAAACCCGTGATGCCTTTATTTAAAAATATATAGTTGAGAAGTCTAATCACAGAGCACTCAGCTGTGAGGTCTATCCATTATCAAGAGACTGACAACACACACTAGTAGCCAGTCTAGGAACTTTACTTAATAAATCAAAGCTGACAGGAGCTCCCAAATTGATATAAAAATGCTCTTTAATGTCTGTGACCTGCATAAGTTTGACTCATTTTACTTTCTAAAATAATAGATGAATAGCAATCGAAAACAATCTATTCTCCTTGAGCAGAAGTCATGCGTCTTTATTTCGCAAGCAGGTAGGGAGGTTGGTTATGTGAAGAAAAAACCCCACCTGTCCTGGGATAGGGAGGTACAGGGCATAGAGGTGAGTGTGAGCCATGTCCATCAGTCATCGGGGAGCAGGAACCTGCTAAGGAAATCATCACCAAGACCTGTGGAGGGAAGGGATGTGCTCAGGTTTTTATGGAGGAGCAGAACTGCAGCAACAGTGTTTGTTTAGCAGACTTCCCAAAGAGCTCAGGGATGAGCACTCTCCCTTAGCAAGTCACCCATGGAAACTCGTCGGCGAGCGCCGCTGACCTCGATCCCGTGGTAACGAAGCGTTTCCCAGCACTGTGTTAAAGGAAATGCTGCCAAAGGGTGACTCCGGGGCTATTTTCCTCAGCCCCAGCACATTCCTTCCCCCTTTCTGAGCAAGTTAGCAGCAAATTCAAGGGAATTTTATTGACATGTTACCAGGGCTGAGAGGATGCTCAGCTCCACGTGTCCCACAGATGGGCTGGAACAGGCTCCAGATGCCAAGTGCATCGCTGACACCTGTCCGCTCTCATCAAGGGACCAACTCCTCGATAAACAAGGCTCAGCATCTGGGGGCCCCAGTCAAAGCTGCAGCTTCACCTGTGCTGAACAGGTCCGAACAATTTCATGTCAGCAACTGTCTCTGCTGTGCTGGGAGAGGCTTCCAGATCCAACAACGATTCTAGGCACTGGTGAAGGAGACGGAAATAATGAGCATCCCCCAGAGTCTGGGTGACCGACCACTGTGCCTCCAGATGAACACACCCAGCATAGTTGGGAATGCTGCCTCAAAAAATGAGCACTAGCTGCTCCAGAATGAGTGAAAGCTCCCTGAGAACTTAGAGCATCAGCTGCTCTGCACTGCTGGTGATTTTAAAATAAAAGAAAATAGTTTCTCAACTGCTATCAATTTTGACCAAATGACTATCTTGCAGGACAGCAAAAAGGGGATGTAAATTGCTTCCTCCCCCTCCCCTTCACTTCTCGGCTTTCTGAAGAAAGGTCTGATCTTTTCAAATGTAAATCGAGCCATTTGCAAAATATGTATTTCTGCTTTCAAAACAAACTGGGGGTTTATTGATTCCATGAACACCGTCAAGAGTTAGCTGCCCACTGTAATCTGCAGCTTTAATGAGAAAGGATGCTTTTCATTTAGAAGGACTGCTATGCTCCTGTATTTTGTCCCAAGCCCTCCAGTGCCATCACTGTCCAGCAACCAGAGACCTGGTGGCCTGAAGCAGAGGTAGATGCTCCTCACAGTCCAGTCCAGAAACACACAACAGGCAGAAGGAAGCCCTCTCTTGGTTTCAATCAGCCTTAACTCACACCCTGATTACAAACAGGCTGAGAGTGCTGGTTTGGCATAAATCTCTCCCTGCAACTTTCTTAAGTTCCAGCCAAACCAATCTTCTGGTGATGGAAAGGACCGTGATGAAGAGCTCCTGTGGGCTGCACAGGTCCAGGGGCAGCAGTGCCCCAACACTGCCTACAGCATCTTGCCATCATCTCAGCACCTAGAAACATTAATTAGTCCCCTCTCTCCCTCTCTTCATACTGGGGAGATATATTTCTCCTTCTTGCTGGGAGTCCCCATGATGTCTCCTACACAGGGAATACTCAGCCCTTTAGCAGCAGTTGCTCCTGGAAGCTCAGCTTTAACGGGAAACCTTCCTGCCTTGAAAGCAGATGGGCAGGACACAGCACCAGGGAATATCTTCTCTACCTATAATGTGAGAAGAGCAATGCTGCTTTGCTATGCCAGGAACAACAAGGATAAGCTTCTTAAACGCTGGGGTGCCCAGTGCTCCATTAAGCCCAAACCCCAGCAGACAGAGAGATCAGACTGAACGCAGGAGACCAGGGAACATCTTGAGCTTAAAATACCACCCAAAAGCAGTGGTTGGAGCATGGGGCCAGGCTCAGCCTTTGGGGTGTTACCTCCTGCCTTTCCACAAACCACACTCCGTGTGTGTGTGTGAACACATGTGGCAACAACAAAAAGGAAACAACGCCAGACCTCTGAAAAGCAGGGGAGTTCTGCATGGTGGGACCTGAGATGGGTATTGCTGTGCCAATGGGACAGAGCCAGAGCAAACTGGGAAGGGATTGGAAAGAGATTCTGGCAGCCTAGCTGAAAGACTTCACGTTGTTTCTCAGGCACTGTGGTTCCCACTTTAGTGCAGAGGTAAACTGGAGCAGGAAGAGTCTAATCCTAACCCTGTGCAATCCTAAAGAACACACTATGCTCTTAACCACACATTAACTGCCTTTTTTTCTCTGGGAGGGACCTCATAAGGACCTTCCAACCCCTGAAAGGGGCTGTCAGAAGGCTGGGGAAGGCTGTTCCCAAGTGCAGGGAACGACAGGGTGAGGGGTCCTGGTTTGAAACTGGAACAGGGCAGAGTGAGGCTGGACAGGAGAAAAAGTTGTTGAATCTGAGGGTGGGGGATCCCTGGACCAGGCTGCCCAAAGAGGGGGTGGAGGCCCCATCCCTGCAGCCACTCCAAGTCAGGTTGGATGGGTCTTTGGGCAATCTGGTCTGTTGAGTGATGGTCCTGCTTGCTGTAGGGAGGTTGGATGAGATGACCTCTGGCAGTCCCCTCCAACCCAGTACAGTGTATGATTCTATGATTCTATTCTGCACCCTGAAACTAAGGGCACTGCAAAAACACACCAGAAGATAGAGGGGATGAGACCCAGACTCAGCAAATCCCATTTCCAGCCAGTGCCGGGAGCTGTGATCATGCTGGGAGTTCCTTGGGTTGGGGGTTTTCCCTGCAGAGCTGCAGTGATCCTGGTCAGGAGAGTGAAAACTCACGGGATAAGGAGTTTCAGAAACTCAAAAAAAAATGCAGTAGTTGTGAATGTCAACAATGCCGAAGGACTAATGGAGTTTGCTTTGTGTTGTTTTTTTAAATCCAAACATTTGAGCGTCAGCACTTCTGAAATAAAGCAATTTGACATTTTAGGAATAAATTCCTTTTGATAGAGCATTTTAAATTCAAATTACTCTAAAAACAGAACGCTAAAGCAAACATGAGGGTTAAATAGTCCCAAACCCCACAGCTGAACATTTTGCATCGTTTTACAACAATCTGCTTTAGATTTTACTGTGTGGGGAAAAAAAAAACCCACCAGAAGTTAAAACAGAGAAGTCCAGTGCTTCTGGCACAGTTTGACCTGCCTGAGTGGTTCTTTCCTCCGCAGCTTTTGGCTCAGCCACAGAACTGATCACTTCCTCTCTCTTCAGAGAGACTGACACAGCCCACCCTCCCGTGGTCAGTCGTACCCTTTGCCCAGGCATGAAAGAAACTATTTTCAGCCTGGCCCCATTACCAAGGGTGCAGACACCCCGTTCTCTCTGCCTCCCACCCCAGACTTCTTCAATAGTAAGATGAATATCAATAAAGCATTAATGAGCAATTTTCCCAGCTTCACTGGCTCTTACTGGAAATAAAACCTGACATCTCCTCTGTCATTGACTACCTCTCCTGTACCAACTCGCCTCTGCTGACAGATAACCAATACCCCCTGCATCCAGCTGCCTCCCAAAATAGCAGGTTTTCTCCGCGGGTCTGAGGCTGTGTCTGGGCTTCAGCTGGGCACTCAGGCTGATCTCAGGGACTCTGAATTCTGGCCAAGGAGCAGTCAAAGCCCCTTTCCTTTTTATTTGTTTATTTTTGTTTTGAAGTAACTGCTAAAGGGCTGCTGATTGCTGCCACGAAACATGGGCAGTGATGGGCACAGCCAAGGGAGAGCAAGAGACAAAGGCCAGATGCAGAAACCAGTTGGTTAGTCCTAACCTAAGGGTGGCAGCACCCAACATCAGCAGTTTGCACCACCACCCCTGGAGGTTTGGGTCCACAGTGCAATGTAGATGTAGGTCACTGTGCAGCCTGTATTGACCTCAGGAGCAACCCGAGGGTTTCTTTTTCATAACCAGCTTGCAAAGAGAACAACCTCCAGTTGCTTGGGCACCTTGTCACCAGTGCCCTAACTGGGCATCGCCAGCAGCCCCAGAAATTCCTCCTGCAGATGAGTCTTCTGCTTCTTCTTCACAAAGCCAGTCTGGGCTGCCTAGCACAGAAGACAGATGGGTTATCTGGTCCCTCAGGACCTCTCAAGCCACTTTTCTTATTCTGTGTTTCTCCGGGATCAGGAGGAAGCGTGGCTCCAACAGAAGCAGCTGATGTGTGTCTAAGCTGCCCTAAACTCCTGCAGGGATGGAGGGTTCACATCCTCCTCACGTAATCTGTCCTGGGGCTTCGCTCTCCTCACCGAGAAAAAGATTTTCCAGATGCTCAAGCTAAATCCTGGAATTTAAATACCCATCTCCTGCTCTTCCCCTCCACTGTTGCTCAAGGTTCCCCTCTGCTTTGCAGCAGCTTTTGCAATGTCCACAGGATGCTGTCCAGTCCCCCCACCTTCTGTCTTCAACTGCTCACTGACCACCCCAGAAAGGCAGGATGGAAGGTCCTACAGATGTGAGCTGTACATGGCTTTGCAAAAGTACCTCCTTCCTCGCTGAAAACACCCCCAAACAGAACCAAACCCCAGAGGGAGAAAGGGTTTGGGTTAAACCCTCTCCAAAAATCCCAGCAGCTGGGAAAATGGGGGGAGAAACCCCTGGTTGCGTTTGATAGGTCTGGCTGAACCCAGTCCGGGTTGGAGAGGGCTCATGAATTTCATGAGCTTTTGGAGAGGGCAGTTTGTAGGGAAAGAAGGCATTAAAAAGAAAACAGGTCGGAAATAAAGAGAGGAGGGGTTTTTAGAGGCGAAGTTTCTGGTCCCGGAGCTTTCCCTGCCCTGTTGTTCCAGGAAACGTCTGTGAGAAATGTTTCCCTGCGTCGAAATGGGATTTTTTTTTCCCCTTCCATACATCATTTACAACATACTGCAGTGATTTACCAACGTCAGCTCCCTAACACAGGAGCTTGAAGAGAAACTGCTACAGCCGTGTTTCCTCTGAGCGGCATTTCCCAATCCTACCCTGAGCTACCGTGACCCACCAGCCCCAAAAGGGAGCAGCCCCTGTACCTCAGCCTCCACCCCTGGCCAAGGATCTCATCTTGGAGCCCTGCTTGTTGTCAGGGAGTTCTGCCCATCCTCTTCCAACCTGCACTCTGAGGCAGCGCTTCCTGGAGCCCCTTGAGTCATGCAACGTGTCTGAATTAATACACTCGGATCTGCTTTACTCAGCAAGCCCTGCCACTTCCACTGAAGGCGGGCAGCACATCAATCGATGGGCAAATAACAAAAGAACAGCTCTGCACAGCTCCAAATGGGATGGTATTCAACCCAGTGAGACCAGGGAAGGCAAACCCAGGCCTGTGCTCACCCCAGAGCTGCTCCTGGGATGCAAATTAGGCAAGACTGGAGTTGAGAGGAAGTTTTCTTGGTCTTTCCCTTCATTTCAACAGTCACGAAATCATGTAAACCACAGTCATAGAATCACAGAATCCTACAATGGCCAGGGTTGGGAGCGACCTTAAAGATCATCCATCCAGCTCCAACCTCCCTGCACAGGCAGGGACCCCTTCACTAGATCAGGTTACTCCAGGCCCCAACCAACCTGGCCTTGAACACTGCCAGGGATGGGGCATCCACACCTGCCTTGGGCACCTGTTCCAGCATCTCAGCACCCTCACAGGAAAGAGCTGTTTCTTAATGTCCAACCTAAATGAGGGAGAAGAGCAGCCAAAGCCCAAACAACAAATTTAACCCAACAAGTTTTCTACAGGCTAGGAGAAGAGCAGAGATGTCTCCCGGGGTGCCAGTTCCAGCACAGGAAAGCACAGAGCTGTTAACTGATCTGCACGTTTGTCTCAGGGCTTCCAAAGAAGTAGCCACGGCAATGAAAACTAGAGATGTAAAAAATATTTATAGACCACTTTAGCATGCTATCAGGAGGACATCGAGGGGCTGGAGCAGGGCCAGGGAAGGGCAGTGAGGCTAGGGAGAGGGCTGGACAACAGGTACTGTGAGGAGCAGCTGAGGGAATTGGGGTTGTTTAGTCTAGAGAAGAGAAGGCTGAGAGGAGACCTTATAGCTCTCTACAGCTGCCTAACAGGAGGTTGTAGTGGAGCCGCTGCTGGTCTCTTCTCCCAAATTCCTAATGATAGGATGAGGGGAAATGGCCTCACGCTGCATCAGGGGAGATTTAGATTGGATCTTAGGAAGAAGTTACTTACTGAGAGATTGGTTGGGCACTGGAACAGGCTGCTTAGAGAGGTGGTGGAATCATCATCCCTGGAGATGTTTAAAAAGTGAGTAGCTACAGCAGCTACAGTTGAGGCCACAGTCTAGGGGTTAGGGAGATGTTGGGATGAGGACTGAGCTTGATGATCCTGGAGATCCTTTCCAGCAATGAGGATTCTATGATTCAGCAGCACTAACTGGTCAAGAGCTTCTTGAGTACCTGCTCACGCTTGCTGGATCCCCACAGCATCCCACCACCCATCACTCTTGGATCCAGCCAGCTCCCTGGGGGAGCCACTGAGCATCTCCTCACAGAAAAGACAAATCTAATCCATAAAAGTCAAAATTTCAATGATTTAAAAAAAAAAGGAAAGAAGTCAGTTTTGACACAATTTTCATTCTGAGAACTTCTTTCCCCTTTTGCAAAAGAAAAGTGCTTCACAAATGTCAAAACACGTGCTTTATTTATTTATTTATTTGGAGCAAAATGACATTTCACTTGGAAATGTCAGTTAATTTTTAGCTTTGAAGGTTTTACAAGATGAAGCAGTCAAACTGATTTTTCTGACAACACCCAGACGTTTCCAACGAGCGCTGGCTGGCTGGAACGAGCTGTTCTGGAAGGAAGAGCAGGGTTGAAAGAGGAAAAAAAAAAGTAAAATACAATAAAACAGAATAAGAAAAAATAAATCAGTGGTTCCAAACCTTTAAAACAACAAGCGGGAAGAGAAAGAAATGAAGATCATTTGGGTTCTCAAGAAAAGTGCCTGCTTGACTTTGCTTTACCTCGTGTCGCTATTTGCAAATTCTCCTCGCAGCGATTAAACTTTCTGAAGGGATTTTGGTGATTGTGAGCTCAGAACAGAAAGTCCTTAATGCTGCTCCTCTGACTCTCTGCATCTTTCTTAATTGAGGAAGAAAACAGTCACTGCAGGAGGAATTTCACACAAGAACGCAGTCTGGGTTGATGGCATCTCCACCAGCAGCTCTTCTGCAAAAGCCAAGCCCTCCCATGCCAATGTGGATGATGCCCCATGGTCATGGGGCTGAGCAGCAACATGGGCAGTTCCAGGTCCCCTCTCAACACCCAAACCCTTGGGACATCCAAACAAACATCTCCAGCCAACGGGATTGACTTCTGGGAGCAAAACCACTCACTCTTGCAAACCAAGTCTGGGGTTCAGCAAAGTACTTCACTTGAGTGTTCTCACTCCCACCAGCTTTGAGCACCAAACAGCTCTGCTCAAGCACTCACCGAGGACATTTCTGTCAGAGCAGGGCCTGTTCAAAGTGCTGGAAGTGAGCTTAAGTGGATCAGAACGTGGACATGAACGCTGGAGCAAGACAATGACATGGGAACGAGAGAGGACAAGGGGAAAGGGTTACAGACTTGAAGAGCAGGGATTGCGGTTGGACATGAGGAACAAATTCGTTCCTGTGAGGGTGCTGAGATGCTGGAATAGGTTGCCCAAGGTAGCTGTGGCTGCCCCATCCCTGGCAGTGTTCAAGGCCAGGTTGGATGGGGCCCTTGATAATGTGATCGAGTGAAGGTGTCCCTGCCTGTGCAGGGGGGGTGGAACTGGATGATCTTCAAGGTCGTTCCTCACCCTGGCCATTCGATGCTATGTTCCTGTGCGACTTGGACTGGACTAGATGATCTTTCCAAGTCCCTTCCAATCCCTAATGATTCTATGATTTGATGATTCTATGCTAATGCTGTGGACTCTGGGTAAGAGCCAAGCAAAGCCTACAGCTCCTGCTGCCCATAGCTCCTCTCCTGCACGCTCAGCTGTAACACAAACAGCCCCACACGGTAATCGCCCGCTGGAAATTTAAAGCCTGCAAGTTTTGTCAATGAATAAGCGTTCCAAAACAGTAAATTAATAAATCCTTAAGAGGTACATCTTTGTTCAGCCACGGAGCTTTGATATCAATTGTAGCTTTTTAGGACTACGCTGTCAGAAGCGTAATATATCACCCAGGAGTGGATCCGAGTTCAAAAGTACATATAATAATATAATTAAGATAGCTTGACAAGAATGTATTTTAAATGTATAAAATACCTGCAGGTATAATGGCTTCATAAAGTCTGTCAGATTTACTTCTGCTGTGCAGAAATTTAAAATGTTTTACTCTAATGCGATGCAAATGAAGCCCAGGATATTCATATAACACAGTGCTGGGAAAAAAGAGAAAATAAAGTTAAGTGGAGACAGAAAAGAAGTCAAGAGCAGCACAAACAGGCCCCTCGTGTGGTTGCTGCGTGTGTCGGTGAGGACCGAGTGGACCAACAGCTCCCACATCACTTTTCCACTGACTGGTGGACAAAGCAAAGGCCTGAGCCTCCTCCCTGCAGTGTTTTCTGATCATCCTGGGTTCCTCACCCTGTGTTGCAGCAGTGAAGTGTTTGACAGAGAATCATGTGCCGGTTGAAAGTGATTTCTCTTCCTTTTGTTAATTCTATTTCTTTCCTTGCTGCACTGGAAGATCAAAATGGCAGGCGTGTGTGAGGAAGAATCACAGAACCATTCAGGTTGGAAAAGACCCTTTGGATCAGCAAGTCCAACCATCAGCCCTACTCTACAGTTCACCCCTAAACTCCATCCCCTAAGACCACAGCTAAGTGACTCTCAAACACATCCAGGGATGGGAACTCAACCACCTCCCTGGGCAGCCTGTTCCAGTGTTCGACCACTCTCCATGAAGAACTTTCTCCTGATGTCCAGTTTAACCCTCCCCTGCTGCAGCTTGAAGCCCTTCCCTCTGGTTCTGTTGCCACTAACCTGTGAGAAGGGACCAGCACCTACTTCTCTATAATGCCCACTCAGGTAGTCGTAGAGAGTGATGAGGCCTCCTGTTAGCTTCCTCTTCCTCAAACAGTCCCAGCTCCTTCAGTCACTCCTCATAAGATCTATTCTCCAGACCCTTCACAGCGAGGATGGAAACCCAGTCCAACCTTGCAGAAGTTTCTCTCATCTCAACAAGGACTGTCTCCTCTCCAGCAGCAGGTGTAGGCTGGGGTTCAGCCACCCTTCACGTGCTGTTACACACCAGACCCCCCTGCCCCGGCACAGCCCCTGCCCCGAGCAGCTTGCAAGCAGAGTAAATATTTTCCCAGTTTCCAGGAAGAGAAGCCATTAAGAAATCGATAGCAGAATACTAACACAGTACTTCTCACTTCTCCACTTACTCGCCTGCGATGGTTGTGTTTGGGATTTAACTCCCACAGCTCTGCTGAGACGCAGTAATACCTCAGGTATCGCAGTCGGGGAGTGACTGCTCCCCCTCCTCGCTATTAATCTCGATTATTTTTAGCATTTTCTCTCATACCAGCAACACGGACCAGTTTAATCAACTCTCCAAGAGGAAGATAGTGAGTGCCAAGGCTCCCATGTAGGGCTGGTGAGAGCTGGCTGCTCTCCCACTCCATCAACTTGCCTTTGTGCCTCAGTTTCCCCAGCCAACACACCCTTGGTGAGATCTATTCACTCAAACAGCTAACAACTTTGCAGGAGTTTTTCTTCCCATGCCACAACCCTCCTTCGCTCGGAGGGCTTTCTTTCATTTTCCCATCTTAACAACAACCCAAAAAATAATCCTTTTAAGCTTTAATACAGAGCTGGAGGGCATCTGGCTGTTTGGGGGATTTCTTTTGCTTCTGTTCTCTTACAGGAAACAGATTTACATTCAGGCACCAGTTCCAAGAGGTGGGTTTCAAGCTCACAAGACATGAAATATTAAGACACTCATGAGCAACAGCAACACCTACAAGAATGAGACGGCTCTGTTCTTCCAATCTGTAGAACAAAGTTCAGCCTAAATGTTTCTCTGCAGCTGGGAAGAGTGTGGAAATGAACCAGGTGCCCAACACAGAGCACCAAGAGCCTCAGCTCAAGCCTGCCTCTATTCAAGAGGGACAGAGATCTGCTTGAGAGTGTCCAATGGAGGGCTATGAGAAAGATTAGGGGACTAGAGCATCTATGTTACAAGGAAAGACTGAGAGACCTGGGGCTTTTTAGTCTGGAGAGGAGAACACTGCGAGGGGACTTAATCACTGTCTGTAAATCCATGAGGGCTGGGTGTCAAGAATAAAGAGACAGTCTCTTTCTACTTGTGCCCTGTGACAGGACAAGGGGCAACGGGTGTCAGCTGGAGCACAGGAAGTTCCACCTCAACATGAGGAAGAACTTCACTGAGCACTGGAATGGGCTGCCCAGAGGGGTTGTGGAGTCTCCTCTGGTGACTTTCCAGAGCCCTCTGGATGCATTCCTTTGTGACCTGTGCTAGACTCTACTGTCCTGCTTCAGCAGGGGACCTGGCCCCGATGACCTTTAGACATCCCTTTCCAACCCCTGATGATTGTCTGTCTGTGTGTAACTCTCCACCATCCCATTTTATTCCCAGCTTGCCTCCCCACTGGCTGGCAGACCCTGAAATGCAAAGTGGTTGGCAACAGGCAGGGAGAGACTGGGCTGGTCCCCGGGACAGGTGGCCAAGTGCTGGGCTGTGAGCGCTGCCGGTGAGTCGCAAAAAAACAAAGATGTCAAGAGTCTGCAGGGAGAGCTGAGAGGACGCAAATCAAGAGACACATCCCAGCGTCTGCACCAGGTGGAAAAGGAAAGTGTGAGCTGATTCAATCTGTGCCGGCATCAGATGGGGCGAGGGCTCCTTCCATCTGCTTGTTCACCAGCAAATCCCTCGGCTGGGATCACCGAGTTCTCTGTTTTGGCAGCCACAGGTTGCAGGGACTGTCTCTGGGAGGTTTGTCTGGTCCAGACCTCTGCAACTGGACCTTTGTTCTCCAGGCAAACAGCTCTTATCTACTGAAGTCAGGAATGGAGGGAGAAAAAGGTGCGTTGATCTCCATGGCCCTCTTCTCCAGCTGGCCACAGGACCATTTCTCCCCTGCACTGCACAAGCCATCCTAGGGAATGGCTTTCCCATTGCAAAATCCTTTAATACAGGGAATGTTTCCATTTCCACATGCAAAGCAGGAGGAAGAAGGATGCTCCCCTCGTCACTGCAGGTCAATAGGGGTCTGCTTTCCCTTGAAAATGCTCCTGTGGGATAAGCAGCTCTGCATTTCAACTCTCCATGGGCCTGGGGCAGCCACAGCTAGCACCACAGGGCATCCCACAAACCACCCAGTGCCAGGAACAAGGCAAATATTCCATCCCACAGCAATGCATTGGTGCTGTGTCTGTGCCTACCCCTGAAATCATTGGCATCAAGAGCAGAGACACAGCAGCCTACTGCTAGGACCTGGCAGGACTAAGCTTCAGGTCCTCTGAGCTGGTTTCCAGTTCATCTGCTATCCTGAACTGTGCTTATCATCTGCCCTCTCGCCACAGACCTGCAAAGGCAGCAGCAGTCAGCACCCACAAATTTTTCCAAAAGAACTTCCTAAACCTGCAGGTCACAAGGACTGGTCCGACTTGGCTGCTCTGCTTCGCTGCATCCCGTCACCAACTTCCTCAACCTTTCAGCTCCCTGAGGTGGCTTTTTTTCTCCCCTCTCTTTTTAATCAGATCGTTATGATGCTCCGGAAGTCAGTGCTTTAATCAACAGCCTGAGGAGACTCTTTGCATCTGAAGGTCCCTTCTGCTGAAAGCTCAGTCTGGCAGAGCTTCCTACCAGGGTTAATGCTAACAAAAATAAGAAATGCTTTCCTCTCTTTCAGCTTTTATTGGCAATCCATTCTCATTAGGCCAACACATTTGTCTTCATACTGTGTACTTCACAATTACAATATCAAAGGGGTTGTATCTACATAATAAAAATGATCTATGGAATAATACAAGGAGGAAACATCATCACATAATGCTGTTATTAATGAGTCCGATGGGATGCAGGAAAGCAAGATTCCCATGGGGCAGCTCCACGCCCTTCACTCCCAGTTACTATAAAGCATGGCAGGCTCTGGGATCAGCACGGGGAGGGAAAAGAAGGGGAGATGGAGATGAAATGAAACCAGTAGTTCCCCCAGTGACAGAAGGAAGGAGGGCAGAGAGATGCTCATCTTTCCTGAATGGGGTGAACCGAGGGCCACTGCTTGCTGGGCACAGTTTTGGGGCTACAAATGCGAAATAGAGGAAGAAGGGTTGGCTCATCCCCTCTGCCTATGGCTCTGTCCCAGTGCAGCAAGGGCTCGTCTCATGGACCCAAGCGCAGAAGCTTTTCAACACCTGACTGCTTTAATTCTTTTGTGTCTCCCAGACAGGATTCAGCGGAGCACCAGTGGGTTGATTAAGCTACATTGTATGAGACTACAAAGAACAAGGATAAATAGAAGGAGGAGGCTCCTGCAGCCAGCAAGGACATTTTCAGCTTCAAAAGTGGGGGAGGAGGAGATCACCCCAAGCAAGAAGCCAGGAAGGCAGAGCTCAGCTGCAGTAAATTGGGAGAGACCGCAGCGCTTCAGAGCAAGGAAGAGGGATGATGCTCCAGAGGTGCAGAGCAAGCACAAATAATAACAGCGGCAGGATTATTAATACTAACAATTAATATTCATAACAGCTGTGGGGAAATGAGAAAACACACAGAGCAAGGGACTTAATTCAACATTCGTGTCGTTCACCCAAACCTCTGCTCTTGCAAGAGCCCGCGGTGGGAGCTGAGGAGCAAGACGGTCCCTTTCTTGTCTGACCCAGACTTACAGCCACTTGGCCCAGATTTTGTAGAGCCAAACAAACAAAGGAAGGATCCAAAGAGCGTCAGTTAGGGTATGCGGTCCCATCTGTCTTCCACCAAACCAAGGGGGCAGATTTTACAGAAAAGGGCATACTACTGACTATCGTATCACAGAACCCCAGGCTGGCTCAGGCTGGAAGGGACCTCAGAGCTCCTCTCCTCCAACCCCCTGCCAGGGGCAGTGACGCCTCTCACCCAGACTCGGTTGCTCAGGGCCTCATCCAACTGGGCCTTGAACACCTCCAGGGAAGGGGCAGCCACAGCCTCTCCAGGCAATGGATTCCAGAGTCTCTCCACCCTTGCACTGCAGAGCTTCTCCCTCAGATCTAGTCTTGCAAACTCCTAGGGCTTAACCAATATACACGGTTGTCTACATCAAACTACAGCTCCAGAGAGGTTCTAGGGCTTTGTTTTTGAGGTATTAAAAATAATTGTGCTCAAAAACAACCAACCCTATCAATATTTCAGGAAACATCCCTAACTGGATAAAAAACCCCGTGAGACTAGACAGCCAAGCCGGTGACAGCAATTCTCAATAATGCTGACATGTTGCTGTTGGTCTTTTTCTTCAACCTCCCTTTCAGAAAGACCAGCACAAACAGCATTTGCAAACAGCCACTTCAACTGAGAACTGGAGTTATGGATGTCAACGATGTCAAACCTCAGCAATCCAGCACCTGACAAAACCGCCCTGCCTTGTGACGACTGGAACCCGATGCTGCCTCACGCGTGGGCAAAGCAAAGACGCCCAATGCTGACAATCCAGGCAAGGGAGAAGGTTGGCCATGGGACTCTGTGCTCTGCGAGCTGCCTCCTTTTTCACAATATTCATTTTATTGAAAACGGAAATTGATATAAATCGCCCTCCCTCTCCTGCTCTGTTTATAATCCAGGTGAATAACTATTGCTTTAAGAGGGGAGAAGTGCTGACTCCTTTATTTCTCAAAAATGTATTAGAAAACCTTCTCTTTATAAGAAAAAATGAGAAAAACCAAATCAATAGAGTATGAAAGAGCATGAAAAATGCATTTTAAACTCTTTTTTTTTCAGTCAAACGTTGTTTGCCTGTAAAGCTCCTGCACAAACATACGTTGAAATGGAAATGCTCTGAAAGGAAATGGGGAAGGGCCAACAAGATGGACAGGAATCACGAGCCACTTGTGGCGGCTCCTTGGGATAACCCAGTTAATAAACTGGACAGGGGACTTCACAGTATCATCAAATGGTCTGGATCGGAAGGGAGCTCAGAGCTCACCCAGTGCCAACCCCTGTTATGGGCAGTGACACCTCTCACCAGACCAGGTTGCCCAGAGCCCCATCCAACCTGGCCTTGGGCACTTCCAGGGATGGAGTAGCCACAGCCTCCCTGTGCAGCCTGTTCCAGGGCCTCAGCACCCTCACAGTGAAGAACTCCCTCCTTATGTCTAATTTGAAAACCCAGCTTTAGTGTTCGTACGTAGACGTGGACACCGTCCTGCTCAAAGCCCCTTGGAAGACCACATCTGTTGGGATGGAACAGATTCAAATCCATGGAGCAGTTTCCCACAAGAGGGAAGAAAGCAGCAGGCTAAACACAACATAATGAAGAACGGCCTCTGGCCCCAGGAGCTTAACACAGCACTGCCCCACACCTCTCCATGGCAATAGGGAGCCCAGAGCCTTACCCAGTGCTGCTCTTCCAGCCTTTCTGGCTGTCATTGGCAGCAAGAGGAGGGAATTAACCTATCACAGCTGCTCTGAGGGTATAATACCAGATCTAATTTCATAGATACCGTATATAGGCCACAAGCCTATAATCATAATAATACAGATGTTGGATACAGCTGTTCCAGACGCAAGGCTGAGTGCATCCTGTTAGCGTATTTATTCAGTCTAGTCCTAAAGCTGAGCTAATACCAATCTCCTTAGAGGATTAATAAACACTAACGTCGCATTATCAAACCATTAAACACACTTGCAAACACAGGCCATCCTGTCTGTCTTTAATGCTTCTTATTGTAAGAGTCATCCTTCCGACAAGGTCAGTGATGCCCAACTCCGCAGCCAGCAGAAGGAACAGGGACATTTTCCTTTGGAAACAGAAGCCATGATGACAGGCAGAGGACAGAAGATGGGAAGAAATGACTGTTAAGGCCATCTCTCCCTCATTTTCCTTGCAGCTATAGAGCAGGAGAAAGGGAATCTCAAAGGATTTGTTCATAAAGCTGCTCTCATGAACAACCCTGAGAATTATTCTCCACTCCAGAAGGAGCATCAGACCAACTGCTTAGTGATGACACAGACAGCAAAGGGCCTTGCCAGGGAAGAATTAAGGCACAGAGTCAAACTATTCAATGTGTTGCCTGCTGCTAGTAACTACCAGAGTTAATTAAGAGTGTTACCCCACTAGGACCAGGGAAACAACTTCTAACCTGGAATTCTAGAGTCCAGACAAGCATTTTTTGAGCAAAGGGAATAAAATCCCAGTGGTCAGCAACAGAAACAGGCTGGTGTTCCCTGGGTACCCAACACAGAGCGATCTGCCTTGGCCAGCGTGCAGCACCTTCATTAGAAGAGCCTGAAATCTCGCTGTGCTTTGCAATTTTCAAACTGGCCACTGCCACCAGTTTAATCATCACACACGGGGGTTTTTCTTCTTCAATTCATTCAGCTCTTTCAGTATCTCCCTTCATTTATTGACTGACTATCAATAAGATTTTATCCTCCTAACTTTGCTCTGAAGGAACAGGCGGGAGGAATAAACTGCACTTGAAATTATTTGTATTCTTCCAGCTAAGGCCGCTCTCAGAGACATCACCGAGTCCTTCCCCGCGAGGGAAGAGCCAACGTTTTAGAATCGGCAGTGAGGCACTTCAAATGGGCTCCTTTATTGCAAAATGAGATGGCACTGTGAGAAGTACCGACATCAATGCAAGCACAGAAGGGCCCTTCTTCACGAGCAGTGTCCCTCAGGGCTCAGTTCTGGGATCAGTCTGGTTTAACATCTTTATCAATGACCTGGAGGAGGGGACTGAATGCACCCTCGGTAAATTTGCAGATGACACAAAATCAAGCGGCAGTGCCGATCTGCTGGAGGGTAGGGAGGCTCTGCAGAGGGATCTGAACTGGCTAGAGCAATGGGCTGAGATGAGGGGATGAGGTTTAACAAAGCTGAGCGCTGGGTTCTGCACTCTGGTCACAACCCTCAGCCTGTAGCTGCTATGGGCTGAGGGGCTGGAGAAATGCCTGGTGGAAAGGACTTGAGGGTGTTGACTGACAGCCAGCAGGGTGCCCAGGTGGCCAAGAAGGCCAAAGGCATCCTAGCCTGGAACAGGAACAGTATCAACCAGCATGGAGTAGGGAGGTGGTGGTGTTCCTGTACTCTGCACTCGTGACACCACACCTGGAATACTGGGTCCCATGTTGGGTGCCACGGTATGAAAGGACATGAAGGTGTTAGAGTGGGGCCAGAGAGGGCAGCAGCGCTGGGGAGGGGTCTGGCAAACAGGCCCTGTGGAGAGCGGCTGAAGGAACTGGGCTTGTTTAGTCTGGAGAAGAGGAGGCTGAGAGGACACCTTATAGCTCTCTACAGCTACCTTACAGGAGGCTGTAGCGAGGCTGGTGCTGGTCTCCTCTCCCAAATTCCCAATGACAGGATGAGGGGAAATGGCCTCAAGCTGCATCAGGGGAGGGTTAGGCTGGATCTTAGGAAGAAGTTCTTTCCTGAGTGGTTGGGCACAGAACGGACTGCTCAGGGAAGGGGTAGAGTCACTGTCCCTCGAGGTGTTTAAAAAATGAGTAGCTAAAGTACTTGAGGCCATGGTCTAGGGGTTAGGGAGATGTTGGTATGGGAGCTGCATTTGACGATCCTGGAAGTCCTTTCTAGCCACGAGGATTCTATGGCTGTATGATTCACTACGAGTGCAGGAGCCAACCTAACAGCACACTGCTTCTCCCAGTTCCAAAAACTGTACCTGACTAGCTCAGCCCCTATAGCCTATTTGCATCAAGCATTAAATAAGCATTATGCACAAAGTGCTGCACTCTAATATCCCAGTGTCTTTACGGGAAGCTAAATTATATTGCCACGTTTATTTTAGCCTGAGAAGGCCCCATGGGGAAAAGATATTGTGCATCTGAAAAGGTAAATGTAAACTCTTCAAGAGGAAGGAGCCTTTACTGGAAGCAGCACATTGTACCTGGGTAAATCTTGGAGCAATTACACAGCAAAGTTTTCTTTGATGAGGCAGAGATGTGATGACATGTAATTACTTTTTCAATGCTGCACTGTGTGTTTATCAAAATGTTAATGCAAGCATAATAACAGGCTGTATGTTTGTGCCGAGAATGTCAGAGCCTCCAGCTGTCAATCACATCTGAAAATAAAATTGCAAATAAGCAGGAAGGCTGGATGGCACCACTGACAGCCCGGTACTCCGGTGGCTGACACGCACGCAGCTTCCCTCTCCCTCGGTGCTTTGTCACTGTAATGTACCTAATAGAACAGATATTTCTTTTATTAACCCAAATGGAATAGGCTGGCACTAAAGTGGAATAAGCCATGCATACCCGTGTACAGCAGCGCTCCGGTAATGAACACTTCTGCTCCGAAGTTTGATGGGCTGCTAATTTCCCCTTAGCCCTCTCGTTCGGCACAGGCCATCAGAGATGCTACTGGCCTTCTGCTGCTGCAAAAACAAGCTTTAGTGCGAGAGAGAGCTCACAGCACCCCCAGCTACATCATCCAACCAACCCCAGGCATAACACATCCAGCTTTGATTTTGTATTCATTCTGCTCTTAGCTCCTACCCCAAACGTGGGTTTGGTACGGTTTTATCCGTACCACGACAACTGGGATGTTTCACTACTTTCACCACCTGGATTTCAGGCTCTCCCACACTCCGTGCCACACCACACGGTGGAAGGGCAAACTGCGAGAGCCAGTCACCCCCTGGGGTGGGATCAGAGGACAAAAAGCTTCATGAAGGGACACTAATAAACCAGTGCAGAGGACAACACCCCACTGCCTGGGGAACATGAAGATCTTGGAGAGCACAGCAGCAGCATTTTGGGTCACAACATCTTGAAGGTGGAGAGCATCCTAGAAATACAGCTGATGGTTGCTTGGCAACTGCGGGTACGAAAAGATTTTCAAAGTAAGCAGCAGGCTGAGGCCAGCGGATGGGAAGTTTAGCATCACAAGCAGTCAATAATCCCAGGTTTGCTTCTGATAAGAGAAGCGAGAGAGGAATTTCTAACAATCCCCTTCTCCTAAACACTTGTGTAGATCCACGCAAGGCCGTTTGATCAGCAGTGAGTGAAGAGTCCTTGGGACCAGGCAGCAACGGGCAAGTTGTCTCTGGTTTTCTAAGAGGTCAACAACATCTTGTTTAGGATGAGACTCCCAAGAAAAGGTTTCTCACTCTGCAAACATGCAGCTACAAGGAAAAATTCACCCTGCCTACCCACCCACCTACCTGGCTTTGGCTCAGATACACTGGAGAGATTTAGGTTTCAAGGCTTTACGCATCACGCTGATGGCTAAAAGCACCACTTCAAGAGCAGGTGCTTCAGGAGAGCTCCTGCCTTTCAGGAGGGAAGGAACAGGGAGTTGTCAACCTCAAAGTATGTGATCAGCTCTATAACTAACTTCAACAAACCTTATGAGGAGAAGCTGAAGGAGCTGGGGCTGGTCAGTCTGAAAAAAGGGAGGCTGAGGAAAGACTTTGCTTCTACAACTGTCTGACAGGAGGATGTAGGGTGCAGAGAGGTGGGGGCTGGTCTCTTCTCACAAAGAACAAGTGACAGGACCAGAGAAAATGGCCTCAAGCTGCCCCAGGGGAAGGTCAGGTTGGCCCTGAGGAGAAACTTCTCCCTGGAAAGGGCACTCAGCCCTTGGCACAGGCTGCCCAGGGAGGGGGTTGAATCGCCATCCCTGGCCGTGTTTGACAGTCAGGGAGATCTGGAGCTCAGGGCCAGGGTTTAGCGGTGGGGTGGGACAGCTGGGGTAACGGTTGGACTGGATGAGCTTGAAGGTCGTTTTCAACCTAAACCATTCTGTGATTCTACAACTCCACCCGGAACAATCACAACAGCTGAACACTGAGAAAATAGGATGCTCCAAAAAAAGGAGAGGAAATGGCAAGGAAGTGGCTGAACCCTCAACACAAAATAAAAGCGAGTTACCACTTACTGAGGGGAGATGCTGATCAGTGCCACGTGCTGATTCCAGGTTGGACAAAGCACTGAGACGTTGGGTTTATTTTCCTTCCGGCACAGTGACAAAATTGCTTAGCAGAAAATTATTGCCTTCCGAGGGCTGGTGGTGGCGGCTGATTGAGCCGATGATGTGGAAATCGCACCTCAGATGGGCATGAAAAAAGCAGCAAATGAAAGAAGAGAAGAGGAAGAAAAAAGTGAAAAGAAGAAAACAGCAGCTTCTTTTTCTCCCCTCACTCGGTTCTCCTCCTCTTGCCAGGAGTGATTAGCAGCACACCTTCAGCACAGCCCCGCGCTAACATCTGCAAGATTTAACCTTTACATTTGTCACTTGAGCAGCTCAAAAATGAATCCTGACTTTATCTTTTTTACAAAAACTCCCCCTACCCCCCATGGGCTCTGGGAGCTGGCAGCGAATCCAAGCGTCATTTGGACACTGACATGAAACTTGCAGTGCTGGAAGAATTCACTGGGGCCTTGCAAAATACGTCATCCATCATCATCATCATCCTTTTTCCCCCCTACTACTTTGAGAGCATCCAGTGTGATGCCTGGAGCTCTGCTTAATTGGCTCCTCACAGGTTGAGGCTGCAACGCGACGGCCTCAATACTCTGCCTCAGAAAGAGGAGAGAGCTTTGGCAAACGAGGGCTCACAGCCGCTCAGAGGGATCTCAGAGCCGTCTGACAAGGCTCCTCGTCTTGCTCACACACAACATCTTGCATCGAGGCCCTTACGATGCAAAACATATTTGGGTTTCCGTGCTGCTCTCCAAAGCAGGTGTTAGCTAATTCGGTAGTTAGTATGCGCCTGCGACGTCGCCACAGCCTCCGCTGACGTCTCAATTCTAGTTAGCCAGGTCCTCTGAAGTTTGCCATCGCTAATTAGAGTGTTATTGAGCAGGCAGGTTCTGCAAGGCCACTTTCAAAGCAGCCAATGCAGTCCTCCATGCATATATGACAGATGGAGATGGTGGGGACTAGTTCTGACGACCCCACTGCAACCAGTCGCATTGAAACTGGTAACATGCAAGGTAACCCAAACAGTTCCAGTTTGCTGCTGTTAAAATTGGAATGAAAAAAGGTGAGGTAAAATTAAATCATTTTCAAACCCACCAGTACCAGTGAGATAGATCCACCTCTACCACCCAGTTCCCACAACATGAGAGCTGAACGGTGCAACACGACACCAGAAATCATGGCCAACACATGGCTGAGCTGTTCTGGGAGCCTCTGAACACCTTCACACCGACCAACTGCAGCTGGCAGTTTGAAAACAAGTTGCCGGTAAATAATTGAAGGTGTCAAGTCATCTCCAGCGTATGAGATCTGCTTTTCTGAACCTCCTGATAATCAGCAAAGTACAGCTCTGCATTTATCCTATAAATATTAGAGAAGCTGTGTGTGAACATCATTGCCAATGCAGAAGACGAGGCTGCTCTCTGAACTTTGAGGAAATCCATGTGAAGAGAACACGAGGTGCAGAGGGGCACTGTGCAGTAGGATCAAACCCAAGGTTTGGGGTTTTTTTTCAAAGACTTCTCTTTGCTCTACAGCAGCTGATGATTTTTACAAGAGCTTCTTGCAGAAGCCTAGGGCCTTTGGGGACTCGGTGGAAGGTACTGTCCAGGTACAAGGTAAATAAACAGCCTAAAAGGCAGCGCCTGCGGGAATCTCCAGCAGTTTCATTACAGAGGATTATGGTCTTTGATACTGAAGCACAACAGGCCGTGAGGACGTGCAAACGCTTCCCAGAGAAGCCCCAGAAACACCAGAGAGCTCCGAGGCAGCAAAACTCCTGCAAATCTCAAGGCAAATAATCAATGTGGGTTTGATGCACATCCCTGGCCAAACTCCAGGGCTAATCCCAAAGCAGCAGCATGGCCCTGCCTTTTCATTGAATCACAGAATCATTAAGGTTGGAAGAGAACTCCAAGATCATCCAGTTCAACCACCAACCTAACTTCACCCTGTCCGCTAAATCCTGTCTTCAATCACCAGACCTATGCAGTTTTGAACACCTCCAGGGATGGCAACTCCACACCCTCCCTGGGCAGTAGAATCATAGAATCATTATAGCTGGAAAGGACCTCCAAGATCATCAAGCCCAGCCCTCATCCCAACAGCTCCCCAACCCCTGACCATGGCCTCAAGTGCTCCAGCTACTCATGTTTTAAACGCCTCCAGGGACAGTGACTCTACCCCCTCCCTGGGCAGCCTGTTCCAGTGCCCAACCACTCTCTCAGGAAAGAACTTCTTCCTAAGATCCAGCCTAACCCTCCCCTGATGCAGCTTGAGGCCATTTCCCCTCATCCTATTATTACTGATTTGGGAGAAGAGACCAGCAGCAGCCTCGCTACAACCTCCTTTTAGGTAGCTGCAGAGAGCTATAAGGTCTCTCAGCCTCCTCTTCTCCAAACAAGTACAGTTCCTTCAGCCACTCTCCACAGGGCCTGTTTGCCAGACCCCTCCCCAGCGCTGCTGCCCTTCTCTGGCCCCGCTCTAACACCTTCATGTCCTTTCATACTGTGGCACCCAACATGGGACCCAGTACTCAAGGTGTGGTCTCATGAGTGCAGAGTACAGGAACACCACCACCTCCCTGCTCCTGCTGGTGACACTGTTCCTGTTCCAGGCCAGGATGCCTTTGGTCTTCTTGGCCACCTGGGCACCCTGCTGGCTCCTGTTCAGCTGGCTGTCAACCAACACCCCCAGGTCCTTTCCCACCAGGCAGCTCTGCAGTCTCTCTTCCCCCAGCCCGTAGCTCCTGGGGGTTGTTGTGACCGAAGTGCAGGACCCAGCTCTCGGCTCTGACCACCATGTAGATTGTGCCTCATCGTGTAGAAGACATCTCCCACCGTTCCAACCAACCAAAGGTCCATGTGGGACATGGAAAGCTGTGACACCTGCGATCCCGAGCAGTACCTCAGCAGATGGTTTCACTGCTGACCTCCACAAGGAGGTGAGCTCGGTAGCAGCCTCTAAGCAGGGCTCAGGGAAAGGCATAAACAAAAAGCCGTGTTTTGAAAAATTAAGAAAGCAATTTAGCAGCGGATAATTAGATCTCCTTTTCGTGCTGCACTGGGAAAATTCAATTACTTTTTTATGAAGGTGTGGATATCAGCTCTCGCTGTATTCTGGGGAAAGATTATTTTTCCAATATTCTTTTTCCCCTCCCATCTCCCCCCTTCCATCCCAATTCCCCAGCTCTCCCTCTGCTCCTTGTGCATCCAAGGAAGTGGCACTTGTAGCCTTCAGCTGTGGCAGGCGTTCATCTCCAATAATTGCATTTGCTGCATAAATTGCCAGCGACATGGAGAATAAAATTAACTTCAAATGAACCCAAATGGCAGATCTTGAACAAGTATCAGATGGAAGAACTCATTAATCCTCATTTCAGAACAGGCAAAGCATCGGGGAGGCCAAGCTGGCCCCATGTCCAACAGGAACCACCACCACAGTGAAGAAGGAGCAGGTAAGCAGCTCCACATTGCATTGTCCAAACTCATCTCAGCAAACAGCAGATGAGAAACCCATCCAACCCCCTCCAAACATCTTCAATCCCCCCAAACCCATCCAAGCTCCTGCAAACCCATCCAAACCCCTCTGCAGGCAGAGCAGCTCTTGCACTGCTCAAGTCAGACTGCAACAGAAGACTCGCTGGCACCATACCCAGGCTCCTTCTGCTCAACTTCTGCATCCAAAAGCTCCTCAGAGGGAGCACTACAACCTGACAGCGATGGGCATTCAGCTGCTCTCTGCTCCCCACGCACATGCACGTGGCTCCTTGGTACTGCCTGCCCTGGCCCTGCTTACGGAGCCCCACGTTGGTCCCTGTGTGTCCGTTCTCTACGCTGGATGACTCCTGTACTGCTTTTTGCTGACTTTCTCTAATGAGGTTTACTGTTTGCGGTGCATAATTTTCAAAGGCATGTCACCCACTTGGCGATCGCCTTCAGATCTCCAGCTTGGGGAAGGGAGTAGGGTCCTTTGAAGACACATTCATTAATTCAGGAGCTGGTTTCTGCATTTAACAGCACACGTGTTTGAAGCACACGGAAGCCACCGTGGAGACATCTAAGAGGCGTCCCATGGTACTGCACATTAGAAAGAGCAATTATAAAACTGCTAGGCCTGCCGTCCTTCCCGGCTTTGTAACATCCCTCCAGATATCATAAGAAAAAAGTCTGGAATATCAAAATATCACTGTCTGGCTCTGATGATGACTTCCTAGGACTAGAGAACACACGGAACAAAGGGTTCATTTTAATTAATCAGCAGTTCAACTTTTCCTAACCGGGTTATTGCAAAAAAAGCCTTAAAAACTCCCTAAACCCCTCCAGCAAGGCAGCTGGGAAACACGTGTGACGCTCACGTATTCAGAGCCACTTACAGTAGGAAGCTCTTGTCTGCAGTTGTGACTTGCTGGTTTGTTTCTAACATACTCAGTCCCTCAACACGAGGTCCCCATCCACCGTTGCATTTGGAGTTACGGTAGAAGCGACACTGCTGGTGCCTGGGGCCACTAGCTCTGCTACTGACACACTCACTGATGGGTCTGGTCACTTAACCCCAAGTCCATCTTACGTGATGTAGTGTTCACCAGCAAGGCAGGTTGAAGGCAAAGTTGTTGTCTTTATTAGTAAAGATATGAAAATAGAGCCACTGCTTGCAGAGCAGTCTCCTGCAGAAGCCACTCCTTGGCCAACCCCTCACTTAATCTTAGCTTAATCGCAGTGACTTCAAGATCTTCAGCCCAAAGAACAAAAGTTTTAGCTTTGGGGAGAAGGCACACAGGCACTTAGGAATAAAACCCCTTGTGTTTACTTAATCATAGAATCCTAGACTGGCTGAGGTTGGAAGGGACATTTGATCCCATCTCCTCCAACCCCCTGCCAGGGGCAGTGATGCCTCTCAACCAGACTTGGTTGCTCCAGTTCTCATCCAACCTGGCCTTGAACACCTCCAGGGAGGGGGCAGCCACAGCCTCTCTGGGCAATTGATTACGGTCTCTCCACCCTTGCACTGAAGAACCTCTTCCTCAGATCCAGTCTGAACCTCCTCTCCTTCAGTTCCAAACCATTTCCCCATGTCCTGCTGCTGGATCCACTTGGGAGAAGTCCCTCTGCAGCCTTCCTGGAGGTTCCCTTCAGGGACTGGAAGGCAGTTTTAAGGTGCTCCCCAGGGCCTTCTCTTCCCTAGACAGGACAGGACTCTCCCTGATGTTGGCAAGACAAGTGATGGCTCTCACCTCAAATCCATGGCAACAGACCACAACCATTTACTGCTAACACTTGTCTGCAGTGCTTCTACCTGTAGAGCCCAGCAGTGATTCAGCCTTCTAAAGGGCCTTACTGTCACAACCCACACCTCTTCTTGCTCAGGCAGATGACAGCAGACACATTAACCAGGCGCCAATGAAGGCAACGAGATCACCACAACTCACTGTCCCAGGAAATGTCGCTTCCCATTTGAAAGCGGGGCCCAGCCTGAGCGCTGGCGGTACGCGGTGCATCAATCACGCGCTTCCTTTTATACAGCTCAGCAATATGTAGCAATTAGTAGAGGCAACACTAATTAGATTGTACATTGTAATGCAAGTCTCTCTAAACTTAAGTCATAACATACCCAGCTCCTAATGACTGCAAGGTCATTCCGGTATTGCGTGCAATAGCTTGGATGCTAATGAATGCATTTGCTATGCACGGGAACCTCGCAGGTTTTCCCTGGGTAGTTTTTACCGTTTACCAGTGGACACTCAGTTTAAATTGCTGCCGAGCGCAACGTGGGCTGAAGAAGTCACCTCCCCACCCGGATTAATTGCAGTGCTCTGTAGCTCCAGAGGCAGCAGGACCCCATGGCAAACCTGCACTGAGGGCAGGCGGTGCGCTTGGCTGGAGGGATTAGCTTTAGATTAGAATGGCAGGAGACTCCAGGAGGCAGAAAACTTGAATGTCCTTTGTGTTTCCATAATGGAAAAAGCTGGAAGACAACAGGCTTACAGGCAGCTTAGTGCTGTTCCTGTGTCTTTCCATCATATATGGCCTAATCTCCTTAAACGGCAGCGCGGCATCACGCCACGTCAGGAGCTGCTGCTCTGTTTCCCTCAGTTTCCCCACCTACAGTCACCATCAGAGATGAATAAATCAGAAAAGCTGGCATTCAGCGAAAGTAAATTCATTTAAAGATCCAGAAAACAACATTCGTGGGCTTTCTAATTAGCTTTTTAATTAATTTCCTATTCTGCCCTAATTACTAGTCCTGCAAAGACAAATTCTACCAGCTGTAATTGTTTTACTGAAAGCAAGCGGCTTCTTCCAAGATTGGTACCATCAGTGTTAAAGGCTGGGAGGCTTCTGGGAGCTCCAGGCTTGGACCTGTTGACCAGGGAAAACCATACTGGTCCCCGCACTGCTGGGCTCTGGTAGGAGCCTGTTACATCTGAGTGTTTTGCAGCATCCTGCCGGCACTTTAGTCAGGAGCAGGCACAGATCTAGCAGCAAGCAGAGAAAAACCACTCAACCCAGGACAGACCTCACTGCCAAGGAGCATCCCTCAAGTAAAACCCAAAAACTCCATCGATGCCCCATGGGAACTTGATGGGAAACCACAAGTCAAACCAGGTGGAGGGAAGGGTTCTAGGAAGTTCTGAATTGCCGGCTGGAGGATGGCTGTGGCAGACAACACAATCAGAGAGAACAAACGCATCTCATGGCCATCTCCTGAACTCAGGTTACCCACTAAAATAACACTGCAGGAGAAGCCATGCTGTGACTCATTTTACAGGCTCTGAGAATCAATGCCCGCAGTAACTAAAGGACTTTAACGTCAGCTGAAAATAGCTGCTACTGCTTGAGACTGTAGAGCATTTAGTCTTTAAGCTCTGAGCTTTGCTTTCAGCTGCTGTGGCCGGATGGAATGCGCCTGGCTGCCGGCCACCCGGGTCAGGAAGTCCACGCTCTGCAGAAGCTGGAAGCTTCTCCTTGCATAAGGCAATGGGCTTGAACTTGCTGTGAGAAATTTGTCAAATAAAAGAAAGGAGAAGATGCTGAAAGTGGAAGGAAGGGATTCTGCTACCCTGACTACAAGCTCCCTGGGGCAGAGATGGGGCTTTGTGATTTAAAAAGCAATTTAGACAGATTTCCCTACCCATCCTGATAGAAAATCAAGGGCAGGTAGACAGCTAAATCCCTCGGTCCGCTTAGTGCATCTCAACCAACGTCTTTTCACGTGGCTTAAGCCGAGACTCTGCATGTTGCAAGCGCCAAAACAATCACGCCAGCAGGATCGTGGCATTCAAAAGAAACCGTTTTCGAGCTGCCGACCTGAGGAGGTTCAGAGGCGGCTTCGCCGTCTGCCACTTATGTTTGACGCATTGGGGAGAGGGTGCTGCAGTGGATTTGTTGGCTGAGCGAACAGTCTATTCTCATGCTCAGATAATGCAGAAATAAAGTGCATTTGTAACAGACAACAAAAGGATTATCCCCCATTCATTTCAAAGCACCCTTCATTCCACTCAGGGATTACATTTTCCTTTACTTATCTTGCAAATGGTTTTTCATAAGAGCGCGTGGCTTATGGCGAATACCAAACCGCGGCTGGGACAATGACAGCGTGTACTGGCAGCCAGAGATCCCATTCAGAAGTGCTCGCACTGCCGTAATCTACTGTTGCGGAAGGACCACTCTTCTGAGGAGCGGAGATGCCAAGCGGAGCAGCCTTGAAACCCACCACGCACTTTAGATTTGGGGGAAGCTGGTTACCAGCGCATCTTCAACTCTCACGTTGTGTTGTTGGAGAGGAACTGTGGTGCTTCTGTTGGGACCGTCTGCCTCCGGTGTCAGAGCACTTGTGCAAACATGAATCCCATCCAGCAGTAAACAAAATGAAAACTCCTTTTGCTTTCAAGTTTGCTGAAACACAATAGCTTCTTCATCTCTCCATGTCTTGGAAATCAGGGCTTCATAACAAAAGTTAAGTGTTTATCACACATGGGAGAAGCTGGGGTAGAGGAGCTCAAGAGCCTGGTGCAACCATCACGCATCTCCTTTCCCCAGTGAAAAGCAGCTGCTGTTGTGGCTTTGCCCCAAGAACACCCAACAGCAGACTGGAGCCCACTGGCAAGAGCAAGTCCCCTCAGGATCAGCAACTCCTGTATCATTGGTTCAGCAGCTTATGTGTTTTTGCTGGATCTCAGCACAGATCTGGGATGTTGGGAGCACTAGAGCAGATCAAGGTGGGTGCAAGTTGCTTAGCTCAGCCCCTGGTGACATCCGTCCTGCTTTGTGCTGCCTCCCTTTAATGCAAAGTTCACAGTTTATCACCAAAAGAAACACGGTGGAGGTGAAGGGAGCAGCTGGTTTTGTGCTGTCTGTAAATCAATGAGTCTAAGAGTTAAGAGCTGGGGAGGGGACACCTTTCAGGGCTCTGAGGAGGCTAAACCAGATTGTCCCTGCTTACTCCATCTTAGCCTGTTTCCAAGCAAACATGGAGAGAAAACCACAGCACTTGCCACTCAATCAAAAACACCTAAACCCCAGTGTTTCTGTCAGCTCCCTCACCCTCGCAGAAAGCATCCAGTTGTCTCTGCTGTCCTGCTGTTCCTGATAGGGTAAATTACAGCATCAGCCAGGCACTGCAGAACAACCCTGCTCTTCACTGCTGCTCCCCGATCATTTATTCCTTGGGGTTGTGTTCCATAGCCCCCCAAAACGCCAGTTTCTATTGCCCTGTCCCGGGAGAGATAAGAGTGGCAGAGGGGTGTAAATAACGCTGCCTTCTGCTGCAGGATTGGATTTTCCCTATGACGCATGAGCGGCTCCTTTTAATAACCAAGAGTGGCTGGGGGCAGCACGTTGTTGCATACGGAGAATGGAAATAAGGACAAAGTGGGGAAATGCCCAGCACAGCATCCAGCCCGTGAGCTGCCACCCGGCACTGGCACTTGTCACCCCACTGGTGCATAGAGCATCGATCCCAGCAAGCCCCGACTCTCCACGCAAACCATAATGGCAGACTGGAGCTGAAACACAATTGGCCCCAGTTGCCTCGTCACTGATTAGACATTTTGTGCTCTTTGTTTATAGAACTGTCTGGTTTTGTCTAAGAGCTCTGGGGTGGGGTTTGGTTGGGGTTTTTTTTTCCTCTTTCTAATGGATTGGAATTTTTAAAGAAAGAAAAAAAAGAAATCCAGACAATATGACCACACTCAGCAAATCAATGGATCGCGCGGATAACAATACTCGAGATTTATGTAACGCTTAATGTCTGCTAAGTGCTTTGGAAAAAATAAATTAACCTTCAGAACTGCAGTGAGATGGGTAAACAACATAAATACCACTCTACCATGAGGAGAAACCGAGTCAAACGGTTCAACGGCACACAAAGAGGACCTGACACTGCTTTAACCACGGGACTGGATCGTCACGGGACTCCACATCCATCTGCATGAGCTGCACAAGCGCAAGGTTATGCTACTCGCGCCCAGTGACAATGTCTGAGTCAGGAGGCTTTGCTTTAGGTCATGCTGGACACCAGACCCCCAACACCCCAAGCACCAGAAACCCTGAATGACTCCACACACTCCTGAGTTAGAGCCAGTGTTTTGGCCATGTATGAAACCACCCAGCGTCAGACAAACCACATGCCAAAGGCAGCCTGGTGGAGTTAGCCCAAGGGCTAGGTAAAGGAGGAACAACAGAGGAAAACCAACAGATCAGGTGCTGAAATCTCCAATTCTAGGAGGCAGGTCCCTGGGTTCAGCAAGCAGCACTTTAGGAGAAGCACCATCCTGTACCTTTGGCCAAGGAGCTGCCGGAGCATCCCTACAGATCCAGGCCAATGTTTCACGTCACTATGTAACACAGCCTTGACAGCCTAGACTGAGGGTGAGCCCTGGGCACAAGACCCAGCTGCCTGCCTAGGGAAGTGATGGAGTCCCCATTCCTGGAGTCCCCATTCCTGGAAGTGCTCAAAAACCATGTGGGCATAACCCTCAGGACACGGTTTAGCGGGCAGGGTGTGGCTGGGTTGACAACTGGACTTGATCTTTCCACCTTAACGATGCAATGTGCACACACCAGGCGTGGTCCTTTGGAAACCACCACAGCGAGCTCTCCTGCATGCAGAGCTCAGTCTTTCCAGAGAGACAACTAGAGAGCTCTGCCCCACTTAAACAGCTCCTAACAGAAGACAGATTCGCTGGGCAGATGTTGGTGCTCTCCAGAGCAGACTCTGTTTGAAGGTGAACAGCAGCACAGCACACTCCAGAGAAAGCTCATTTAATTCTCATCATTACCAGGTCTCTAATGTATAATTGATCCTTCGTTTGTATGATAACTCAGGCACCAGCCGTGATCGCTCTAAGGGATGGAGAGTCCTGCCTCCACCCAGAAGGACCCCAGAGAGCAGAAACCAATTTGAGAGAAATGGGAAAGTCAGAGCCCCCAAGATGCAGGACATCTGGAGTTAATGCACTTCCCACAGCCCCGGGGCAAAGCCGCTGCTTCGTCCACGGCCCCCCACACTCTGCCGTTAAATACACTAATGGAATGAAGATCCATGTCCCAGAGCTCTGGGGAACCACATTTGGCTCTGAACTGAACAGCAGCTTTCCTGGATTTTGCTCCTCAGCCTCGCAAAAAAACCTCCTCCTGTTGCTGCTGGAAGCTGAACTGGGGCTGTTCTGGCCTAACGCAAGAGTTCCGTAGGCTTGAATGCAATACAAGATCTAGGCTTGAGTGGAATTAAACCCCAGACAAGGCTTTCAGCTCTGTTTTGAACCACAAGCTCAGAGTAGGCTTTGAACACCAAAAACTTCAAGTTTGGCTGATCAGTAATAACAGGAGGTTCAGAAGCTCCGGGCTCTGGCGCTGCAGACGGAAATCAAATCCTCAAGAACCCAACAGCTCTTCTCAACAGTCTCTGCATGTAAAATACAGCTGTGGGCAGGTCCTCAGCTCCGGTGTGAGTTACTGCATAGCTAACAGGAACTCTGCAAACCAGACAGCCTTCAGATGGAGGATCCCGTCCTGCAATTGTTGGCTAACCCTGAGAAAACCCAGGTTTTAATGCGTGTCCTTTGGCTATGCTAAGGCACACCCCCAGCAAAGCTGTATAACTACAAGTCTCTTTTTCTAGCTCAAGATGATCCCACAACTTGTTAACCCTGGGGGCAAAGCAGGTCAGGAGAAGGAGAGGTTGGAAAAACCACCTTCCCCCCCAGTACAGTTTGTGGAGCAGCAGGAGAGAAGCCACCAAGACACTGATGGATCCCACTCTGCAGAAGGTTATGGAGTCTAATTAAACAACAATTTTGCCATAAGTACTGGACTTCAGAGCCTTGCTCTCTCCTTTTTTTCTTTTTTGTAAGAGGAGGAAAAAGGGGGGAAAAAAGATTTAAGATAATGGCCTTTTTCTCTTCAGAATAAATTAAACTCAAAGATAGAGAATCCCATTACTAATGCCTTTTAGCAAAGCCCAGACATTCTTTTAAAGTCCAACTTTAAAGTGTAAGGCGCAGTGATCTCATTGAAATCTTTCCTGTAATGATACTGAAGAGATGGCCAAGTGTATCAGTGGGTTCAGGAGGAGTATTGATTGGGTACCTTCAAGGGGATCAACCACTGCAGAGAGCTGGGGCAGAGGAACCCACGCTGCTGCGAGGAAAGATGCCTTTAAACCATCACACACACACACACAGAGCTGCCAGTAACTAATTATTCCAGGAGTCATGACAAAAGAAAAGAGAAAGGTAAAAAAGAGAAATCAAGGGAAAGGATCTGCCTCAAGGAGGGGAATGTGGGACACGCGGCTCTGATCTGCAATAGGAAAACTTGCTCTCGTCCCTTCTGCACAGCCTTCCCGGATTGAATATTCTTTTCAAATTCTTCTTCTCTTTTTTGAGCAGGAGGAAAGCTGACAAAAGCACCATCTCCGCGTCTGCTCGGGGAGAAGATTTCAAGGTGGTGCTGGGGGGAAGCTTGGGATGGCTCACGTGGCTTCTCTAGAGAAAACCCATCCCTAGTGAAACCCAGCGCTGCAGTCCAGCAGGCACAGTGATCCCCCCTCAAACTGATCCATTTCAATGTTGGGGGGCACAGGCTCAAGTGGCCCCTTACAGTGTAGTGTTTGTGGGTATCAGGCTGCAATCAGAGCATCACCCTTCCAGGCCTCATTCTGTCATGGCAACAACAAACAGCCGGAGCCAAGAGAGCACCAGGAGGTGTCCACTGTGCAGCATCGCCCTGCAAGGGCATGGGGAATTTACAACAATGCTGCCAGTGAAGGGGACAGCCTCTCCATCTGCTGCAGCCTCCACAGCTGAGCCACTGCTCCAGGGGTGTGGAGAAGGAAAAGCCTCCTGTGATTTTAAAGCAGCAGGTTCACAGTGGAGAGGGAGAAAACAACCCCCTGCCTGTCTGCAGTTGCAATGTCTCTGGTTCCACCTAGACCCCAGCCTCTTGCCAAGGGATGCCACTCCCATCCCCTGCTCAAGCCCAGCTGTACAGATCACCACCAGAAGGGAGATGAAGCTGGTATGTCTGAGACAAGACCTAACAAGCATCAGGGAAATCCCCACTATGGACAGGCAGGCCCTGCTGTAGCCCCATAGAACCTTCCAAGCACTGCTCTGTATGGCTGAAACTTCGACCTGCACAAACATCCTCATCACCCCTCAGCCTCTCTAAACCATGGGTTTGGAAGTTTTGTCCAAAAGCTTTTCAGCTAATACCACAAAAAACCAGAGCGCTGCTCTAGTCCTGAGTCACGCAGAAGGGTCAGTGCACAAACCTTAGTCCCCTACGTGTATGTTCTCATTTTGGCAGCTAGAAGAGGTTACACACACGGGGTGAGGTGTGAACACAGCCCTGACTCCAAAAATAGAACTAAAATTCAAGCAACATGGAACCTCTTTAAGCTGCTACCAGGACATCCAAATATTTCCGTGCAGTCAGGACCTCCTCGAGCATCCTTTGATCTCCACAGAGGAGACACAGATTGCTGAAACCAGACAGCACCTCCAGCTATTGGTCTCCTCTATAGACAGATTCATTTGCACAACATTGACTGATGGTCACATGGAGAAGACTCCCTCTTTTTTTTCTTTATTTTAATTAAATGTTGTAGAATCACAGACTGGTTTGGGTTGGAAGGGAGCTCAGAGCTCACTCAGTGCCAACCCCCTGCCATGGGCAGTGCCATCTCTCATCAGACCAGGCTGCCCAGAGCCCAATCCAACCTGGCCTTGAAAGCTTCCAGGGATGGAGCAGCCACAGCCTCCCTGGGCAGCCTGTTCCAGAGCCTTTACAGACTCATAGGGAGGAATTTCTTCCTAAGATCTAATCTAAGTCTTCCGTCTTCCACTTTAAAGCAATTCCCCCTTATCACTTGAATCCCTCAATAGAGTCCCTCTCCAGCTTTCCTGTAGCCCCTTCAGGTGCTGGAGGTTGCTATCACATCCCCCCCAGATCCTTCTCTTCTCCAGACTGTACAGCCTCAACTCCTTCAGCCTGTCCCCAGAGCAGAAAGGCTCCAGCCCTCTGAGCATCCTCATGGCCACCTCAGGATCTGCTCCAACAGCTTCAGGTCCTTGTTATAAATATCCCTCTAATTTAATGAAGAACCAGGTAACAGCCACTGGACACCTAAGGGTCATCTGCTGGGTATTTAACGGTGGGGAGAAGAAAGTCTCTCTGCAATCGCCGTTCTCAAGAACTCCAGGCTCTCACACTTCGCTGTTTAACAGGACGGAGATCACAGTCACACATTTATTAAGAAGAGGCCACTTATGTTCAGCTTGGCACAAACACGCTGTCTGCAGTGGTGTTTAATTAGAGATTAAAGCCAAGGAACTGGATAATCAGACCTGCTAATGAATCGGGAAGCTCACTAAAGCAGAGAGATGAAGATTTCGGCAGCTTTGCTTTATCTCTGTGTGCTCCTCCCTCATCCTATCTCACTCCCTCGAACTCCAACCATGGCTTTGGCTGTGCTGGAGCAGAAGACACCAAAGCTTTACTTTGCCACACATCTCCAGGCATCAGCAAACGTTCACAGTTTGCTCCGAGATCCCAAAACAAACAAACAAAAGCCATCAGTTATTGCACTGCTGCCAAGGAGCCCCCCCAAAGAAGGAGCTGTTTAACTTGTGCAGCTGCCGCCAGCGGGAAAGCACAATATTTAAGGCAGTTTTTACTGGTTGGACACTGTACATTGGGCAATACATTTCAAGCCTCATTTGGCACCAAATTGAAGTGGTTTAAGTCAACATTCAAGGTAAACGTCTGCATTTTTATGGCCAAAGGCCCCCAACTTATTATTATTTGCTTCTGTGCCGTTGGTTAAATTGAGCTTTTGTGTATTTACTGCATCATCCGCAACTCTAATCAGACTGATCGCTGCCGGGGATATTGTGACTGGGGAAATCGGTCTTTGGCTGAGGCAATAAGAGGGTAACAGACTTTCATTTGCAAAGTCTTTCATAAATAAGAGGTCATATCTAATAATGTTTGCTTAAAACTTCTTAGCAGAGCTGCTGCTCTCAGACTAGGCTACTGGCTTTTCAGTCTCAGCTTTAAATAACCACATGGGTATACATTTGCTGGTAAGAACAGAAATAATCCCCCTCTCCTAAGCCATCATCTGTTGTACCACTGAACACACAAAGGGAGACTGGGGATATTGGGAGAACGATGAGCCAAGGAAATAGAAGTCAAAGTTCATTCTAGAAGGAAGCATGGGGAAAATTCATCACCCAAAGCTTCACAGAGCTGGCAGCACCCGGCCCTTGGTACCCATCCCCACCTAGAACCCATCTGTTAGCGTGTGGGACATCTCCAACCTCCCTGTTCTACCTTCCAGCCTCCTTCTGCAGAGGTAAAGCCACCGGTACTGCCCAAAGTGCATGGATGCATGAAGCCTGGTCCCAGAGGGTGCTGCACCCTGCCAAGGGAGTGGAGATAGATAAACAATGTGGGGCACTACCCAGCTTTGGACATCACCAGTCCCTACCACAATCAAGGCCTGGACACAGTGACCACACCAAAGCAGCTGCATGACTGCTGTCTGCTACAAGAGGCCAAATGGGGTTTCCAAACCATCAGTCAGCCTCTAGATTTAACTGCGATCAAAGCAGCTAATTCAACCAAAACTTGTACGAGGGATATCTTCCATGAGACAGGGAAGTGTTCAGACATGCTCTCTGAGAATATGGTCACACAGTCCTATCAAACAACCGTGTCAGGAAGTAGAGGGAATCTCGGATTCTGAAACTCACACATGACAAGTAGAAATGGAAGTGGAGCAGAGGGCCAGCACCCAAAGCTTTGTTATCCTAAAGAATTTGTCAGTAGAACAACCTCTGTGACCTACTCTTTGGCATCAAGGTGGAGACAGAGCTACACTGACTTGCGAAGACTTGTGGCAAGCTCCTGACTCCCTGAAAGGTCAAGAAGAGACCCCGTTCAAAGCTTCAGACCAAACCCTGCAACAAACCCGCTCCCTCAGCAAGCAGCTGTGAAAGCAGTAAGGCACAACGATGGCAAAGCCCTTCAGACAAGAGTTCATGGCCAGAGGCCTGGAGTTGAACACATGCACCAAGCCAAGACGCAGGAGGATGGCTGCTGACTGACTTCCGGGCACGGGAGAGAAAGGGCACTGAAGCAGTTTCCTGATGCAATCGCAGAAATGTCAGTAAGCAGCATGGAAATGAAACAGCCCTGACAGATGGAGCCATCCTGGTTTTTGTTTGTCTCCAAAGTTGTCAGTTCAGGTCTCCAGGTCAGAAATCATTTTATCTGTTAAACCATATGCTTTGTAGAACAAAAAGCCTGGAAGACTTCAAGGCATATGTATTTTAAGGAGCACAATAATGTGCTGAACGTCTCCAGACTCTTGCCTCCTATTTATTATCACTCTGCTACAGAGGAGGCTTTTCTCCTCTTGCCCTGACTGCAGCCTGCAAATCACCGCCAGAAAGAAAACCACAGGTTCACCCCATTCTGAGTTAAACCATTGATGAATATCCTGGTCTAAACCCCCAATATATCTCTATAAAACCAACCCCTTGGCACCCACGATAAAATCCTTTACGCCAACAACAGCTCTCTGTGAACAGCAGAATAAATCCAGCATGTGCCCACCCCAGGACACCATCCCACCGCTCCACCGTCACCACTTCTGCAGCTGCAGAAGCTGTCCAGAGTCCATGCAACGCGATGCCCTTCTCCTAAAGAGAAATACATGAAAAGAAATGATGGACAGCCTATCAAACTGATTAAGCCAGACACAGAACGAGCAGCCCCAGGAGCCAGGTTCAGGGCCATCAACTGCAGCACTCGGAATAAACGGCCAGGAGAAATCTCCAAGTATTAACTCAGCACTGTGCTTTGAGGCCAGGGGTTCAGAACACACACACGGGATTGGGGGCAGTGTAACAGATGCCATTGGAGGCTGCTTGATGAAGTCATGTTAAACCCTCTTTATTTTCCTTCAGCCAATAAGGCAAAGTCTTTAATCTCAGCTTCTGGACAGCCTAATTAAGCAGTGAGAAGGTTGGATTCTTATCTGACAAAGAATTAGAGGTCCTCATGACGCGCAGCCCAAGCCCAACTCCCCCTTCTGCCAGCAGAAGACCACTGTAAGCACCACCCAAAGTTCTTCCAGCTGGACCCCGTGGGCATCTACCAGCCCTAGCAGCAAAGCCGTGGCACACATCTGGCTGTGGATGTGCTGCCTGGTGCACACGGGATCTGGCTGGAGCGGCTGAGGAAGCACAGCAGGGCAAATGCTGCTTCACCTGGCTTTGAGCTGCACTGACAGAAAGCTGCAGAGGCAGGTTTTCGATAGAGATGATCAATTTCTTCCCATTTTCTGCTGCAAACCAGGCTTTGACAGAAGAGTAGGTTTTTCACTGAAGAAAGGGAATGGCTCTCTTTTTTTTCACCAAAGGAAAAGAATCATCAGAGTGAAAACAGTGACACGTTGGACTTTTGTTTTATCAAAGAGACAGAAAATCCTGAACTATTTAGCTAGGCAGAGAGATATTTTGATAAGCTGCTCTGTTTTATCCTCAGGACTCTGTAAAGCTTTACTTCCCATCCACCGCCTTTACTCTGGCTGTGACATCTACCCAACACTGTGCCAACGTACTTGAACATCTAGGCAAGAAAAGGCTCAGAACAGGGTGCTGAATATCACAGTGACGGAGCAAAACCGCACCAGGATGGCTCAGCCTGTGCTGGGGCTGCCTGGGGCGAACAGAGTGACTCTTGGGACTGATTTATGAGCAAGGAGACTGGACAGCAAAGGAGAGTTTGGAGGCCAGCAGAGACTCTGAACCAAAAATAGACTGCTATGGAAATGCTCTGTACTCCAAAAGCACCTAACATTCCCTCTGCGTTTGAGATGAGATGTAGGGAAGACGTGCAGCTCCAAACTCTTTGTGCCCTGGTCATGGTTTGTTCAGACCAGAAACCCTCCGTGTTGTTGTAAACCAGTGTGAGCCATCCGTCTGACAGACAATACATCTGCACCTGCTAGAACATCTGCAGTGGCACGGAGCTGCATTTAGTGTGGCTTTTTATCCTGGTGACATCCCCATCTCCTGCCCATCGCCCTTTCAGGTACCACTGTGCAGAACATCAATTTGCCAAGGAGCAGGGGAGCTGCTCCCAGCCACAACGCACACCACGAGCTGAAGGCTGCAAGATCACCTCAAACCTTACACCAAAAATCACACCTTAGGGTTGGCCTTAAACCCACATTTATAGCTCCAAATTAGCTCAATCCTTAGGGCAGAATCTCACACAGCTGTTTTGGCTGGAAAAGACCTTGATCTTAAGATCATCAAATCCAGACAGTAAAGGATGGTCCTGTGGTTAAAGGCCAAGGCTTGAACTCAAGTTCAATCTGAGTCACAGATTCACTCTACAACCTCAGATAAATTATTTTCCATCATTAAAAACACGATAACACATAGCAAAGGAACACGGAGAGGCTTGTACGATCCACAGTCACCGCACAGTGATAAAAGAGGATATTGGGACCCTGACAGAGACCTTCACACGGAGTGCTGGAAATTGCTCCAGCCTGAAATGCAAGGCAATGCTGCCCCAGCACTTTCACTATTTATTGCAGGGATGTCTGAGTGCATCTCCCACTGATGGTCTTGCTTTGATCCCCCAGTCACGAGCAGAATGTCCATCACGTTTGAAGGAACGAGTGGAGACATCTGAACATCTCGTTCGTCTCACTAAGCCATCAATCAGCAAGTCAATAATTGGTGAACATGCTTCAACTTTCAACTTTGGCTTCCTTGAAGGAACAGTTTCACCGGCAGCTACTTCAAAATCTGCTGGACAGCTACTTCAACGTTTCACATGTTTATCACTGTCAGCAAGCGGCTTCTGAGGCGGTTTTGCTCTGCCTTGAATTCCGTTTCTTCAAATTGGTCTCTCAAGTATTGCGCGTATGAGTTCAAAGGCTTGAGATGTTCACAGCAGCAACACATCTTGGCATCTTTCTGTAGTCTTACTTGAGAATTTTATTCAAAAAGAACAGAAACTCTATTTCTTAACAAGTTTTCTTTTTCTACTGACATGAAGCTTTACGCTTTGTGTCTCTTGGCTGATCTTGATCACTGGGCGAAGAATCAAAGTCTGGTTTGGGCCCTTCCAAGCCCTCACCCCGCTGACCACTGAGTGTCATGGAACTGCTCATGAATGAGAAACACCGGCGTGCTGCTGGCAGCCGGAACAAGACAAAGCTGGAAAACCGGCTGCACCCTGTGTGCAAGAAGCCCCAAAGATATTTCAGTCCTGCAGCTAAAGCCCTGTTTTCAGTGAAACCGTGCTGGGTCAGTGCGTGGTTGCACATCTGAGCCACAGCCAGCTGATAAAACACCCACCTCTGCTTTCCAAGAACCTTATCTGAGAATCCCACAACACCAAGTGGGAAGAGACCTCAAGGATCATCTGGTCAGGCCTTTTATCTCGGATGTACAAATCCCCAGATGCAATGATTAATAACTGCCAGGCCTGCTGTGCCTGAGAGTTGTCTTTGCTGTGATGGGGAGGAAGATGCAGCTCATCGGCTCATCTTGCAGCAAGGTAAAACCCAATCTACATGAGAAATCTGTTATTTCTGCTGCTTCATACAAATACTCTCTTCGGACTCTTCGCTCATCACATGTGGAAGGAGTCCCCTTCCCCAGCACTTTCCTGTTTCCTCCTGTACTCTTAGGGAAATAATTCAGACCTCCTAAACTATTCAGTAGCTCCCAGGTAATTTTCAGTTTGCTGTGATCTGACCATCTCCTCAGAGCAATGAGACCTCTCGGTGCCAAAATTTAACAGCAGCAACAATTCTCCTTAACACCTCCTGCCAGTGTTATTGTTCATCGCTGAATTGCTTCATTAATTCCAGCTCGATATAACCAGCTTCTTTTTGTCAATCTCTGTACATTAACATATAATTTCAATGTTTGGGACCATTTTCAGGCTTGGAAATGAGATCAGCTTCCAGTGATTAAAATAAGTTCTCCAGGCTGGGCAAAATAACCAGCTCACAACAGCTATAGATTGATCTTTGCAATGGTAAATAGAACAACCCTTCCCAAATTACAAGTTTACCCTTAGAGCACTCCATTCTGAAAAGCTCTTGCCTTTCAATATCTTGGGATTTTTTGTTTTCTCACAAAATAAACATCGGCAGACTTCATAAAAATTGCAGCCCTGTTTCCAGAGGGTTGAAAAGCATTCGTTGTACCAGGAGGAACGCGATTCACTGCTAATAGGATGTCAAAACTGGCTACGTTGAAGGACATGAAGCGCGCGGCGGCTGAGAAATCCGCCCAACAGTCCCTGTTAACATCCCCTTTGCCGCTCACTCTTCCAATTGCACGTGACATCATCAAGTGCAATTAAGGAATCAGGCTTGTCAGAAGAGTTTTGCTGTGATAGGACGGGTAAGTGACACTCCCAACGGAGCCAATTCCAACACGGAAAAAGTGATTCAGCTGGGGGAGATTTCTGATCCTACCCTTTCCTCCAGGCGTGCAGCAGACACACACAATAAACCGTGAGTAACTAGTGCACACTGAAGGTCTGGCTGGTGGCATGGTGACATCAACTGATGCTCCTCCCCACATGAAGGTTCAAGTCACAGAATCACAGAATGGTTTATATTGGAAGAGCTCACCCAGTGCTGACCCCCTGCTATAGGCAGTGACACCTCTCACCAGCCCAGGCTGCTCAGAGCCCCATCCAGCCTGGCCTTGGACACTTCCAGGGATGAAGCAGTCACAACCTCCCTGGGCAGCTTGTTCCAGGACCTCAGCACCCTCACAGGGAGGGATTTCCTCCCCATACCTAATCCAACTCTCCCTTCTTTCAGGTTGAAGCCATTCCCCTTGCCCTAGCACCAGACGCCTCTGCAGAAGTCCCTCTTCAGCTTTCCTGCAGGACCCCATCCAATGTGATCCATTCATCACCACTTGCTAGGTAATTAGACACAAGCACAGGCTGCCCTTGACCGTGCTGGGTGTTTTCTGCTGTTGCCTGTTCAAATTTTACTGCCCAGGGTTGATAGATTTTCATTACACACGTTGAACAGGTTCTCCTCAGCACGTTCTCCCTCCAGCATTGCCTGAAGGGACCTCAGGCCCTCGTGTGGCAAAGCTGGTTGAGGTGACTTCATCTCTGGGACGTCACTGAGCATCAGCATGGGGAGTGCAGAAAACATCAAGATCTGCAAAGAGGCAACTGAATCAGGGATTAATCACAGAAGTCTCCTCAAGGGGTGGAAGAGGTGCAAACACAGAACTCAGACAGCAGCGTGCTCATCTGAGGAACACTGAAAAACCAGAGGAATCAACTGACAGGGAACCAAAGTCAGAGCTCTTTAGAGAGAGATAAGGAAACCAGGAGTAAAATGGAGATCAAAGACGTGCAACTGACAGAGCTGCTAAGGCTCATTACGTTGGGAGTGAAATCAATGCCACTGAGCTTGCTGGGAGTTTCACTCGGATCTCTTGAAGTTCTGCCCAAAGCCTGAGCTCTGCAGGTTGGGTGAGTCCAGTCTTCTCGGCTCTCATTTCAAAGTTTCTGACTCTTGTGGTGAAAAGGTTTGGAAACGCAAACAGGGCACTGGGAGAAAGGAGGGGCGAGAGCACACTGAGTGTGAGGAAACCTGCACCAAAGGGCTCTGCTCCAGCTCTGTGACATGTCTCTACCCGACTGTGCATCTGGCATCTGAGGGCTCAGCTCTCCAGCAATTTCAGAGAGAATCCATTTCTCCTTTTGTTTATAAACAAAAAGAGCATCAAAAGAACAAAATCAATACCATCACCAGGCTTGTTCCCCGGAGAGCTCCTCCGAGACTGCCATTTCTTCCCACCCAAATCAACATTTAGTTTTCAGCAAGCAGGATAAACTGACAGTGCTCTGTGACACGCTCACCCCCTCCAGTGCTCGCCCTGCTCCAACATGTAGCGCTGTCCCTAGAGGGTCCCAGGGATTCACCTCACCATAGTGTTATCGCAGGCACCATCCAAAGAAAGGATCAAACACTCATCATGAGGTACCACGAGTGGTTATCAGACTGCGTTAAACAGAAGAGTGCAAGAGGAGGGTGGGGAAATGGGAATTTTCATTCCTTCTGACCTTTACAGAGAGCCACCTCCAGGCAGAGAAGAACCTGGAGCAGAGGTCACTCCCATGAGAACCTCCTCCAAAACGCTGGGGCCAGTGAGGCTGCATTGAGATTCCCCTCAGTGTGGGCCTGTCTGTAAAGCTCCTTCCTCCCTCTCTCTCGCCTGAGGCTCCTACGGCTCGGAGTCTCTTCTCTTTCATGTTGGAATGAAAATATCATGATGTACAAATTATTACTTTGCAATTAATTATGCAGAATAACTAAAGTGAACATGACTCCAGCATTATGACAGCTTTGAAACTTACCACTTGGTAAATTAATAAGTGATGAATCGGGCTTGCTGGGTGTAGGTTTAAAATAAGAGAAGGTTACCTAAACACAAAGAAAGGCTCAAGTCAATTCAGCTACCACACCATGAGTAGGAGCCTCGGGTTTTGTTATCAAGGAGGAGAGAGGGCAAGGCACCTCTTTGTCTTTGCCTCTTTTTGGCTGAACGAGCAGGGCTGGGAGGGATGAGATATTCCCACTCCACTCAGCTCTTCGTAAGCAAGATTTGGCAAGAACCTCCACCCTCACTGCTCCACAGCCAGAGCAGAGCAGCACAGGCGAGGTAACGTCTGTAAACAGGATTTAGTTCAACCAGACAGTCACGCTCGGGAAAGATTCTGGTGTCGAGGCGTGCAGTGCAGGAGCTCCCTGTAGTGAGCTCATGCTGGGCTGAACTGCTCGCTCACCACTGAACCCCCCGCTCACCACTGAACCCCCAGCCTGGGCTCCAGCACTGCCTCCTTGTTGCTGACAGAGGTTTTGAGTGGGTAAGGTACAAGGTTACAAAGGACAGCATCCATCTTCAGCTCTGAATGCCATCCTTGCTGCTGAGCTCTGGCCACCCACCTCAGGGACATCTTTTCTTTGCCTCCAAGGCTGGGAAGCCAGCCAGGGCTTTTGTTTGAGTTATTTCTGGCTCTGGCTGCCTGGTTCTCCCCAGACAGGGGGAACATGGCACAGACACCCCAAGAGTGAGCAGGACCAGCCTCAGCTCTGAAGCCTCTGTAGTTCCTCTGTTCCTTCCCAAGAAAACAACTGGAGAGCACAGGAGCATCATTACACAAGTTCCAAGGTTTGGCAGAGTAGGAGCACAGCTCTGCAGCTCATGGACCAGATTTTGTCTCTCCCTCCCCATCCCACCCGGTTGCCTGCAGGCTTTGAATGTCTTTTAAATCCCTCCTGCTAAACTGGCAGGGCTGTGCCTGAACAGCAAAGCCTGGAACTACAACTGAGACATGACCTTGGCAGTCCTGGGCAACAGTAATTAGAGTAATTAGTGACACATTTCTAGATGCCAGCCCGCCAGCCAAGGATCTGTGGGACACCCACAGTGCAAGAAGTCCAGAGTTAATGACCAGCAGCTTTGGGGTGAGTTTTCCCCCCAGCTCTTGCCACAGCAATAAATCATCCTGTGCAGGCAAGGAGACACCAGCACACAGCTTGGACACGGCCCCAAGAACAGCCAACACCGCTTGGCTCCATCTGCAGAGTCGGCACAATGCACGAGCACTGGAGCCTTTTGCCTGTAGAGCTGGACAGGATCGACAGAACTCCCAGAACACACAAAGGCTTCCACCAGCACCAGACTGCACCTTTACAGGGGACAAGATGGGCAGCATCTACAGGCTTCCTCAACAGCTAACCTGCTGCCAGCCTAAAGCACCATAAACGCATCCATGAACAATGGGAACGGGTGTTGCTCTGCTACCCGACAGCTCAGCCATCACTCTGTCACGAGGACCTGGTGCCAGTAGTCAGGACAGGTTGAAAAGTGGCCTCTCTGTGCAGCGTTTTTCCAGTCACTATTTTTCGGGTGTGTTGAGCACTGCAAAATCAGCTAATCTGGGGAGGGCAGAGTGGAGAAAAAATGTTAGGAAAACTATAACAATCACACCCAAGAAACCTGGATGTGATGTAAGAAACAGCTGATGAGATGGAGTAGCCAGTTTCGTTGCCCATGCAAGCTCAGCCACTGACAAGGTGCTAAAGGGATGACGGCTGGCATCCCGGCAGGTTTCTGTGCCAACAGGTTTCAGGAGAAAGACAGTCGAGGGGATTTTTTCTGTGGATTTGAAGTGAAAATGTTCATAACAAGGAATTACACAAGAATTCCTTGGGATGGAAACAGCAGCAACCACAAACCTGCCCCTGTCCTCCGGGTTCTGCCTTGATGTTCTGCCTTGATGTTCTCCTGCTGGGCCTGATGCAGGATATGAGGACCAGCCTTCAGCATCCCCACGGCACGTGCCTGCGCAGAAGGATAAAGGCTATTCCCAAACCAGTGTGCTATTTCCCAGAGCAGGAAGCCCTGCTGCCCACTAAAACAAGGCACAGCGGCAAAAAGCACTGCCTAATGGAGAAGGTGAAGATGAAGTGATGTAAACCTGGGCTCAGGACCTGCAGAAGAGCCCAGGTCTGGCCCCAGCACTGCGTCTGATGCTGGTTTGATTAACTCGGTGTTTATGCCTCTGCCTGTCAGGTGGGGAAAGTCTAATGGGTGGATGTTTGACAACAAGGCCAGTGACTCAATCAGTTTGGATTGTGCAAAGCAGCTGCTTCCCTCATGCTCCTGCAGAGAGACAAGCCAGGAGCTGGGGCAGAGCTCGTGTGGGCAGACTGCACCAAGATGAAGTGTTAGGGCGGGCGGCTGCATCAGATCGCTAGGATTTAAGGATTAGGGCGAGCGGATTGTCAGATTCGAGAAGGGATCAGTGTGAAGGCTGAGCGTGAGAGCAGATGTCTGCGATTTCCCCCACGCTGCTCATCTCCACCCTGGTGCTCTCCCCTACAAGCATTATCCAGTCTCAGCATCAGAGATCTCCTGTCAGCCCTGCTTCTTCATTCGCCAGCCCGGCTCGACGGGAGCCAGCTCCTTTCCCCAAATCCACAGGCACAAAGATTCAGTTAACGTGAAAGATTAAAGGTGCTTTTCTGGCTGCCTTCCCCTGTTTCTCTTCCTCTTTCTCTGCAACAGGGGCTCCCACCGTCACTCCACTATGACACATCCTTAGCCCCACCATGTGAGCAGTCATCCTCTTCTGTGCCCAGAGAACAGCAAGTCCTCCATATGGAAATACAGAAGAGAGGTGCCTCTTCTGCTCTTAACCTTTCCCTCCCAAAACACCACAAGTTCCCTGTGGCCAACAACCCTTCTGCTCCCAGAGCACCCCACATCATGGGGAGCTGCAGCAGCCACAGAGACCCACACCGTGGGATTTTAGAAGCGAATCCACAGCCAACTCGTTCCCTGCAATGCTGGCAGCAGATAATGAGTCCCCAGGGCCTCTTTTTTAAGAGGCTCCAACAGTTTCCTACAAAAGCCCCACTTTAGCAGCTTTCACAGCTTGACCTCTCTCCCTCCTTGCTGAGCAAGCTGGTGGTTAATGAGCCAACCTTCCACAGCGGGCTTGGACTGGAGCTGAAAGTGCTTCTGTCGTGATCCAGAAGAGAGGCTGCACTTGTCACTATACCAGGTAGCCCCAAGGCTAAGAAAAGTCTCAGAAGATGGTGAAATGACACCATAACCGATGTGAGAAACAGTGAGCGGGTACACCCTTGGCACAGGCTGGTGGCTTGCAAAATGGAGACAAGTAGGAGCAGCAGCTCCACAACAGAGCAGACCTCTCCCAAAAAGCTTCAGACAGCAGCAAAATACCAGCCCAGTCCCTTACCGTGGCCACCTTCCCAAAGGAGCCCAGGGGGATCCAGCCCTCACCTCACCCCCTTGACAGTGGGGAAGAGAAGGAAGCACTTCGTGCTCGGAGAGGACAAGCCCCGGAGCTAAGTCACAGCAGCACATAAAGCAACCAGACACAAGTTACCAGCATCATGCAGAGTGGAAAGAAAAATAACATAAAATAGAATAAAAATAAAATCAACCCAAATGCGATGGCTACCACCAGGTCCCGCGGTTCCCCCCTCGCTTTGTTTGAGGATGACAATTTACGATGAGGAGAGGAAGGCAGGGGAAATAAATAAATAAATAAATAAATAGCTCAGCGCTTGCATTGCTTATACAGTAGACAAGATTTAATAGACAGAACGTACGGAGTCTTATCAGCACAACTCACGCTCAATAGTGCAAGGGAGGGCATCATACATTAGCTTGCTTTGACCTGCAGGGCCCTCAGTGGGAATTTTCTCTACCACACTGACATGATGTTGTTTAGATGCTATGCACATCTCGCCTGCATGGAAACATGCTGACACTTTGGAGGCTTTGGAATACAGAGAAAGAGCAGAGAAGAGGAAAATAGCAAGAAAAAGATGTCTGGGTGGAAATGTTTCTCTAATAGTTACAGATTTAATTCTGTGGTCTGAAGGGAAGGGTGGGAATTGAGATTGTTATTTCTTTTACCCTCTCTTTCCTTTTTAAAATACGATAAAAAGAATGAATCCAAAAGTATGTTACTGTCCTGGACTGCTTCGCTTTGGTTCACTGCTTTTGCTGCAGCTTTCTCTCCCTTCCCACCTCCTTCAACCCCAACAGGACCCAGGGAAGATCCAGCTGAAAGTGTTGACAATTCAGCTTGGAGAAGATACTCTGGGTTTCCCTAAGAAGGAACAAATTACCATCAGGCAAAGCAGGGGCCTGCTTGGTCTGTGGAAAGGCTGCAAATCCCTTGGGGTTGGGGGAAGCCTGTTTGGGGGGAGCAGTGGGATACTAGTGACAAGGCTTTATCAACACTCCCGGGGATGGCTCCCACCATGTCTGTCAAGCAGGCGGGCGCCAGGCACAGCTCTGCAAACAGAGGAAGCAGCAGGCAGGTGCCTGGCACTGCCAGGGGTTTGCAGCCAGGCTGGAAGTGCAAACTGCCACTGGAGAGCACGAGAGAAGCACTGCGATTGTCTCGTTTGTCTCCATCACGGGCAAACGAGCTGTTCAACCTTTAAGCGCTTAATTAGCTCCCTTTTTGCTTTTAAAAGCAGCATTCGGGTGCCACGTTCCCCTGGAACAGGGAGCCGGGTGTGATGAATGCGCTGTATGTGTGGGCACAGCAGCCCCATCCCTCAGCCTGGAAGAGCAGGCACACAGAAACCACAGACGTGGCGGTGGCTTCCCACTCCAATGCTCCGCACTGGTGGCTGAAGCCCATGTGATGGGACTCCATCCCTGCTGCTTCCTACAGTAAGTAGCTGGTTCCAGGCACCCCCAGCACCCCTCTGCTCATGGTCAGCACACCCGTGGCACCTCGCTTCCCAGTGTACAGGAGGCAGCTACTTCTTCCCCAGCACATTCCTGATAGATGCAGACTACTGAACTAGACACAGGAGGCATCTCCTGCTTTCACAACCTGCAGGGAGTCAGCCCCTCACACTCCTCCACCCAATCTTTGCGCTTCAGCCCTCAGGACCAGGCTTTACAAGAGAAATCTTGCCAGTGAGGAGGACGGCAGCTAAGGAGACAAATCTGCTTCAGCTTGGGTCGTGGCAGGTCAGAGTCATAAAAAATACATGTTGGCAAAGCCACCAACTGGATATTGAATTGATCTCCTGCACTCCCTCTGAACACCCGGGGAAGCCGGGGTGGGCACGCTGGATGCCCACAGATCGATACAGGGTGGGGAGTGCTCACATCAGCCTGGGGTGTCTGCAGCTCTACCCTCCAATCCTCAGCACTCCAAGTTGTTTTCTTTCCTCTTTAACTCCTCATAACTCATTTCCAAGACACTCCCCTCCCTCCCCTCCTCTTTTCCTCATAGATAAAAACAATATGTGGCTTTTTTTTATTCCAGCAGGGTTCCAGCTAATAAAAAGATTTATAATTAAGCCAGTAGATTTCCTTTTGCTATGCTGTCCTGGATTATGAGAAAGTATATTTATATGTAATTATGAAATGAACAGTATTTCTTACCCAAGTGAAGCTTTAAAAGTCATTATGAATCCATTAACTCAGCAGACCTTACAAAAGGCCTTCTCTGCTCTGGATTTATTTTAATTTAAAGCAGATAGGAAACTTTTCCCCTCCTTAGTTTTTTTTTTAAACCCAGCTTTCCTGCAGCAGAAAATGAGCAAAAATGAAAAAGATGCATCAAATTCAGTCATCAAGGGCCAAACATCTTGGCAGGCTCCACTCTGCAGGACTCGGCACCGCTTCAGTTCCTTCCCAAGTCTTTGCCCGGTATTCAATTGTACCCTGACCCCAAACCTGCCACCTTCTACAGGAACCAGGGCCACATGCGATATTCAGGGTCTTCCTGGACTGACCCTTCATTTGCTTAAACGCTGCCTCAGCAACATGGCCCTGTGCCTCTTGGAAGCTCCTCTCTGTGAGATGAGCAGGGAAGGAGTGGGCTGCTGCACACAGTAACGAGCTGTTTGGGTTTTGCTTGTGCTGCAAAATATTCTGTAAAGATCCCCATCGCCTATTATGTGCCCAGTGGTCTGTGATGTCTCAGATGTGGGTTGGATGAGCCAGGAGACAAAAAAAGCCAGAACGGGAAACTGAAGAGGGAATCTTGCCCTTTCCACCTAGACCTGAGTGGAACGAGCTTCAGTTAGAGCTGCCATGGCTCTGCAGCAGCTGTGAAAGACTAAAACGATGTGAAAAAAGACCTTCTAGAAACCCAACTGCAGAGAGGGCTTCTTCCTCTCCTTCCCCACTGAGGTCCTTAGTGCCCTGGACCCTCCGAATACCCCCATGATAGGAAGGTGCTGTCTTTGGGATATTAAACACCACATCATTAGGTGGAAGAGCAGCAGCCACCCAACAAAATGCACTCCAGCCCAGCCATCGTTCACCATTTCTTATCTATGTGCAGGATGAGGATGGCTCATTTTAGTTGCCTTAAGAGGAAATCCATCTTCGAGTCACAAAAGAGCCTGGGTTACAATGGCCTTTTCATTAACGGGGTGGCAATAAAGCACAGCAGCATCCCCTGGCTGTCATATTGAAAGGATCTGGGAGGAATATTAAACGGGAATTTGCTGGCGAGTGGAGGCAGGGAGGAGGACAACACTGTGGTGGGCCATGTAGCTCCTACTCTATCACTCATTCAAGCACCAGATGGATATGACTACCAGTCCCTCACTTGCCACCAGTTTTTCCCCAACTCAGTTCAACAGATGAATTTTTGAGACTTCAATTGAGAGTTTATTAGGAGCTCTGACAAAAGCCTCTCAACGGCTCACTCCCCATGGACACTGTGACTGGGAACAGGGTGGTGGTGCTGCACAACACCTTCCCAAGCTCTTCTCCAGCGTCTGCAGCATCCACAGGCAGCCACCTCTCCCCACTGTCCACTCCAATCACTGTGGGACTGTGAGTGTTGTCAGTCCTCAGACAAATTAAATCTCTCTGACAGTCTCGATCTGCCTCTAGTTCTCCATGGCGCTTTCACTTCCAGTTGGCTCTGTCAGCGACAAACCTGCTTTGACACCTTCGCTGTTTCTCAGTCTCATTTTCCCTGTGCGATCTGCTTCTCCTTGTCTGCTTGTCGAGCACTGTGCGATTTCTGCACTGAGAAAGCCATTCTGATCTCCCTCTCCTGCACTCCCCCTCCCACCACCACTACCTGACTGTGTTATTGAATGAGGATGAGAAAGCAACCAGGTCCTAGGGGCTCTCTGCAAACCAACTGCTCAGGATTTAATTTGGGGAACGCAGTCACAGTTAGTTTCATTAGACTTGTCCCTTTGCCCCGTGACACTTGTTTCCTGAGCTCTGTGTTGTTTTTAATTCTGCTTGAGCAGACTTCACAGCGTGCCTCGCACCCTGAGGAGCAAGGCCCTAGGCTCTTGCTCCTGGTTTAATCCCCGTTTGCAATTTACAGAAGCTTTGGCTCAGGGTGAAAGGGTCTGTGTTTCATTAGGAAGCCTCGCTGGGACCTCTGCTCACCTGCACGGCGCAGTGCTGTCCTGGCACGGCACAGCAGCTGCACTTGAGCAAGTTCGTTATCCCCGATATATTACTGGTTTCAGCAGGCATTCCCCTAAGTTAGCTGCAAGGAACAGCAATAAATCCATAATCACAGAATGATTGAGGCTGGAAAAGCCCTCTGAGCTCATCCAGCCCAGCACCTAACATCACCGCAGAGGCCAGACCTAAAGCTGGCCTAAAGCCACTAAGACCACTCAGGGCCACAGCCAGGCTGTCACTCAACACCTCCAGACACAGGGACTCCCCCACTGCCCTGGGCAGTCCAGTCCAGGCTCTGAGCACCCTTCCCCTGAGGAAGGGCTTCCTAACACCCAACCTAACCCTTCCCTGGCAGCTTCAGGCCCTGCCCTCTTGTCCTGGTTCTGGGTCCCTGGGAGAAGAGCCTGACCCCTCACTGACTACAACCTCCCTTCAGGATGTTGTAGAGAGGAAGAAGGGCCCTCCTGAGCCTCCTCTTTTCCAGGCTGAACACCCCAGCTCCCTCAGCCACAACCGTGCTTAGGGTTGTCCTGGCCATGAGAACTGCCCACCACAACCCATAACCAGCTCTCCGCTGGTTGGCATCCCCTGCCACCCTTTGATGCATTTCCAGCCCAACGTAATGATCAACAAGAAGAGATTCTTGCACCAATTTCTTTTTAGTCCCTGCTGAAGTCCTGTGAGAACTTCAAAGGGGAATCAAGCTCTGCCACGTGCAGGCTGCAGAGGGGGAACACGCAGTGCAGGAGGCACAGGCTGGTGGAAAACCAGAGGCCTCAGGCAGGTAGGTGGCCAAGCAGACCTCACAGCTTCCAACAATCAATGTGCTTCTGATCTTCACGCTCACCTGAGGAAAACGTTTCTTTCCCCCCTCTGCAAGTATGTCTCTGCCTACAGAAACAGAAACCCTTCCTCTGATACAAGAAGTACAGTAAAGTGCTTGTAGCTCACACTCCTATTTAACCAAACAACCCACCTCACTATGAATTTATTCTGTTGTACCCAAGTTGATGTCTTCAGAGATGACTCAGTCACCTGTTAAACAAGAGCAGCCAGCACCTCCATGGTGATAAACCCCATCCGCACTGCAGGCTCTAGCCCTGCCACTTTCTGACTGCCCCTTGCTCTTGGCTGCTCACAAAACACAACCTCTGTTTAAAACACAAGCAGGAGGTCAAGCAGCATAAAGCTCCAGAATTGACCCTTCCTATCCCATTCACCGGGTTTCTAAAGAGAGAAGCAGCTTGGAAATGGCACTGTTAGCCACTGCGGCAGGCTGGGTGCCCCAGGAGACCGTCGGCTTCCTCTTGTCACGCCAGCCCATTTGTTCAAGGAGTGGAGACCATGTGCCTTCTGCTGCTGAGCTTTAGCACACAGTCTCATGGAGGGCTGGGATGCCTGGGGAGATGGGGGGACTTCAGGTCCCACAGTCTTGCCTGCTGTCACTTGAGACCTCAAGAAAAGAACCAGACCCCAAAAGCTCTGGGTATCAGGGCAAAGGTTGTTACCAGGAGGTCCCCAGACAGCTCCAGAGTGTTGGGCTTTGCCAGACTGGCCACAGCCTCTCCCAGCCCTTGGGGAACTTGCTTAACACCTCAAACTGCTGCGTTTCTTCATCATCTCAGTGTCCCACCTCTGCTGCAGCTTCTCCATGCACGGAAAACGAGCTCAGACCTCTCAGGCTAAAGCTCTGTTTTAAAATACAGTCAGCAGTTTGGCGGACGGTTGCAGAGGAGATTTCAAAGTCATGGGACGTGTCTCCTAAACCCTCTCTGCTGCATCCCAAGAGATTCCCTCCTGTAGGTTTTCTTGGGAAGGTAGAAGCAAGAGCACAGGAGGCAGAAAGCACATCTCTACATTTTCCCCAAGCTGTCTCCCAGACAGACAATCCCGTTAAGTGAAGCGCAGGGACCTGAAGCTGTGTAAAAGCAACAAGGTGAATCTCCTTAACGCAGAAGCCTGACAGATGAGTGCAAAAGGCTAGATTTAACTCCCATGTAACACAACAGACCGCAACGCATTACTGGAGGGTGAAATGCAACCTCGCTCTGCAACCTGCCGCACACAGCCAGGTGATCTCCCAGCTGCTGAAGGAGATCCCATTGAGATTTTCCTCATCTCCAGGCCATACAGTAAAACAAGGCAGATCTGAAGCAAGATGCTCAAGGTCACCGCAGGAATTAATTGCAGAGCAAGAAGCAAAGCTGAAGCCAACCATACCCAACCCCAAAGTCACTACTGACCAGACTGATCCATTTATCAACATCTATCAAACTAGGCAGAGGACCATGAAGTGACTCGAGGGGAGCATTTTTTACCCTGGCAGGAGATGAAACGCAGTTCCCAAGTTTCCAAGAGCATCTCGTGAAGAAAAATACTGGTGTAATAAACCAAAACTATCTCGTATTTATCTACCTCTCCACGGTCTCCCTAAATCTGAGCACAACACAACACATTGGTAATGGGTCTCAGACACGTAATTTAAAGTGTTACTGAAACTTCTTATGCGCAGAAGATCAGGCGATGAGATCAAAGGCTGACGCAGCCAGTGGCTCTGTCTGTGACAAAGAGAGAGTTTGCTAACGGTGAATTACAGTGTTAAACAAATTGAGCTCGTCTCCCCCCCAAGATCGCTTCCCTTCGCACTTAAGAGTGTGTTTGCCTTAACTAGGCTACTTGCAGGAAAATAACAGCCTGTCTGTGGAGACCTCACTGCGCTGATAAAAGGGGAGGAGGAGAAAACACCCCAAAAACACACCCACTGGAGCAGAAATGAGGGAGACCTAAGTAAAGCTCTGGTAAACCCAACTTAATCACATCCAGGTAGCCAGAAAAAGCCATATAAGCTATCAAAAGCATCACCTGCCCAGAAGCAAATACCCGTCCTTATGTTTTGAGGCAGATCACTAAATCCCTTAAGGAACACAGTAACAACTCGAGGAAACCAGGGCTGGAGACAACTATGTTGTTTGGAAGCCAGTGGAAATGCCCCATCTTCACACACACTGCAGTTCAGCCAGCTGAGATGACATCACGGGTTAATGGTTGGACTCCACGATCCCAAGAGTCTCTTCCGACCCTAATGATTCTATAGTTCTCCAAGTAGGGAAAAATTAAAGATAAGCTTTTCCAGTAAGGGATGTGATGAGCAGCCTCCCAAAGGGCATGGGAACCACCAAGCCATGGTCAACCCTTGCTGCGTGGAGCCTCTGGACCTCCAGCTCTTTGTAAATAAATCAAATGCATGTCTCCCAAGCATGTAGCACAGGCATGGTGAGGAGGGATGTGCTGGAGCAGCCTTACACGAAGCTGCCTTCCCAGACTCCTCGCTGGCTCGTACTACCTGGAGTCAGATCCCACATTCCCTCCCTGCTGCAGATGCTCTTCCTCCTGGTGCCTTCCAGCCAAGTCTGTTTAAACAACAGAAGCTGTGTTGCAAGTTGCCTGTAGTTTGGGGATTTGCCTTTTCTTTCCCCCTCCTCTCCCAGCTCCAAGTGTTCCATTTGTTTGGGTTTTCTGAACCACAGGCATATTTGCATTAACCAGACAAGGAATTTCTTTGCTGGGTTCCCCACCAGCTTCCTGCCCTGAATATCAAACACACGGGGCTGTCTCCACGTTTGCCACCTACGTGGCTGCTTGGATTCCTCCTAACAATGGCAGCAGGGTAGGCCTGGTTTCATTTGTTTTCTTTACAGGAGTGTTCTCTGCAGGCAAAAAAATACCTTACAAACATAATAAACAGGCAGCAAACCAGCTCTGTGTGTCTTTTTAAAGAGGGTCCACACAAACAGCAGAGAACAGGAAGAATCCTGCATCCCACTGCTGCAGCAGGTGATAAAGCGACAGGCTCACCCAAGAGAAAATGAAGGCAAAAGGTTTTCTCCACCCCTGAGATGCTCAACAGGGTTATTTTTCCACCTTCACCTGTTATGGGTGGAGACGGGAGCTAACTAACAGTGTTACTCATGGGGCTGTGGGAGGACAGCTTCCAAACAGGCTCCTGCCATGCCAAGGGGTAGAAAAGGAGGAAAAAATATCCTGGTCTCACATCTAAACAATCCCAAACGTAAAGCAAGGCAAGAGATCACAGACCCTGAGATCCTGAGAGGATGCTTGCACCCCCCACGTCCTCCATTGCTTGTCACTTCACTTGCCACTGGAAATTGCTGTGGTTCTAATTCCACCTCTCCCCCATCGAAGTCTTCCTGCCTCCTGATGCCTCTGTCAATTCATGTCCCCCAACCCATTCATCCCCCTCCTATAGCTGTATCTTTCTCCTCAGGTTAGCGTCGCTAATGTCAGAATCATTCCATCTGACAAAGTCTCCGCTCGTCCACGTCTCCCTTGTCTCCTTGAATCTCTGTCAAGGCCTTTTCCACATGTCTAAGCATTTTAATGACATATGGTGCTGGGACTTGTGGGAGGGAGCATTGCTCAGACAGGAGGAAGAAGTAAAGGCAGTAGGGTTAGCAACCAGGCAAACCACGAGGGGAGGCCCTAGAAGATGACTGGCCAGTGAACAAGGCATCTGGAGAGGATGCTCTTGGAGAAAGTTGGTCCAACCTCACTACTCAGTTCTTCTTTCAACTCGCTCACTGCTCACCCAGAGGAGATTTGCACCATTTGAGAGTTTCTCTAACAGGAATGGCGTGTCCTGGTCTGCACCAGGCCCAAACTTCAGAGTTGCCAGCCCCTCTGTGGCCACCAGCTGTTACACACCACATGCAGATGTGCCAGCACACAGCAGAGCAAAGGCCCAGCCCACCCTCTGGTGACCCTGGAAGGAGTGCAGTTCTCTGGATGGTCCACCCCACACATGGTCTGGGTTACACCAGGCACACAGCACACTCCTGCATTCCCACAGAGCAAAATGCAAACAAAAGCTGCATCGTGGCAATGGATTTCAGGATCTCAACTTTATGCCCAAATGATGAATGCTACTGACATCACCTCCAGCCCAGCAAGCTTCTCCTTGCCAGCGCCACGGACTTAAAGCTACTTTTCTCAAAGCATGGCATTAGCAGATCCCAAAGCTTCCAGACAGGTGAGAAGCTCCAGAAGTCCCCTTAAGACGTGGTATTCAGCAGAATCCTACTGGATTTCTCCCTAAGTGATTGCATTTTGCCCACTCCTAATCCTCCTGGGTTTTAATTCCTCTCCACCTGTCATAAACTGGCGAGAGAGGTGGCAGGATGACAGCTCCTGCTCTCCGTATGAACCACCAGCATGATCTCATCTTACAGGTGGTTCAGTCGGGAAAACATCAGGACCCTGAAAGGGCAAACAAAGGAGAAAACGGACCTACATCCAAACGACCACAACAGACACCCCAGCTGCCTGCTCCAAGAGAGAGGTGACAGTAACACCAGCTTTTTTAAATCCTCGCCTCTTTAGGAGCTCTAATCCTCTTGCAAACCAGCTGAACTTCAGCTCTTCAGCGTTTTGGCAAATCCCATCTTTGGCAGATTAATGAGAAAGCCGCCGGAAGCAGGAGCCCTTCATGGCATCTCATTTGGGGCAGAGGCACCGAGAACGTGCTACGAGTAGCTGCAGAGCCCTCAAGGCTATTGCTGATGAACAAGCAGCTCAGGAAGGAAAAGGCAATGGGATGCAGCTCATGTTTACGGACAGATTATGCTTTTTCAGTTTTATTCCGTGACGCAGCAGCGTCTGTTGTTTATTCTTTATCCCTGGCACATCTTTGGGAGTTTGGGAAGCTTCACAAAACTCTCCATCTACAACAGCTATGACGATGATTCCAATCTGGCTTTCACACTCATACAAGACTTCAAAGAGAGAGAAGCAAAGGTAAATGGGTGCTGGTGCACAAGTCAGGGTTCAGAAACCCAGCTGGAGGCACCAGGACGCTCAACAGTGCCCGGGTCCTTCATTCTCTGTGACACAGTCATATTAAAAGCAAGTAAGTCAATAAGGCACGCTAGACAAAACCCTCATTTGTCAGCTGACAGGAGGGAAGGAGGAGGGTATGCTCCAGGAATTCATCAAGGAAATCTGTTGAGCAGAGCAGCTTTTTTTAAGAAAGATGCTGAAGATAAAGCAGCTTTCCTCTTGAACCTGTGTGCTGATTAAGGAGGTGAAGCAGAAATACGCCCTTGCTTTAGCAGCCTGTTCACCCAGTTCCTGTATCTGCCAAGGCCCAGCAGCTGAAGGATCACAGCCAGTGCTTTCTATGCTGCCACACACAGCCAGCAGTCCGGCTGAAAATGGCTGCAGCCCACTGAGGTAGACCCATGGTTTTTCAAATACTCGTAACACAGTGATCTGTTGTCCTCTGGGGGGGAGCAGGGGGAATATTTTGAGAGAGGGCTCAGCACTGAACAAAGTTTGTTTGAACTAGACTTAAATCAACAGCAATGAGAGCAGCACTAAGCCAACCTCAAGCGCTTCTGAAAACACTCTGCTTTAAATAGTGCCTCTTCAAGCTCTAACGTCATGTAAAGCTCAAGAAGATTTTATGGGCCACCGAGAGCATCTAAAACCTTGGCATCTCATTTGCTATCCAAACTAGCCAGGCTAAAGCAGCTTTGAAGTGTGGGTGTGATGCCCTAGAAGCAGGACTAGAACTAGCAGCATGTCCAGCAACGAGCCCTGCCCATGCACCCTTCCAGCAAACCAAACTGGAAATCATCCCCACACACCACCCTGAACAGGTTCTTTGGCAGGAGTAGAAGCCTGCAGGTTTCCAGCCATACGGCAACTTGAAACTGGGCACAGAGGTAGTCCTGAAGCAAATCATTTCTCAGCAGTCCAGCTGGATGCCAGTCAGATCTGTCACCATGCTGCCAGGGTCAAGATGCTGCGCTGTGTTGGTCCAAGCAGGCGCTTTGCATACTCAACATTTATTAAAGTCAAACACTCCTAAGACTTTTACAGATGAAAAAGCAGGCGAACGTGAGACAGACTGGTTCCGCGCAGTGCAGGCAGAGCAGAGGGGGTTTTTAATGAAGGTGTATTTACTCAGCAGAGCTGAAGGGCTGCTCCTTCTCAGCAGGTCAGGGGCTGCTATGCAAATAATAATAAATACCTTCTACTTTAGCAGAGCACAAAAGACACGAAACCTCGCAGTGGCTGCAGGCCACAGGGGTGAAAACAGGAGCAGACACTTCGGCCAAGACACAAACGCAAGTGTACACGTTTGGTAGCACCAACAGCTTTCCCCACTCCGTCGTGGAAGCAACTCTTCCATTGCTACCCTTGCGTTCAGGCAGTTGGCAGCTTTCTAGAAACAGCAGCTCGATATCGATTCAGAAAACAGAGTCATATGTGGTTCATTACTCCCAACAGATTTCATAAAGGATCCTGCCTGATGCCTCAGCTGCTTCTAAGCCAGCTAAGCCTGGAAGAGCTGGTGCTGGTATAAAACAGCAAAGCTTCTTATGAAACTTCTCATACAGGACAACAGCCATCAGAGGGACAAGTTCATCAAGCCTAGCAAGATTTGTGTGTTATTAACTGACTTCCTAGAGGTCTCTCCCTGGGCTGGAAAGAAAGGTGCTGCGTGGGGAGCAAAGCTTGCAAGGCGATGACTGGAACCATGGGTAGACAAAATCTCTCTAGAGACCAAGTTCACGTGCTGTATGCAGAGCCCTGAGAGACAAAGCACAGCCATGCAAAGGACTGTGTCCTTCAGCTGAATGGCTCCCACTGACTCATATGGGTTGAAAAAGACCTTCAAGCTCATTGAGACTAACCATGAACCCAGCTGTCCCAACCCACCGCTAAACCCTGGCCCTGAGCTCCAGATCTCCCTGACTGTGAAACACGTCCAAGGATGGCGATTCAACCCTGGGCAGCCTGTGCCAAGGACTCAGGGCCAACCAAACCTTCCCCTGGGGCTTCTTAAGGCCATTTCCTCTTGTTCCTGTCCCTTGGTCCTTATGAGAAGAAACCAATCCCCACCTCTCTCCCACCTCCTTTCAGGTTGGTACAGACAGCAGTAATGTCTCCCCTTGGCCTCCTAATCTGTTCTAGTTTGAGATTTCCCTGCCTGTTGTAGGGCAGTTGGCCTAGATGACCTTTTGAGGTCCCTTCCAACCCAACACATGCTATGATTCTATGATCTGACATGCAGACACGAAACCCTGCAGCAGACTGATATAAGTAGCAATCTACAGGTATCGCTGGTGGGGGAACTGAGACTCAGACCTCAACCAGCAGCAGAGCCCTGAGCTGCCTGCTGGAGTCAACCCTGCTGTATCTCTAAGATACCAGTGTATTTTGAAATCAATACCAAGATTTTATTGATCCGGGAAGGAAATACCAACTGACAAGGGAGCCTAGTCGATACCAATCCCAATGGGTTATAAGCTTTAATAGAGACTGGAAAACATTCTGATTTGATTTTTATTCTGGGGCAAAATGCTGCCCCAGCCAAACATCAGAGCCCAGGAGCCAGGCAGGGACTCTTCGCTGTTAAATGCTGATATTCACAGTGACCATCTCAGATGCCAAGGTCGGGGACAGCTTATCATCGCTGAGCCACCGACAAGAGAAACCCTATTAGCTGTTGACACTGGTCTGTCTGGCAGCAGCCAAGCTGCTAATAAACACTACCTTGAAAATCATAGCAAGAAATTCAAGCCACGCAGTCAAGGCCAGGCTCAGGCGTGTAACTCACTGATGGCAGGAGTTCAGGCACTTAAAATGTCTTTTGAAACCACAGTAAAATCATGTTGAGTCGTCCCATCCCTCTTGGAAATGGGCTCCACTGAATATCAGGGCCTTGAAAGGCAAGACCAAAAAAATAAACCAGACAAACAAGCTCTGCTTGACTGAGACTGGGAGAGCTGGCTGCAGTGATTCCCCTTCCTTGGTCAGGAAAGCCGTATTGGCTGGGTAAAAACAGGGCACTCCTGCTAAGAGGGGCATCCTCAGTGTTGGGATGGGGGCAGTGGAGATTCAGCACCCCAACTCCAATACTCTAGAAGGAGTCAGACCCCCATCTTGCAGCACATTCACTGCTGCAGGAAGGCATCAAGCATCAAATCCTTAGTGCTGCGGACCCACACAAAGAGCTGAAGCCTGCTGGGACCGAGCTGTGCCCATCCGGCAGCTCTGGGGAGCCAAGAACCTCTTCTGTGCGTCAGAGTACAACAGTTCTGACCTATGTTTACAGGTTTCTAGGAACCGTCAGCTAAACTGTCCCTTTATTCCCCTGCCAATACCCATGAAAGAGCTTTAGAAGAACAAACAGCTCTTTCTGGCCCTTTGAAAAGGCTCAAGCAGTTCAGCAGTGCCCTGGGATCTCTAACACAGAGGTAACCCCAAGGCAGCAAAGAGCTGCAGACAGAGGTGGGAAGAGAGGTTTGGAGAGCCAGGGTTTTCCTCTTAGCAATGACTGGCATAAAGGCTGCCAGCACCCAGGGAAGCAACTGGCACAATATGACAGCCCTGCAGGAGGATAATTGGGCAGACAACGCTGTGTAGACGAACTAAAGTGTTTACTGGCTTTAATATTTAATTGTGCAAAATGAAGAGAAAGAAACTGGGGAATCAGAGCTGCAGACAGAGAAGCATTTGTGTGTCGGGTGCTCTGATACCGCTGCACCAAGCTGAACCTAAGCAGATACCATGCACTGGTTTGGGACATTCTCATCACGGTGCTGAGTGCTGCTGGCCTCCCTTCTGCTCTCCTCCCTGGCCAAGGAAAAGGTGGGCTCCCCTCTGGTTTGTGAGAGGGCAGCAGACAAAAAGGAAAGCCCCCTCCCTGGCAGTGCTCAAGGCCAGGTTAGATAGAGCTCTGGGCAATCTGATCTGATGAGATGTCCCTGCAGGTGTCCCCCACAGCAGAGGGTTGGAACTAGAGGATCTTAAAAGGTCCCTTCCAACCCAAACCCTTCTATGAAAGGTACTGTATACAGCAACCACAAAGACACACGCGTGAAAACCAGCAGATGTAAGGTTACCCCCATGGCACCTGAACTACTTCAAGCAAGTGTCATCCAAAAGGATAAGCAAATTATCCATATCCCAGGGTAGAAATGCTCTTTTCAGTCTGTGAAGGGAGCGAGCTACAGGAAAGCTGGAGAGGGCCTGTAGTGATAGGTCAAGGGGCAATAGTCTGAAACTGAAAGAGGGGAGACTTAGGCTGTATATTACAAAGTTGTTCTTCACTGCAAAGCACTGGCATAGGTTGCTGAAGGTGGCTGTAGATACCCCATCCCTGGAAGTGTTCAAGGCCAGGCTGGATGGGCAACCTGGTCTGGAGGAAGAGAGGTATCCCAGCCCACAGCAGAGGTTTGGAACTAGATGATCTTTAGGGCCCCTTTCAGCCTAAACCATTCTACGAGCCACCAGAGAGGGGCTCTTTCCCCATCCACATCCACCAAGAAACTCTGGCTTGTGAAAGAGGCAGAGCACTGCTCATTTGCACGGTAGCTTCTCTCACACACGAGGAGATGCCTAGCACTGACACTCCTTTGTTCAAAAGCCTGGACTGAAGGATAAACACAAGCAGGTCCCCCTCCAACTTCAGAAACCCAGTGGTTGACCCATTGGTCCTGCTGACTCTGCTTGAAGCTGCTCACCTGTTACCAGTAAAGAGCTTTCCACCACTTTTTGTCTTTATGCTCTGGGAGAGCACAACCGCCGCCAGACACGCTCAAACCCTTCTGTTCTTTTTCCAAAAGACAACTCAATAAGCTCCAAACAAGTTGCTGAAAAGCCCTACATCCCACCACGGGGAAAGCCTCAACTACTATGAAGCAAACAGCGCTGCTTGTACTCTCTCTCTGCATAATTAAGTCCTCAACATGGAAATTAAAAGGAAGGCAGGCTCCATAAATATTGCAGCGTGAACAACACAGAGGTCTTTGCTGGATTATCACCGCTAAAAGGCACCGCAAAGCATCCAACTACACAAATGAAAGATGTTAATAGAGCAGTCCCAGCGGAGACGGAGGCTGTATATTACGTGGAGCTGCTTTCACGTCCTGCAAAACGTGCAGATTTACATAACGTTCCCCTTTCACACAGAATAAGTATCAGCCTCTTCTAGAAAGCAGTGTTATGTGTGCCTGGGCCAGCCCCCTCCAGTGGGCAGACACGTGGGTGGCAGAGTGAAGACCTGACACTTATGCCCCTTCTTTGATGCAGTGGTACCCATGAGCTCCCTCTGACAAGGCTGGGCTGCGGTGAGCCTTCCTTCCAACTGAACTCTCTTAAACAACCTCTTAAACACCACACAAAAAGAAAGAGTTAAGACAGATTTTCTTCTCTCCAACCTTTAATTAAGTCATTCATCTCTTCCCCCTTAACCCAGAAGTGAGAGTCCTGTCTTCACAGGAGCAGATGATTTCCCCAGAGTAATGAAGACACATTATCATACAGGAAAAAAATCATTAGTTGCTCTGTCCAGGACAATATGATTGCTCAATTACTCCACTAAAACAGAGACCACCCTTCCCAGCGCCCCAGGGGACAACTTGCAAGAGGTGAACCTGAACGCACACACCCAGAACAGACGTTCTTCAGGAAAAGACCTGGACCAGTACAAAGGTCCTACTTGACTTGGAACTTAAGGAGAAATTCCTGAGCCCTGGAACAGGCTGCCCAGGGAGGTTTGTGGCTGCTCCATCTCTGGAAGTGCTCAAGACTAGGCTGGATGGGGCTCTGGACATCCTGGTCTGGTGAGAGGTATCACTGCCATAGCAGGGGGCTGGCACTGGGTGAGGGCTGAGCTCCCTTCCAACCTGAACCAGTTTGTGATTCTTATCCAAGCTCACATCACCTTTGAGACAACCCCACAACAGGCAGTAGATCTTGGGAGGGTTTTCTCCAAGTCCTCCAGGGCAGCAACAATGGGCCTGGGGAGTTTCTCATCACATTAAAGAGGTCTCAAATATCCCTGCAGGGATTCATCACAAAGCTTGAGTGGCTCTAGGGCTAGGAGGCATTTAACAGTTTGAGGGATTTGATGAGGAAACCTCAGCAGCAGCAGGGAGCTGATTCTGTGACCCAGCGTGTCACTGGACTCCACCATCAAAGAGACCTCTCTTGATGAGAGAGGACCACATGAGTCTCAGTTCAATACCAGGGATGACCCAGCTGGACTGGCTGCGATGCACATAGCAGGGACTGTCAGCTTGGGTTTGGTCCCCCAAAGCTCCAGGCTAGCTGCAAAACACTCTTCACCCACAACTTATTTAATCAGGATGATCCAACTGACTATTTCTCTTCATCATCGCCCCCAGGATGATTAAGGATAAGATTTAGTCATCTAACGAGGGTCCCATTATTCCTTCAAATATATAATTTCAGTACTTCTCTCACCTACCGTGACACCCCATTAGAAAAATGACTCATTAGCTCTTCCCCCTGCATCTCCAGCATAATTCTCACAGCATGCAGATGTGGGTCAACTGATGCTATTCATGAACTCCCATCAAACCCATTCCATTGTTCAAACTGAAATGGAGGGGGGGCATCAAAAGTGAAAGTAGTTTATGTAGACACTTTCCCCTCTCATGAAGCATTTAGCCTTCCCCTCCACTGCAAGACATCTCTGAAGATCATTTACTGAAAAAACAAAACGGGGGGTGGGGAGCCTGAACAAAGGCAGTCTCACATCACATGGAATATTTCATTTGACCAGAAACAAGCGTCTTCGGTCTTCAACACAGCATTTCTGGGGGGGGGTTCAGTTCAACATGGACAACATACAACCCCCCAAAACCCATTTCAGAGCTCCATATGCAGTCCGTTGTCTTGCGGTTGTCAAAAAGGCTGCAGCTTATGTTAATATTAAAAAACTGCTTTAGCAATTTATGAACATAAAGCTGAGGCACAAATGAGCGGAGCTGAAGCAGGTTTCCCAGGATAATGCATTTTGACATTAATATCTCCCCATTGTTCAGCTTATCAGAAACAGATAGCAGGTTTATGCTGGAAAAAATGGATGGTTGGCAGAGGGGTTGAGATGATTCCCACCAGCGTTCCCACCCCTTTGGTGGGCAGTGCCCACGCCTGTGCTCAAGGTGATTTTCAAACACAGCATGATGACCGGGTGTCTATGGCAGAAAAATAACCACTCCTAAAAATAACCACTGCTTTAAGAAAAGCAGGCGTGATACTGCCTCCTCACAAGGGCGTGAAGCTGGGGCTAAGAAGTCTTCCCGCAGTCTCACACACCACCAGTGCATCTCTACACTCTACACAGCAACTGTCCAGAGCGCTATTTGCGGAGGCTGCTAACAGGTGGGACTATAGCAGTAGTCCGAGTAGTCTGTACTGCTGCAGAACAGCTCGGACAACAAGGTTCAGAGAAGGGCAGCTACACTGGTAAAGGGTCTGGAGCACAGGTCCTGTGAGGAGCAGCTGAGGGAGCTGGGGCTGGTTACTCTGGAAAAGAGGCAGCTGAGGGGAGACCCTAGTGCTGTCTACAACTACCTGAAAAGGGACTGGAGAAAGGTGGGGGTTGGTCTCTTGTCCCGAGGAACGAAGGACAGGACAAGAGGAAATGTCCTCAGGCTGCCCCAGGTGAAGGTCAGGCTGGCTCTGAGGAGAAACTCCCTGGAAAGAGCTCTCAGCCCTTGGCACAGGCTGCCCAGGGCGGGGATTGAACCACCATCCCTAGCCATGTTCAAAAGCCACTAGATGCAATGCTGGGGAACAGGATTTCAATACAGACTCTGATGGTTTCCCACCCCCAGCTGAAACACAATATGGGGAAGAGACAGACGTGGGGTGGCTGCTGTTTCCCCCCACCCCCCAATCTCCAGCTGTTGTGCCANAAGAGGCAGCTGAGGGGAGACCCTAGTGCTGTCTACAACTACCTGAAAAGGGACTGGAGAAAGGTGGGGGTTGGTCTCTTGTCCCAAGGAACGAAGGACGGGACAAGAGAAAATGGCCTCAGGCTGCCCCAGGTGAAGGTCAGGCTGGCTCTGAGGAGAAACTGCCTGGAAAGAGCTCTCAGCCCTTGGCACAGGCTGCCCAGGGCGGGGATTGAACCACCATCCCTAGCCATGTTCAAAAGCCACTAGATGCAATGCTGGGGAACAGGATTTCAATACAGNGGAACAGGATTTAATGGTAGATCTGATAAAAGACTTAATAGAGTAGGGTTGGACTTGATGATCCTAAAGGTCTTTTGCAATCTAAGTGATCCTGTGATTCTATGCTCCTGAACCCACAGCAGTGGGCTATCCCAGAGCAATGCTCCTTACAGCTACCTACAAGTCACTCCAAAACACACAGATTTCAATCCCCAGGCGAGATCACCCATAAACTGAGTTCCTGGCCATATGCACTGAAAATCTCCATCCTTTCCATAAAGAGTTGGAAAAAACCTTCAAGCTCATCCAGTCCAGCCTTTACCCCAGAGGTCCCAACCCACCCAAACCCTGGCCCTGAGCTCCAGATCTCCACAACTGTGAAGCACAGCCAGGGATGGCAATTCAACTCCCTCCTTGGGCAGCCTGTGCCAAGGACTGAGGGCTCTTTCCACTCCTCAGGGCCAGCCTAACCTTCCCCTGGGGCAGCTTGAGGCCATTCCCTCTGGTCCTGTCCCTTGTGAGAAGAGACCATGATACCCAACTACTCCTGAGAAGGTATAAGAACTCTAAGACTAGATCCAACCTGGCATGGCTGCTGGGGGGTTGTCACAATCACAAACAACAGGTGCTGAGTTCCGGGGCCACCAGCCACTTGCAGCCACACGGGGTGCATTCCCCATGGCAGCCAGCAGGTACCACTGGCTCAGTTTCAGGCGCTGGTGCCGCATACGGTGGTTGCTTTAGTTAAACGTAAACCAGCAGTCTCTGCCTTCACATATGACAACTGCCGTGCGATTTCTGTCTCATTAAGCTCTGCAATGTAAAACAAATGGGATTTATGTGGCTGCTGTTCGACGCTCACTCGCACGGTGTCAAGTTTTGCCTTTAATGGCTCTTTGGGCTCATCACCGCCTGAAGATCGGTCCTGCTGGCGTCACAATACAGACTCTGATGGTTTCCCACCCCCAGCTGAAACACAATATGGGGAAGAGACAGACGTGGGGTGGCTGCTGTTTCCCCCCACCCCCCAATCTCCAGCTGTTGTGCCATATAACACAGATCTCTGCTGCAGGGCCATGTGCCTCAGTTCCCCTCCTCTACCACTGTCAGTCTCACAGTTTATTCAATCCCCAGCGCTCAGCCCCATCAATCCAACATTCATACACAGTAACACACCCTGGGCACAGAATAACAAGCTCTGAAAAGCACTTATTCATAAGGCCCCCACCACCGAAGCTCAGGCAGCATTTGGGAGGTATTTTGGAGAACACAGGCAGTCAATGAAATGTTATCCCCCACACAAACCCACCGAAAACTAAAGGCTAGTTATAGAGCTCCAGCTGTAGAGCTAGTTATAGATTCCAGCAGTCACTCACTCAGGTACAGCGATGCTCCTGGCACAGCACACCATCACCTCCTTATCTGCAGGAAGTCTAACAAGTGCCCTGGTGCACAGGCTGACCATGAAGATTTATCTTCAGAGCCATGACTCTGATCCTTTTCTTCCCATTACAAAGAGCAATTACCAGTGAGGCTCCTCCTGGCTCCAGAGCATCTACAGCAACACAAGAAACAGTCACAGAGCATCCTGGGGCTACATCAGGGGGAAATCACATAAACCACACAAAGTTGTGATTAGAGGTGGCTTGAAACACCACAGGTTTGATGTCCAGAGGCAGCAGCATCACCAAGCTCTAGCAGCTCTTGGATCCTCCAGCCTAGCATGGCCACCCAAGAAAGCTCAAGGAGCCAGAAGCAGGACAACTGAACTCCAACTCCCCATGGGCCACCCTGTAAGATCTCATCCCACAAAATACCATCGCCTCAGGCACAGAACATCTTGCAAGCAGCAGCAGCCTGTGAGAAACTGTAGTGCCGGGAGCACAAAGCAGCACCACGTTACAGAGAGCCTGGAAAACCAGGGAGAAACACGGTGACAAAACCCAGGGTTTCTATGGGAAGCAACAAAGCCGGACATTGTTCAGAAGAGCCCCGCTCAGCAAGGCAAGGCAGAGAACCTCGTACAAAAGCAAGAGCTCCCACTGATGCCATTGTCAAGCTGGCAGAGCAGAGATGTCTCTGGAAGAAAAGCAGCCCTCGTGACAATTATTTATTGCCACGCAAACATCTTCCTTCTCGGCTTTTGTTGGAGCAACGCAGACTCATGTGTCTCCAGCCAGGGAAAGAAAAGCTACCAGCAGGATCAAAGAAGGCCGAGATTAATCTGGTTTCACATAGATAAAAAAAAACCCCACCACCACACCACTGGAGCAATCAGTTTTAAAATTAATATTAAAGTTGTACGTCACCTTTGACTATATTAAAATATAAACTGGAGCGTACAATAAGCCCCAAATAAGCCCCACTGGCAGTCACAGCAGTTCCCTTATCAACTGCTAACATCCCCTGTAAAATAATAACTGGAAGCCAGACTGCTCAGAGAGAAACTTGCTCTCCCGGGGCAGCATGATGTGACCCAGTTCCTGCTGCCATTTCAGGAGCCCTGCCTTGGCCATATTTCAGTGCTCCAGCAACGAACTCAGCTGCAGCAGAAGTCATCTGGTGAGGGAGAGCTGGCATGGCAGGGGTGAGCACTAAGCAGTGCACTGGGTGTATCCACTGTGGAGATGAGCAGAGGGCCACTGGGCTGTGATTCAATGAAGCACCTGGGGTCTGGGGTCTCATTTTTTTCCTCACTAATCATCATGTGGGGCTGGTTTTCTCCCAGCCTTTGGCTTCTTCCTCTCTAGCTGGTGCTTCCTCAGGGTTTCCAAACTTTCATCTCTCTTGCAGACTTTGAAAGACACTGAAGGGCTCCTGTCAAGGGAAAGCAGCATGAGTGGACCAGAGCAACACCCCATGCCACGGCAGAGCAGGACTGATGGCCTTCACAGCCAAAGCCCATATGCAACATCCCAAGGTCAGCTGCTGAGATACACCAGAACTAACAGCCCTGTGACAAAGGGATGGGTCATGATCTGACGAGGAAGGCAGGAGGCTGAGGCCAGCAGGTTCCCTGCTCACTCTGAGCACTGTTGCAAATTCAAGGAGAGAACAGGAGCACACTCCAATTATTTTGCCCACAGACCGCTGCATTCAGCGGCAAGTGACTTGTGCTGGCTATAACCGGCTCAAACACAGTAGTGTTTCTACTTCATACCCAGTCAGCACCCGTACAACCTTAAAGAAGCATTTCTGGGTAGTTAAGGTGGGCTGTTTCTACAAGGATTCAGGAGGACAGGGCCAAGGAACTGCTGGAACAGAGACCATCAGCTTTAACAGAGGGGGGAAAAGTGGGTCTTGGGGAAGAACCAGGGTCCTCATGCTATTGGAGAGCTCTGTCACCAACAGAGCTGCAGGAGCTGCTCCCCAGCAGACTGCTGCCTGCTTGAGAGGGCTCCAAATAAATAAATAAAGCCCCTGCCTCATCAGCATGCAAATCTATGCAAACCCCCATTTCAGTCAGAACTCTATGCATACCATCAGAGTGCAAAATGCAAATCGCACAAACGCACCCAATGAGGAAAGGAGCAGGAACCCTGCACAAAGGGATTAGGGCTAGGCTGCTCCCCCCCACGATGACAGTGCTGCGGGGTGTGTGTGTGTGTGTGTGTCTTCTCAGAGAGCATCCTGTAATGGTCACCAGTCACACAGCACTGAGCTCTGCCTACAAACCAGTTTAAAAAGCACCCTGACTCTGGCTTTGACTGCTGGAGCCACAACTTGACTGAGACAGGTGGCAGGGCATGGGAAGAGCCTGGACAACCTGAGGGCAAGAGGCACAGGGTATTGTACCTCAGCACTCATGACCAAGGATCTCCAAGGATACCCATTCATTTGGGTTACACCGAGGGGGACCAGAGATGTCCTCAACACTCCTACAGCAACCCCAAAAAGGAAGCTCTGGCCCCTTCACTCATTGAATCAGGGCTATGGGCCAGGACAGCCAGCACAGGGCAGCTGAGATGGTGTCAGCTCAAGCAGCACAGACCATCAGGAAGAGGGTCACCACCACTTAAGTAACAAGGGACTTAAAAGGCTTAATACCATCTCCCTATGGAGCAGGTATGGAAGGTATGGTATGCTAGGTATGGAAGATAAAACCAAAAGATCCAACTTGCAAGACCTTCTGCAGACCAAGGCTGGGCCAGGAGAATCCCAGAGCACCTGATTTTGGCAAGGTGAGGCTCTGGATGCTGCTCCAACACAAGCCCCAGGTCCCGCTCTCCAAGATTCCTGTCCAACCAGCCCCACAACACGGAAGATCCTGCTCCTGGTGGGATGTGAAGCTTGGGCAGAGCAGATGGGAGGCTGTGTGCATTCATTTCTCCCTCCTACGTGTGCAAAATTCTCAACCCACCATTTATCATATTACATTTTCATTTTAAAGTAAATATCTGTTTTCAATTAGTACTTACCAGGAGGGGCACGCATGGCTGAGAACACTTATTTCTCTTCCTTTCATTATTAGATTAGAAGTCGCTCAACTTTAACTACATTTCACAGCGGCAGAGATGTAACTGTTCTGCAGACACTAATCCCCTTCCCACCTCCATCCCTAAAAAAGGCCCCAATCCAGCTAACACAAACCTCAGCACCAAGCCCTGGCCAACCTTTCCAAGCTTCCCATCAATTCCCAGCACATCCTGCCTCCAGGCTGGTCAGAAATCCCACTGCTTCACAAAACCTGCCCCTGCTGTGATTTCAGCTCTGAAGTGAGGAGACCCATGGGAACTTGCCCAAGGATACATAAAGCAAGCAGAGCCTTGCCCAAAACCTTACACCCCAGAAACATAAGGGATCCACCACGCCTAGTTCTCCACCTCCACACTCACCCTGGTCAATGACAGGTGACATGTCACTTAGCCGGCCAGTAGCCTCCCCAAGTCTCCCAAATGTGTCCCACCCTCCTCATCTTCATCCCCATCAAGAAGGCCCTTCCTCCCAGACAGATCACAAAGTCATCCGCCAAGGATGGCTGCCAGCTCAGCCCTCTGCTAGAGCACTCGTAAGCATAATGGCCCCATTATACTTTGCTCATTACACCTCATTTTTATTACATGGCTTCATTAAGTTGAGAAGCCTCTGTAATTTAACTGCATCTCTCGGTCTCCGCACGGGGGCTCCAGCTGCATTTGTCATCAATCACTTTATTAAAAACATGGGACAGAAAGTACCATCACACCCATTCCTGCCCGTCAATCTCTTCAATTTCCTCTTACGCCACTTCTTTACCTGCTCAATGCATCTGCACCTTCACAATCTCACCATATTTCCCAATTATTACAACCTGGGTTTAGAGGCGCTTTCAGAGAGGAGCACATAAGGCACATGCCATCCTCAAGGTGTGCAGGAGAGCAGGTAATAAAAGAGGAGCAACAAGACCAACTGAAATAAACCGTTTGACAAGAAGCCTACCACAAGATGCTCTTTGAAGATGCAACAATCATTGAATCGTGAATGGCCAGGGTTGGAAGGGGCCTTAAAGATCTTCCACTTCCAACCCCCCTGCACAGGCAGGGATACTTTTACTAGATCAGGTTACAGAGGGACCCATCCAACCTGGCTTTGAACACTACCAGGGATAGTGCAGCCACAACTTCCCTAGGAAAACTGTTCCAGCATTTCAGCACCCTCACAGCAAAGAATTTGTTCCTAATGTCCAAGCCCAATCTCCCTCTTCAAGTCTGTAACCCTTTCCCCTTGTCCTCTTGCTACCATCCCTGTCAAAAGGCCTATCCCAGCTTTCTTGTAACCCTCCTTCCACTATTGGAAAGCTGCTCTAAGGTCACCTCAGAGTCTCTTCTCCAGGCTGAACAACCCCAAATTGCTCAGTCTGTCCTCACAGGGCAGGTGTTCCAACCCTCTGGTCATTTGAGCGGCTCTCCTCTGGAGACCATCCACATGCTTGCTGTCCTTCTTACGTTGGGGACTCTAGAACTGGACAGAGTATTGCAGGTGGGATCTTACCAGCACAGAGTGGGGAGAATTACCTCCCTCGACTGACTGTCACCGCTTCCTGTGATGCAGCCCAGGACACAGTCAGCTCTCTGGGCTGCAAGCACAGACTGACAGCTCCTATCAAGCTTCCGCTCCACCGCCACACGCAAGCTGCCTCCTCAGGGCTGTCCTCAAGCCTTTCTCCTCCCATGCATCCCATTTCCAAGCTCCAGTGATGGTCAAATCACTAGTCAAATAGTTTCTATACAGCTCCGCAGCATCCCTCCATCACCAGAGGACAGCAGTACTCAGCACCCTTTGTACACAGAACACAGCCAAACCCTTCCTGAACTCCAAATTAAACCCACAAATATCAAAACACAGTATCTGGGCGAATCCACTTCAAAGCTTCCAATCCATAATCCTTGGGTGTTCCTCGCTCCACCACAAGTTTTGAAAGTTCAGCTTTTCTTGCTGATTTTGAACAAGATGCTTCCACTGGGACAGCAACTCTGATCTGCTCCAGTCAGCAGCAGCTTGCACAGGTTAAGAGCACTACTGAGCTTTCCGCGGGTGCTTGGGAGGAAGCCAAGGCGTGGAGAAAAACCCCACTTGCTGCAGAAAAAAAGTCTGTACTCTGGATGAGAAGTTTGCTGCAATCACCACTGCTGCGGCCTTCCTGGTCAGCCAGCCAGATGGAAGAGAGCTTTGAAGATTTCAAAGGGCACCATGATGTCTGCTTTATCACAAATGTGTATCTTAAACCAGTATCATCGTTAGATGTGTGACCAGAGCAAAAGGAGCCTTCCAAAAGTGCTCCTGTTGCAGGAGATAGATGCTCATGCATGCAAAAGGCAAGGCCCTCCAACTGAGAGCACCATGCAAGACCTCAACCCGCACCCAGCCCAGCTCACTACTGCTGTCATCGTCACCGATCCATCAGGAGCAGACGCTTACACTGCTTTGAGCTTGGCAGCAAAAGGACCTTCTACTCTCCCATGCTGTTCCCCACTCTGCTTTTTCTAAAATGTAGCCTCTACACCCTTCTCACCGAGACCCTGTGCTGTGACCCACAAGGAGAGTGAAGATTTTCCAAGAGGCAGCAGGTGACAGCCACCACCTCCTAAGTTCTCCAGCAATCACTGCCAGGCACAAACACACCTCGCACAGTGCAGCAAGAGCAGCCACGTGGGACCATACCCAGTGACCAAACCATGAACACAAAACCCACAGCATAACCCAGAGGGCTCCAACCATCTTCCACCTCAGCAAACCAAGAGCAGATCTCCATGTAACTCTCCCACCGTCCCGGGCCTGGTCAGGCCTCTCCCCAAGCACTGGGGGCAGTTCTGGGCCCCTCACTTCAAAAGATTGAGGGGCTGGAGCAGGTCCAGAGGAGCAAGAAGGCTGGGGAAGGGACTGGAGGGAAAGGCTGGTGAGGAGAGGCTGAGGGAGCTGGGGTGTTCAGCCTGGAGAAGAGACTTGTGGGGGGACCTTCTCTCTCTCTATAACTCCCTGAAGGGAGATTGCAGTCAGGTGGGGAATCAGGCTCTTCTCCCATAAAAACAGCACCAGGATGAGAGGGCAGGCCCTGAAGCTGCCAGGGGAGGGTTAGGTTGGATGTTAGGGAGCCCTTCCTCATGGAAAGGGTGCTCAGAGCCTGGACTGGACTGCCCAGGGCAGTAGGGGAGTCCCCATATCTGGAGGCATAGAATGACAGACTGGCTGTAGCCCTTAGTGCCCTGGGCTGGCTGATGGGGTGATGTTAGGTGCTGGGCTGGATGAGCTCAGAGGGCTTTTCTAGCCTCAGTCATTCTGTGATTCTGTGATCTCTACATCCAGGGTGTGGTAGTGGATCAGAATAATTTCAGGCATGCAGAGTGAGCTGGGCTGCAGGGATTATCTCAGCCACACTTGAGAGTTGGGTTCAAGCACATAGGGGCTGAGGGACAGCAGGGCTGAAGTTGTTTGCTTTGGTCTCTGGTGGGAAAGCTCAGCACAAGGGGAAAACTGCTGCATTATCTCCCGAGCACAGAAAGAAGATGCCTGCGTTGAGGTTACTTGACTATTTCTATTACCCTAAGTGCAAATAAAGGAAATCACAGGGAATCAACCATCTACCGAGCAATCATCTGACTCAAGACAAGCTTCAGCTTAGACAGAAGTTCACAGTCTTTCAGGGCTTTGATATCTTAAACCTCTTCAGTCTCTGTACAAGAAGAGGAATAAGCACAGACCGGTCAGACTCTCACGGGGAGGACAAACCACTGCAAAGAGCTGTGCTGAGATTCAGCATCTGTTGGTTCAGCTTCTTTAGCACTTGCTGGAGGTGTTGAGGGGGTGACACCCACACTTCCAGCTTATTAAAACCACAGCAGCAGGAAGACAGGTGTGTTAAATCACACCCCGGGGAGTAACTCATGGGAGAGGGCAAGGAACAACCCAGCAAGGCACCACTGAACAGCGATGGCATCTCTTCCCCACTGCCGGCTTCACCAGCTACATGCTCGGCACTGTGAGCCCAAGCGTGCGAGAAGCTGTGGGTCAGAACCAGCCCCACGCTCCCCTCCTACACCCTCACTCTTCGTGCTCTGTGGCACCTGCACATCTGCTCTGGGCTGCCCGACGGGGCCACCACAAGCTCTGCCCCTCTGCCCGGAGATGGGTCCAACCGTGCTGTGGGGTGGGAACCCCAACGGGGCCCCCAATCCTCCTCCCCACTCCAGCCCTCAAGCAGACTCTCCGCAGCGGCATGGCCCTAGCTGCTGAACCCCAAAGCCCCGGCTCTGTGCCCCCAGCCCCCGCAGTGCCGGAGCAGCGCAGCGGCTGCGGGGCTCCATGTGAGCGGAGCTGCTGCCACCGCCAGGCTGCAGGGGAGAGCGAGCAGCAGCACAACCAGCCCTGACTCTGCCAGCTGGCCTGCTCCAACGTCCCGAACACTCCGGTGTTCCTCCTCCAGGCTCCCTCCCACTGCTGTGAGTTACTCGAACACTCCACAGGTCCATGAGCTGCCTCTCGGGCTCCACAAACACAAGAGCCATGGTCAGACCCCACTCTGCAAACAAGCTGCCAAATCCACACACCGCTGGCAGGGGCTGCCAGGACACGACTGGGATGCTCCTGCTCCACCACCTGAAGCAGCAACAGCCAGTCACTAAAACAGTCTGCAGCGTGACAGGTCTGCACAGAGCAGAGGCTGAGACAGGCACTTGAGGAGCTGATAAGGCTCATCCGACTGCAAATGATTTTGACTACAGTTATTTTCGTGCAGCTGGGAACAAGTGGCTGCAGTCAGCTACTTGTCAGCTGGGGAGAAAACAGCAGTTTTGCCTGTCTGGGAGTGGAAACCCAACCAGCTCAGGCCCCCACCATGCTCCCACCATTTTCTCACCTTACCAAGGGCCAACCGAAACAGCAGCCAGTGACATCTCAGGGTGACTGGTGAAGTGAGGACTCTCACTGTGGGCTGCTGCATCTCCATGGCATTGTAAAACCTCAAGCTACAGGCAAGCTCAAAGGTTCCAGAAGTGTTCTTAAAGCACAACGTGTTCCTCTGCACAAAGGACCTGACGACCAAGCATCACCCCTTGGTCTCACCCAAGCAACTCCCCAAAAAAAGCAGCAGCAGAACCATCCAAATACTGGCCTGGGCAGATCTGCAGAGGGCTCAGCCTGAGCCAGCAGCTCCACCTGCTCTCGCCAACATTGGCTGAATCGAGTTTTCATTAGGTTGCAAGCCAGCACCAAAGAAAGAGCAGACCTGCTGGCCTGGAATGAGGGTTCCTGCTAACACCCCATTCCATCACCCACCCCCTGCTCTAAGGTGCTTCTGTATCCCACCCCTTAAGATCCAGGTACCTCCATCCAAAGTAGCTCCATCCATCCTACGCTCTCCATGGAGACTCGCAGAATCCCTCCTGCCGCTGCTGCCACGCTGGCCGTTACACAAGTTCAACTTCTTAACTCGCTGCTGAGCACACAAGTGGGGCTGACATTTATTTAATCCTCATAGCAGTGTTGACTGTGTACTTACTGAAACACCTCATGCTTATAGAAGACATTTGTTTCCAAGCAGCTTATGCTAAATTGCAGTGATATAAAGGAAACACTTATCCAATATTGACATTTACTGACTGGCAGCGTACAGCTTGAATACTCATTTACACTAGTGGAGGGGGAGAGAAGCTCAAGAAGGCCCTTCATTTCTCATCTTGTAATGAGGGAATACCTGCCCAAAATACAAGGTGGGACTCCAACCTGAATGGTTTCCGCTACTAACACCCTGCTCAGGGGCAGGAATCAAGTTAAGATTGGACCCACAACGTAAAGCTTTGATCCTTTATCCAAGAGGAAGTTCATCCCTTCCACTGAGGGTGCAGATTTCATGACAATTAGCCAGGCTCCTCCAGCCCACAGCACATACCCTGCTGGACAGGGAGCTCCTGAAACACATTCCTGAACGTTCCCTGCATCTTCCCCCCCCTCCAAGCACTAAAAGCTCCTCAAATGGTCATCTTTGAGGTGCTGCAGCATCCAGTTGGACCCTGGCACATAGGGTGGCTTTGCCACATGCCACACTAAAAACGACAGCAACAGACCCAAGGCCATCAGTTCAGTGGCACTGAAGAGGTGAACTGGCCACCGTGTGGCCACGCACACAAGCCCAGAAATCCCACCCAGTGCAGAAGCATTGCAAACAAAAGCAGCTATCATCCTCCTCACTGAAGATCTTGACCTGCTCGCATCAGTGGTTAATGAGCAGCAGTAAAGGCAAAGCTCTCAAAAATCCAATTCCACCCCTTTCCACTCAAGATGCACAGACCAGGAGCTTCTTGTTGCAAGTGGGGGCATTGAACAAAGGCATTAACCCAAGAGTTAGTACCTGGATTAACAATGCCAGTGTTCCAGCTCCTGCTTGTGCAGCGTGTGGCATCCAAAGAGGCCCCGAGCCCACAGCTAAAAGCTCCACTCCAAGCACATTTAGGTTTTTAAGCTGTTTAATGCAACACAGTAAAAGGAAGAGCCACATCGCAGCCAAGTGACCTACAGCTCCTTCTGCTCTGCTTTGGAGGCGGCTGCTGACACCAGGGAAAGGCAAACACTTGAGCTCTGGTCTTGCCAGAGAGGCAATGAGTAAACAGCGTCTACTCTACTCCAAACGCATCTGCTAGGCCACAGCTTCCAAGAGCAGAACCCAGCATTTGCTCCATCCTACCACATTGCACAGGGGGTATTTTACTCTTCCCCTTTGAGTTCAAACAAGCCCCAAGCTACTGTGAACTAGAAGAGCAGAAACCCAGGAGAAGCATCAGGATCCTGCTAGTCAATCCCTGCCTGGAAGGAGCAGCACAGATTTTCAACTTCGTTTCACCCCAGCCTGCTACGTTTGAAATTAATCCTGTGGACAACAGCTCCACAACCACCGAACCTCTCTCTCTTTAGACAGAGATGGCTGCCAGTGACATCCAAGGGAAGACCTGGAGACGCTAAACTAGGACCTTTCTCAGTTGTTAGCAATTTGCTGGCTCTGAAGAAATTTTTTTCTCTTCAAAGGCTGTTTAATCCTGCTGGAAAGGTCCTGCACGTGATGTAAAACCAGCTCTCCAGCAGCATTTTGACAATTCCCCCCCCTCCAGCACCGTTCCTCCAGCACGCTGTGGAGCTGGAGGCCAGAAGCACTGTATGAACTCAAACCCCATTATTACATGGGAGGTTTGAGGCCACGCTCAGCTACACACTGCTTGTAGGAAAACAGTTTATTCAAAAGCCTTGATCCTCAGCCAACTCACAACCTGAGGGGCACATCAGCCTCTCCCCGTTATTTACGGCCACAAAACCAAGCAGAGCATGGAGATCTTTTTGTTCTAACAGACACAGAGATGGGGAGGTGGTGACATGCAGTGCTAGTCACCTGGTAGGGGTTTTCTGAGCACATTTCTGCTCTGGCTGGTGTCCCCTAACAGAGGAAAGCACAGAAGTAAGCGACATCTGTGCGAGATGTGCTGTGCATAAGCTGCTCATAGACCTCCATCTCACCTTGGAAGGGGGGAAGGCTAGTAGGGATGCAGCATCAGCATCAGGGCAGGTGGTTCTCCTCACTCTCATCCCTCTGACAAAGGACACCTGACCAAAGCTGCAGCTTTTCTGACAACAGAAACCTTGTGAAAAAGCCAGTTTAAGCAAAGTCCCCTACGGTCCTTGCTGCAGGGGTTTGAACATGAAGACAGGGAAGCATGAAAACACATGGTGGAGGAGAAAGCCTTGGACCATTCCTCCAGCATAGCTCAGACTGGACTATGCCTGCTCAAACTTGAAACTTTGATTTCCTCTCCCATGCAAGGAGTTCCTGTGCCCCTGCCAAACCCACACCTTTCTGCCAGCAGAACCTCCCATCTTCTCAAAGCACCTTCCCAAACCCTTGATGTCCCCTACTCAACTGATTTCAGTTGTATCATCTTGTGTTCTCTTCCTTGGCTAGCAATACCCCCAGTACCTCCCCAAAGAGCTCCCACTGCTGATATGGGTTTAGGAAACAGCCCAAGACACCTCCCAGCACTCCCTACGCTTGCATTTCTGCTCCCTGTCACCCTCGGGGCTCTGCCAAGGTGCCCACATCGTCACTCTGTGGTCCTAACCAGTGGTGGGTGGGTGGAACCAGCCTGGTTTCTCTCATGAACAGCATTTCACCATTCGTTACCTGGGAGCTAATGACAAAGCACTGGGAAGGTCCCAATAACAGGCCCCTCCGACAGATGACTGCAGGGAGGAACCAAGTGGGCTGTGAAGGAAAAAAGCAAACCCTGCAACATCTGGAGAACTTGGTATTCATCACCCTAAGAGAAAGCAAAGTTGCCTCGAGAGCCCCAGGCAGCCAGAAACCTTCCTATCCAAGTGGATCCCAGTAGATTCATCCAGGCTGTTAAAGTAAGAGGAGGCGGTAGGTGCAGGTGAATCTTCAGTGGGGCTCCTGTCCACAGCTGAGGCACCTTCTCCAGCTACTTCCAGCCTCTCCCAGNTCCCACCTAGGGGCACCATAGGAGGCAGATTGTTCGGTGGCTGTCCCTGCCTCCCACCAAAGCTGTGCTCCTGACTGTAAGCAATACCTGGGGAAAACACTGACCTATCGACTGTCAGAAAAAGAGTGAGGGCTGCTCCAGACCATTTGTGAGGGTGAAAGACAGAGGATGCTCAAGGGAAGGCAGTTTGTTCTTCCTACCTCAAGAGAAACACAGAAGTCAGCTGTTAAGACACACACACCCTGCTCCTCCTTCTGCTGAGGAAGGTTTGTGCGCACCCAGGTGCAGGCAGCCCCAAGCAGGGAGCAACGAGCCCCCTCCCCTCCCACAAGCCCAGCTGGGAGTCCAAGGTCCAGCCTGCTCAGTTTGCAGAAGCAGCAGGACGCCGGCGTGCCACAGGCCCGTGAAGTACAAACCCAAGGGCACCAGCATAGTGCTCCAGCAGTGAGAAATATGTCTTTTTGGTGATGCTTTCGTGCCAGTGAGCTCAGCTTCCAGAGCACAGAGCTGGCAGCAGAGGTGATCCTGGTGATCCTCCCAGCCCCTCCACCCATGCGAACTGAAGGCAAAGCCCGTAGAGCCACTTCAGCACTGCAGGAAGCACAGGCAGCCTTGCCTGCTCCCTGCCCGCAAAAAAGAGCCACTGAACTCCCTCATAGGGAAGGGGGTCAAGTGGTTTTACTTGCTTCTTCAAGCGAGTTTTGGGCCACCAGCTCCCTCCAGAGTGAGGTATGAGTGGGTCCCCATGGCACACCAGTCTTGGGGAGCACCCTTGCTCATGGAAATCAAATGCCCCCACATCTGGGCAACACAGTGTTTGCTTGAGGGGAAGCAAACAACAAAAATCATCTTCACTTCTACATCAAGGCCATTCCTTCCCCCACAGCATCACGTAGCATGAAATCCTACCGGGGATTCTTTGCACAGTTTCACCCAAGAGGGAAAGCCTTGACGCTGCCTACAAGCCCCTTTTCTCATACGCTCTCAGCTGCAAGCTGTTCATCCTAAAGGAGGAAAGAGCAGAAAATGCTCTACGAGACACTATTTCTCTGCCTCGTAAACCGGCATGAATAAGCAAGGTACCAGCTGCACACTCCCGACGATACGGACGGGAAGACAGATCCGCCAAGCTCCAGCTACTTGCAGCATCGCCCAGGCGCTGTGGAAGCTCCTGAGCCCAGCGCTATTAAAAAGTGCATTAGTCCTTATTAAAAATAATGGCTGCAAAAAGGGGGGGAGGAAAGAGGGAAAAAGAGGAGAGCAACAAAACCCATCTAGCTGTCAGATACAGACTTGAGGCAGCTCTGCTAGCAAAAGTGCCTTCTGACCTGCAGGGAGTGGAGGGGTTCAGCAGAGCAGTGCGAGAAGGCCAGGAGCAGCCTCCAAATTGCTGCTCTCACCCGCCCCGCTGCTGCCCTGCTGTACCAGGGAGAGTTGGGGTTTGTTCAGCCAGAAATCTCACAGTGGGTTTCCTTTTGTGCAGAAGCAAAGGCGAATGCAAACACAGCCTTCTCCCTGAAGGAATATTAGTACAAGCAGAGCTAAGGGAAAAAGAGAAAAAGGATAAGGGAGGGTGGTGTGGGGAACCCAACATCACACCTGAGCCCAGGGGACGGGGAGGACAGCCACAAGCGAAGCCACCTCGAGTCCCTGCCTGGGGAACAAGGGGAAGAGGCAGCGTCTGGCAGGGAATGTTCAGCAACGAAGTCTGGCTGGGCAAAAAAAAACCCCACCAACCCAGCTGTCCATTGAGCAGCGCTCAACTCCAAAAGTTTTATCCTTCATTTAATCAACAGATGGACGGGCTGCGTGGGTTTGGGGTTTTTTCTCCCCCGCTCTTTTTTTGTTAAAGCAACCCCAAGCGCTCCAGCCCTCCCCAAAGCCTGTCTGGGGAGCGGGGCTGACTCCCCTAGGGACTGACAGCCGCGTGGGGATGCGCCGCCGGGAGAGGACAGCGCGGAGCAACGCGTCCGCCACAGGTGACAACACACAGGAGCTCCCCACAGCGGGTCGAGGGGGGGGTGTTCCCCCCCGCTCCCTCCTTCCCACTCCAGAAGCCCTTAGTTTTTCATCTGAGCAGGAGATACGCAGAGAGCGAAGTTCCGATAGCCAATCCATCCGGATTCCCACTCTCCTGCCCCGGTTGTCACCGGCTGTGACCCCTCGCCCACTCAACACCCCCTCAGGGGTTCCCCATCTCTCCTTCAAACCGACTGTTCCCCCACAAACCCCGGGAATTGCCCCCCACTTCGGCTCGGAGCCGCAGCCTCTGGCGCTCCCCCCACACCCGAACGAGCATCACCGCCTCC
>VZRI01010011.1:237007-266776 GCA_013397515.1 Upupa epops
CGCCGCCCCCCCACCCCCCCAGCTCCTCCCCCGGCAGTGCTGCCTTCCCTGCCGAGGCGAACCTCACCGGCGCTGCCCGGCTTTTTGAGGGGGGAGGGAAAAACCACAGAAAGGGGAGGGAGAGAGGGAAGGAAGGAAGGAAAGTGAAGGTTACAGGGGGAGTAACTTGCGCGCAGCAGGGGGCTGGCGATGCTTCAGCCCGGGATGGGATTGGGGGGTGCTATTTGTGCAGCCCCCGAATGGCGCATGGCCAAAGCCGACGGGGTGGGGGGAATAAGGGGGAGGTGGGTGCAGTTACATCACTAGGAGGAGAGGAAGGGGTGTCCCCGAGGGAACGGCGAGAGAGTCGCCCGCTACATCCCAGTTCGGTCCCCCTACACCCGGGAGTACAACGGCTCCTTCTACCTCCCCAAAAGCAGCAAGAATCCTCCGGGGAAGTTTTATTTTTAAGAACATAAAACTGAAATAAGAGGCTTTTTAGAGGAGGGGGCAGTGTGGGAGGGAGCCTAGCACGGGGGGTGTGGAGAACAACACACGAAAAGGGCTTTTCCTTCCCTTTAACTCCCCACTTCTGAGCACTGGAGTTGCCTTTTCACTTCGTTTTTGCCCAGAGAAAGTTGAGGGACCCCAAAACAAATAATGAGGAAAAACATAGCATTGCTTACCTTCCTCCACCCCTACTCTGCCAGGGAGTCTCTCATCTCCCTCTCCCCAGTCCAAGGGGCCAGGTAGGAGCACCAGCACAATTATACAGTTGCGATGTGGAAAGTAATTACAGCTCTGGCCTCTAATTATTCACTGCTGTGCCCAAAGGTGAACTCTGAAGAGGGCTGAGGAGCTTCCTTGAGCACCTGCTCCCCTGCTGGGAGTTGAGCTTGTGGCTACAGGTTTGGCTAATGAACTAACTGCGTGATGGACCAAGAGCTAAACCTGATGCCAGTCAGGTTAAACTGGAGGTCAGGCTGGGATCTCTGTGTAGTCACCACGGCCAGCAAGAGCTTTTTTGTTGCATTTTTAGCTGGTATCCCTCAGGAAAGGAAGTTACTTGGCTTTGTTTTCCCATCCATGCTTGCATAACCAGTTTGGGACAGAAAGGTGCACATTTTGGGCTGTCTTGCTGGAATTATAATCCCAGAGGTGATAACGATGCTCCTGGATTCTCATTTTCCTTCAGCCACCAGCAAACCCTGGGCAAATCCCTGCAGCTCCCACCCTTGGAGGGTTTTTGAGGTGTTCCTGGGGCTCCTTGAGGGGCTGGGCAGAGGTAATCGGGGAGTTTCTCTGGCAGCAGCCCTGATTTCACCACGGCTCAGATGGTATTTCTAAATCACTTGAACGCTTTCCCTGTTGTGTTTTAGTTTATTCTGTAAAATGCTGTTTGCTTGCAGACTTGGGGGGGCTGATGTGCATTCAGGCTGCTGCACGAAGAAGGTTTTCCCGTGAAGCTTCAAAACACCATTAACATTTCCACAGCAATTTCTTTTCTTTCTTTTTTCTTTCCTAAAGAATATGATTTCTTGCCTGTATTACATTTGCTAACTTCTAGGAAATGAGAGTATTTTGCTCTCTCTTCCCCCCCCCACCCCCCCTTCTTTCTCTCCTTTGCAGTGAAAACATTTCAGCTGGAAAATTCTCATCATTGTGGAACTGACCTTTGCAAAGGGCTTTAAATCCTTGAATGAAAGCAGCATGTGAGCACAAAGTTTTATTAACTGATTACCTCTGCCGTTTCCACTGTGTTGGTAGTCAAATTTGATTTAAGGGGATCGTGGTGATAAAAAAAAATCAGGTTTCTGAGCTAATTTTGGCTGGATGGAGCTGCATGCGGCCCGCAGCCCTGAGCATCGTCTGCAGACTCCGGGTACCTGCAGCACCGCGGTGCAACGGGAGACAAAGTCAAGAGCAAACTGATTATGAAATGCTCTTCCTAGGTATCTCGTTTAAATCTGCTCTGTGGAAGGAAATGAATCGTTGCAATTAAAAAAGCTGAGACAATCAGGGTGAAATAGCCTTTGGGGAGGAATATTAAGCTGCTTCGGGGCAGACCTGCCCTGAGGTCGGGGTTTGCAGATGGGAGTCCACACTGGGGTCCTCTGCAGCCTCTCGAACTTTGCTTTGGTGGGACCGCAACCACGTGTCCCCATGCCACTGGGCTGTGCACCTGCCCAGGGCAATACCTACCTCGTGGGAGCTGGCAAAAGCAGCTAACAACCCCCTCCTTGCTTCTGGAAGTCAAGGGGGATAAACCAGGCATCTTTCTCTCTCTTTTCTCTCCATGGTTTTTCCCTTTTCCTTTATTTTTCAGTTGTATTCCACATTGACAAGTGCAATAGATATGAAACATCACAACAATGAGAGCGAGTATTTCTGTGTGCCTTTGACTCTCTTACTTCCAGGCTATTTACCGACAAGTGCAAGAAACAAAATGTTCTGCAACACTGCAGCAAAGCAGGAGGAGGGGAGAAAAAAGAAGAGAATAATATAAACCACGTAAATAACTTGATAAAAATGAAGCAATATTGACAGAAAATGAAGTTTTAAACAGCAGGACAACAGCAGCTCTGACCAATTTGGCTCCTGTGTGGTACAAAGCTGAGCCAAGCACCCAGGAGAGGGAGCGGGAGGAAGAGAATCACAGAATTTACCTGGTTTATAAAATCTTTTCCTTGTCATTTAAAACTGTGGATGACAACTGAAAGCTGTACAGAGCCCTGCTGCATAAAGCACTGCACTGGGATGCAGAGGCTTTCCTTGCTGTTGCTGCAGGGGCCATGGGGAAATTGAGTCCCCATCCCTGGAGATGTTTAAACAACATGTGGACCCGGGACCGGGTCGTCCTGTGAATTGCTGTTCACCCTTCCTGCTTGTTTCCTAGACAAACCCTTCAGACATGAACTGCTCCCAGATTGGAAAGCAAAATGATCGGGAGCACAGGATCAGGGAGGGAGAGGTTGTTCCTCCAGGTAACAGGAGCAATGCACAGCCCTAGTCGTACACTGGGGATCTTTGCTGCGGGTTTGGGGCTAAGAGGTGTCCTGGGGAGGCCAAGGGCATCCTTTGGGGTAGCAGGATGTGGTGAAGCTGGTTGAGGTGCCTCTGAGGTTTTAAGGGCTCTTGTTTTTCCCACCACCAAGCTGTGAGTGTTGGGGCAGGAGGCTGGACTCTTCCTGGGATGTTTCGTTTGGCAACAGGTTGGCATAGCCGGTGCAGAAGTGATGGGAATTGACTTGAGAAAGCCTCTGGCTGTTCAGCTGAGATACAGGGTAGCAGCAGATTTGCAGCACTCCAGCTCTCCTACTGCCTTGGCTTCCAATACAACCCCAGTCCCCTTCCACATATCCCACCACCCCGTCTCTGAAAACAACCCAGCCAAGGGCTGGGGGAGCAGCTGAGCTCTTTTTCGCTCCTTGTCTCCTCCTTTCTTTAGCCTTGCGTTATGGGCAGCTGTCAGGTCACTGCAGCCTGTGGCACTTGCTAAGTGGGCAGGGACAGGCAGGGCCTGCAAACAGCCTCTCTAGGAGAAAGGCACCCAGGCTTCAGTGGTTAAAGATTAAGAAGAAAAGGGCTTTATACCATTTTGGGTTCAGGTGAGGGCAGAAGGCAGCAGGCTTCCAACACCAACCTGGCATCTCCTCAAAAGGAACAAACACCATAATATCATAGACTTATATGTGCGTTGGGTCGGAAGGGACCTTACAAGAGGGTTTTATCCTCACAGCCAAACTGTGTCAGTGTGGACTGGATGATTGGGTAGTGGGGTGGATTGTGAACTGGCTGCAGGGTAGAAGTCAGAAAGTAGTGGTTAATGGGACAGAGTCTAGCTTGGAGAAGAGGAGGCTGAGGGGTGATCTCATTCATGTCTATAAATATGTGAGGAGTGGGTGTCAGGAGGATGGAGCCAGGCTCTTTTCAAGAGTATCTGGTGATAGGACAAGGGGCAATGGGTGCCAGCTGGAACAGAGGAGGTTCCATATAAATATCAATAGGACATCTTCCCAGGGAGGGTACCGGAGCACTGGAACAGGCTGCCCAGGGGGGTTGTGGAGTCTCCTTCTCTGGAGACATTCCAGACTTGCCTGGATGTGTTCCTGTGTGACTTGGTCTGGGTGATCCTGCTGTGGCAGGGGGATTGGACTGGGTGATCTTTCAAAGCTCCTTCAAATTCCTAATGATTCTTTGATTCTCCTCCGTCTTCCTCACTTAGCCAAGATCAGGCCCTCCACCACCCCTTCATACGCTGCTGGAGCCTCTCAAGCAGGTCCTCCACCACAGGGTTATTTTAATGTTGTGCTTTGCATGCAGCTGGCTCCTGCTCTGCTGCCAGCGGCCCCTGACATCGCTGAGATAAACCTGCAGCGGCGGAAGGGCTTGATGTGCCTCAGCCTGTCTCTGGAGAGAAGGGGGTTTATGGGGCTCTGCAGAGAAGGGGCTGGTGAAGGGCAGTGGCTCCCAAACCCTGGTGTGAAGCTCCACAGGGCATCAAGAGATCAATGGCACCATGGGAGGGCTGTTTGATCTGAACAGGTAGGGAGGTGTCCTTTAAGCAAAACCAGTCATAGAATCACAGGCTGGTGGGGTTAAAGGAACCTCTCCAGCCCCCCTGCCCCCCTAGGTCAGATCCCACAGCAATGTGTCCAGGTGGGTTTGGGATGTCTCCAGAGCAGGTGACTCTACAACCTCTCCGGTAAGCCTGGGCCAGGACTCTGTCACCCTCACTGGGAAAAAGCTCGTCCTGCTGAAATGGAACCTCCAGTGTTCCAGTTTGTGCCCATTGCCATTGTGCTATTGCTGGGCACGACTGGGAAGAATTTGGTCCCCTCAAGCTGACACTCACCCTTTAAATATTTGTAAGCTTTAATGAGATCCCCCATCCTGTAACCTGTTCAGCTCCTGCCCAGACATGTTTGGGCATTGGCTCTCTGTGGACTGGTGCCACATTTCACCCTCCATCACTCACCCGTAGGTGCTCAGGGTTGGGCAGGCTGTCCCAATCCACTGAAAGCTGATTCAACCTCTGGAGTAGGGTGTTATTGCTGTGTGTGAACACGACAGACTCTGGGCTGCATTAGTGTTTGCTAAAAATCCCCATCCGATTTTGACTTTTTCCAGCTCCCATAAAACTTTCCAGCTCAACTGGAGGAGAGAAGGGAGCTCCACAGCTCCTCCCACCGTCTGCAGGAAAGGAGCTGGCAGTGGGAAATGCACAGTGCAGTGCGAGCATAGAGTGCTGGACATAGACAGACCGTCCGAATCACCAGTTACGTGGCTTTTAATATCCTTTTGGGGGCATTTTTCACCCCACAAGCTCTTGATGAACCCAGACTTGGGCAGTTCTCCTAAGGAAAAGGCGATTCCGTAGGAAACGATGGGCGAGCGGTGAAGGGTTAAACGGAACATTGGTATAAAAACAATGAATCCCGTTTTTGCTTGATTGGCATTTTAATTAGGCGCATGTCCTTTTGCTGCCACTGCAATCAGATTGGAGGAGAATGGGAAGCTTCCACACTGTTCTATTTATCTGCAGATTACAAGATTCCTTTTGCAAAGTGTTGGGGGGGGGGATCAGAAATAACCCCCCCTCTCACTCCCTTATAAATGAGGCAGGGAACCGATATTATTTAGGGCTGGGAGAAAGTGTGGCTTCCTGATTGCAGCAGCAGAATTAATCTTATTATGTTAACAAGGGATTGTTATGCTAAGCAGAAGAGGGAGGAAAAGTTCTGACTCTCAAGTCTGCCAGGAACAAGGCAAAGGCTGAGCAAGGGGCTCCAAAGCCAGCCTTGAATTCAAGAGCGACAAGAAGAAAACCCAAAGTCCTTGTGGTTTTTAGAAGGCAATTTCCCTCGTTTCCTTCCTTTTTATGGCACGGAGGCTGCTCCCAGCCACCCGGTGAATCTCCCAGGACTGCTCTCAGATAAGCGTTGCTGGTAAATAATGTGCTGGCGCCTGCTCTGCCATCCAGTGCCATCCTAGTGTGTGAAAGGAGACAGCAGACAAGTGGTGCTGAGCAGGGTTTTACACCCGGATAGAAAAGACAGCTCCAGGCCTGGGGAAGGGGAGGTAAATGGGGCGCTGGAGATTTCCAGTTCCTGCCCTTCTTGGGAAAGGATTTCTCTGTTGGAAGTGAGGATCGCTTTCTGTACTGGAAAATAGTGTGTGGGGGGGCAATACTGACAGTGACAGTTGTGCTGCACTGCCTTCGGTGCTTTCAGGGGGTCCAAAGGAAACCCCTCTGGGTAACCCTGTGGCTCCTTCTGCACAAAATCCCCCATAATCCACAGTCGAGGGGCAAAATGCATCTATCAACATCGAGTGAAATCCTTCCTCCCACCTGCTGGAGCTGGATGCTGTTACAGGGAGATGAGTGAGAGGCGTGAATCAACATTCAGCCCCATCTTCCCTTTTCTTTCATTTTTTTCCCTTTCTTTTTTGCTTTTCTTTGTTTTTCCTCTTTTTTTCTTTTCCTTTTTTTTCCCTTTTATTCCTTTTTTTTTTTCTTGAGCTTTTTTTCTCCCCGGGCAGCTTTCACAGCCCCTGACAAGCACGAGCACCGGCTGAAAGCTCAAGTTGGCTGCCAAATTCCATCCTGGCCCTGGGATTTGCTGGAGTCGAGGAAAAGACGTTTGTTTTGCAGTCAGAATAGTTTATTCTTCGAGCAAAGATAGAAGCGATGCTGTTTGATTGAGGTGGCTAATTACACAGCTTGAAGAGGAAATTACAGCTATCAGATACCCCAGTGAACGTTCACTTACAAATAGAGAAAGAATGAAAGTTTTTGGGTTTGCTGGCAATTTTGAAATAAAAACATTGTCTCTGACAGGAGCGTTACCCGATCCTTTCCAAATTCCTCTGGAATGGAGAAACCCAAATGATGCTTTGTGGCAACTAGACAGTTTACTCTGTTAGCCCTGAGTTACCTGTCTGGGGTTCCTTTTCCTTGTTTTTTGAGGGGTTTTGGTTTCCTGATGATTTTGGGAAACACTTCCGCTTGCTCGAGTATCTCGTCTTTTTATTTCAGTGAAGAAAAAGAAAAGCCCGACCAAATTTAAAGCCAGTTGTAACTGGAGTAGAAATCTTTGTCGTAACAAGGATGTTGCGTGGCAGAACAAAAACACCCCAATGCAACAAGCCCGAACCGTCTGTCTCCTCCATCACTAAAACACTGAAACCTGAATTTCATTCCCTTCAGCTGGGCCGATGCAGGAGCAGAATAAACTGGAGGCAAAGAGCGTTGAACGGCTGGGTGAGAGCTGGTGGCTGAGTTGTTTCCTCTTCCATTCCTCTCTTGGCCAGGATGAAATGACCAATTCCACGCTCTGCTAGCTGGTGCAGGCACCTTGCGAAGGGGTTGCTGCTGTTTGCTGGGGCCTCGTGCAGAACAACACCTTCATTTCACCTGCAGCCAGGGTAACTTGTGTTCCCTGTTCATGATGAAGCCTTTGGGGCCAGGCTGCAGAGCTGTGCTGGCAGGTCCTGAGCTCGGGGACACGAGGGGTGGTTGAGTTAATGTTTCCCAGCTCTTTTTGCTGCAAAACTCCTGCAGCAATCGCTCAGGTTGGGCTCTGAGGATCTCCCCCTTCACCTCCCCACCGGGCCTTCAGCCTCCTTGCCCGGATAATGAAAGGTAAGCAGCGCTCTGTGTGTCTCTGCGTGCCTGGAAATTGCTGGGGTCTATTAGGACCAAAAAAAGAAGAAAAAAAGTCAATTTTCTTGTCTTTTCCTCTTCTCTGGCCCTTAAGAACAAATCCCACAGCAATCCCTCCCCCTTCCCAGCCACCTTGTTAGCAGCGTCCTTGCACATCCCTCGCCCCCCGGCACTTTGGGACACTTTGTCACCTCTTAATTTGCCCCATGGCACCCCCCGTCCTGGGAGAGGAGATGTTTTGGTGTGTGCAGGCAGCACATGCAACACACGAGGGGGCTTGTTATCCCATCCCTGGGGCTGACGGCTATTCCCGGTGGGTACGATGTGGGCTAGGGGGTGGACACATGGGTTTTGCAGCCCTACAGAGCCTGGGAGCCTTTGGGGTCTGCATGGGAGGAGAAGAAATAAGCCAGAAAGCCACTGAGCTGTGTGCAAGATGGATCATGTCTGAGCTATGCACCATCACTGATCAGCAGCAGTGAGGGTCTCTGTGGCCCCAGCATCTCCTGCTGAAATGCACCCCTGGGCAATGGGGTGAAGGCAAACACCTTGCAGAAAGTGCTGCTGCTGGGTTTGCTGGGGCCACACTCAAAACAAACCTTCCAGTTTAGCTGCAGCCAGAACAACTTGTGCTTTCACCTAAATACCAAGTTTTGGGGGCTAGAATCTTTCCCTGAGCATCCCCCAGTACATCCCTGGACACGGGCATATCCTGGACCCACTGGCTCTGCTGGCACATCCCACCCTGCTGCCACCACCCAGGGAAATGATTGGGAAAATAGGGGCTATTAGGATTTAAAAAATAAAGAAGTCGTCCCTTTCCTTGTCTTTTCTTCTTCTCTGGCCCTCGGGAGCAAACCCAAAGCCCACAGCAATCCCTCACATGCAGCGCTGGCTGCACTCTCAGATCCTGTTCATGGAGTTAAGGCAGGTTTCATCATGCCTGGCATGTCCCAGGAGGGGGGTGGGGGGAACTTTTCCCTGATGCATGATAGATTTTGTCCTAGCATGGGTCAGAGAAAGCCCCACATTGATGGGTTTCATCTAATTTCAATTACAGTCATTAAAACTTTTGCTCACGACGAGCGGAGCCTTTCCAAAAGCCGCCGAATGACAGCCCATTAGAGAGTGGTTATTTATAGCAGGGCATGTTAATTTTACAGGATCACAGACCAGTGATTCAATGCCTGGCGTTGCTGAAAGGAATCACTCACAGGAATAAGCGTGTGCTGACATAAAAGCTTCTAAACCCACAACCTCCCACCAGCAGCAGCTCCTGGGTTGGTGGAAACGCAGCGGCAGCAGCAAGGGGATGGGCAGCACAGAGGCGTTGGGGTGCTCTATAGATTGGGGTCCTGAAGACCATACCTTTGAGCCCTAGTTCCCAGAGTGACCTGATGCATGGAGATGGGGAGAGGGTTGAGGAGAGATCCAGGCAAAGGGGTGATTTAAGATCCAGTGGGAGCTATCGTGATGCTGGATGATGCTAAAGGGAAGGGGGCTCCTTTTTCAGGGTACTGCCAGGTTTTTCCAGCCCTGTTTTGGGAGCTATGGGAAGCCTATGTTGGGAAACAGCCCCCTTTCTTATACTTCACAGCATTTTTCTGAACCTCCAGGATGCTTGGCTCTGCCAAAGGGTTTTGCTCAGCCTTTATCTCCCCCAGAAAAGTGCTTGGAGATGCTTTGTATGAAAGATGCCGGAGATGAGGGAGGAGGAGGAAAATACAAAAAAAAAATATATAAAACCTCCTGCGTTGTATTGAATCCCCTCGAATTTTAAAGTGCTCTGAGCTTGAGGCTTTCTGGAAGGAAGAATAGGAGAAGCAGGGAGAGGGAGAAAGAGATGCAGGACAAAAGGAGTATTTTGCAGAAGTGAAGGACAGGCACAAATCGCTCTGAATTGCCCAATCTGGACCCTGTTGGTGCTGCAGAACTTTTCTTACTGGCTGTGACCAGAGCAATATTGAGGCCAGAGAGCTGAAGACTGCCTCTGAAGTCCTCTGCTCTTGGACTAGCCCATCCCCAAAATAGGGGCCAACTCAACACAGAGGGGCTGCAGAACAGGGAGGGAGCCTGAGGAAGGCACAGGCAGACTGGGGGGCTTCTGTGGGGATGCTGAGAACATGGACATGGATGGAAGGACGTAGGGCTCTGCTTCCTGTGCCCTGGTGTGCACTAGCACTGAGTGGGGGAACATCCCAGTGTGGTTCCCCCAATGAGCAGCACTCAGCCCTACTCCACCCCAGAGCTCACTCTGTATGAGCAACATGTGGGGATTTAGCTCTAAATCCATAGGGAGAGGGAAGAGCATCTCATCCTCCAGAGCCCACAAGGAAAGGGGGAATTTTTTTCAGAGGATTCCTTTCTGCTGGGCTGAGCTGGCAGCATCTTCCCTCCACGTGGCAGCACCCACATCCAGGCTGTGCTGAGCTCATCCACAGCTTGAGTGGCACAGGGGCAAGGTTGAACACAGGCTGAGGGGGAGGACACTGCTTTCCAGGAATGACTGCAATACGGACACCCTAATTGTGAACACTGGGGTCCTCTAGGCCCTTGTCCCCAGGTCATCGGTAGTATCTCCACTAGCAGACAGCACCTGCACCCCCATTTTCTTGCTAACACCTGACAACAGTGAATGTCAAGCTCTGACAGAACTGGGCACAACCCAATAAAACCTGACCTGCTGCTCTTCTTCTCTTGCCCAGCTAGGGCACCTCACCTCTGCCTACCTGTCTGTCTGATCCCCAGCCCTCTTGACCTTGTGTGTCCCTTTTTCTCTACACTTCTAGCACCTCCTACAGCCCTGACCTTGGCTGAGCTGCCTAGGCGATATAAAATAATGTGATAATCATAGCAATGAGAGGAATAATCATCATAATAAGTCACGTTCTGGCTAGGGCACCTGTCACCTAGGCAAGCACCAGCCAGTGACAACCAGCTATTACACACCCAGGTTAAATGCAGTGGTGCAACAGCTGGGTGTGAGTGGGAGAGCAGGGCCAACATGAAAACAAATCCCCTCTCTCCATCAGTGCTGGTGGAGTGTGGAGCTCAGCCCAGCCCCTGAACCACCCCAAGGGTCCTAATATCTGTGAATCAGCGAGTATTTACTCGTGCCTGCACACAGCTCCAGATGCTCGTGCAAACATTCCTGCGTCCTGCTGCTCATATGAGGTTTTCTTGGAGGATGGGGTGGGAAGGTGGGATCAGTCTGCTCCCAACAAGTCTGGACAAGGCAGTGATTTGAGCTGTGAGCACCAGGGATCACTAAACCAGCCAACCCAAAGTTCTTCGGTGTCATGAGGCTGATTTCCCTGCTGGCTCACATTTTGTCCCTCTAAAGAGGGGGTAGTTGGATGGTTCTGCTGGTGAAGCTGATGCTTTCATGATGCTTTTGAGGCTTTTCTCCCAGGGCAGGGAGTTTATGGGGGTGGTTTTTCACATGCTTTGCAGAAGGGGAGTTCAGCTGTCTGGGGATGGAGGGAAGGAGCCCAAGTCAGATCACTGCTTTGATTTAAAGCAATAAAAACCCCTCATGGGATTTCCTGATGTAACATCATCATTTTTCATGACCATTAGGCACCAAAACCTCTGCAGCTCCTCCTAGACTGCTGCCCACATCTCTAAACATCCCAACACCTTTGGGAAGCCCAGCCTGTGGCCCACTCAGAGCATTTCCCTGTGGGTAACACCCACAGAAAACCCAGGTTCTCCCTAAAAACCCCACGTCCCCCCAGCTCCCAGCCCACCCACCATCTTCCCTCTTTGTTCTTGTAACAGCTTCAGCACATTAAGCCGGCAGAATAACTCCATTGCACGGGCCACTTCACCTCTTCCCCTCTACCTGCACCGAAACCCATCTCCTGCTATTCCCTTTGATGACTTCTCTTCAGCTGCTGCAGAGGAGAAATGCTCGTATCAGCAAACAGATGGCGGCTGAGGCATGTAGCATAAAATATATTTATCAAGGCAAACAGCTGTAGCCCATTTCATTCTGAAGATTTCTATTAAAAGTTCTCTGGAGCTACAAGCTGCTCCGGCTCTGCAGCCGGAATAAAGCCGGGGGGACAAATGGCTTTTTTTTTTTTCTGAGCATTTCTTTCCCCTTCCTGAGCTCTTTTCTTCGCTGCCTGAAGAAAGCCTGGCCGAGCTCTGCTGGCAGCGCTGGCTTTGGTGGGGATGGGCACCCGGCTGGAGTTATTCCAGATTAATCATCGAATCCTCATGGTTGGCAAGGATCTCCAGGATCATCAAGCCCAGCCCTCATCCCAACAGCTCCCCAACCCCTAGAACACTGCCTCAAGTGCTCTAGCTACTTGTTTTTTAAACATCTGCAAGGATGGGCACTCTACCCCCTCCCTGGGCAGGCTGGTCCAGTGTCCAACCACTCTCCCCATAAAGAACTTCTTGCTAAGATGCAGTCTAAACCTCTCCTGTTGCAGCTTGAAGCCATTTCCGCTCATCATTAGTGATCTGGGAGAAGAGACCAGCACCAGCCTCACTACAACCTCCTGTTAGGTAGCTGTAGATAACTGTGTGTTTGGGGGCACGGTGTTGCATCCATCTGCCTGCTCAGGGCTCTGCAAATGACCCCCATGGCTCACAGATGCTGCTAGACCTGGGACAGCACTGTAGCATCACAGATCTGCAGGCTGGATGACCTCTGCTCTCAGGAGCACCTGTGCTCCAGCTTGGATCAACACTTGCACCCCAAAGCCAGGCGAATGGCTTCCCACCCCCCTTTGGGAAGGTCTAGCTTGCTGTCATCTTTGTTTGCCTGATGAGGAGGCTCTAGTGCTGTGTTTGCAGTGTGTGAGGGGGGCTGAGTTAGGAGGAAACACAAAGTTTAGCTCAAGCAGAAATGGATCCTTTGGCAGACATTCTGTTCCCAGAGTCGGAAATTCCCTGCTCTTGCAGTGACTCTGGCTGAAAGGTTGACAAACACCACCAAATCCTCCACACAGACGGGTACTTCCATACTCTGTATTAAATTTACTGCGTGCTCAGCTGACACGGTGACTCACGTATTACCCACTTCTGGGGGGACCCAGTCAGGCAAAGGGATCCCCATCTTCTGGAGTCAGCTGCCACCAAAGCCTTGATGGGCTGGGGAAGCTTAGGTAGAAGCTGGGTCTGGGAGAGGAGATGGGCTGAGCGCTGAATAATCTAGAAAGGTGAAACCATGGAGCTGCCCCTACTTAATCCACAGGGATACCTCTCCATCACCCACTGCCATCCCCAGCCCATCTTTTTTGGCATTTCCCCATGAATTATCAGCTTGGGCTCCTCACCTGGGTTTGGAGAGGAGCAGCAGCTGGAAAGATGTAGTCACAGAAGCACAGACTGTGTTGGGTTGGAAGGGACTTGCAAAGGGCATCCAGTCCCACTCTCCTACACCAAGCAGGGCCAGCACTCACCAGACCAGGTTGCCCAGAACCCCAGCCAGCCTGACCTTGACTGGCTCCAGGGATGGGGCCTCCACCCCCTCTCTGGGCAGCCTGGTCCAGGGATCCCCCACCCTCAGATTCCAGACCTTTTTCCTCCTGTCCAGCCTCACTCTGCCCTTTTCCAGTTTCAAACCAGGACCTCTTGTCCTGTTGTTCCCTGTCCTTGGGAACAGCCTTCCCCAGCCTTCTGACAGTCCCTTTCAGGGGCTGTAAGGTCGCTAGAGCCTTCTCTTCTCCAGCTGAACAGCCCCAACTCTCTCAGCCTGTCCCCAGAGCAGAAGGGCTCCAGCCATCGGAGCATTCAACAGTTCCTCACCCTCCTGGTGCTGGGGGCTCCAAAGCTGGACACAGGACTCCAGATGAAGTCCCACCAGGGCATTGTAGAGGGACAGAATGCCCTCTCTCAATCTGAGAGATTCTGCTGATGCAGCCCAGGATGCAGTTGGCCTTCTGGGCTACAGTTGCACACTGGTAGCTCATGGCCAGCTCTTCATCCACTTGTCTTTTTCCACAGGGCTGCTCTCCATGCTGGACCCCTCTTCCATCCCATGGCAGCCAGCAGCAGTTCAGCTTTTCCATGTCATAAACAACTTTTTCTCCTATTTATCTTAAAAAAACAAAAAGTCCTTTATTTTCTGCCTTTTTTCTGCTGTTTGTGTAAAATATTCCTGGCAGCCCCTCCTCTGCAGGAGCCTGCTGCTTCCCCAGCCAACAGCCACACATTTCAGCCCAAATTCAGCTTTCTATTTTCAGTTGAGGGAGCAGTGGGATGAGAAGAGTGTCCTAAAAATGTTCTGAGAGGAGGGGGGATGCCATATGTGCCTATAGAGATGCTTGTCACCAGCCCCCTGAACAGGGAAACGGGGCTTTAGCTGGGGACCAGTGACTTGTCCTGCTCTTGGGAGCCATGAGGGGCAGTTGTAGGGTGGTGAGGAAGCTACAGCTTGCAAATAAGATCCAAGAAATGTGGGAGGTTATTCCAGCTCAGCTGCTGGGTAAAACCTGTCTCCTCTCTGCGACTCAGTTGCCCTAGTGCTTTGCATGTTGTTCCTGCAGTCTGGGTGGTCATTTCATGTAGGGAAATACAGGAGAGAAAAGGGGATGTCAGGTGTAAGGGAGTGGCCACAATACCCCCCACTTACCTTGTTCCTCCAGGGGTGGAAAATAAACCATAGTTGCTGCACTCAGGGGTGCACATCAACACCCTGATCACTTGGGATGACCCTACAGGCTGGGTCTGTGCAGGCTGACAGGAAAGAAAATCTACCAGAGCTACTTATCCACCTCCAGAGGAGTCTAAATGATGCCTTGATTATCTCATTACTTCTCCAGTAAACAGCTGCACTTCTTGAAGGACATGTCCTGCACGTGAGCCTGTGCCTGGGGGACACCTGGGCTCTGCCAGTGCTTGATGAAATCCCAGGAGCTATTGCTCTTGGAGGATGCTCTTCACACTGGGATGGGGTCTTACATCTGAAATACTGTGTTCAGTTCTGGGCCTCTCAGTTCCAGAAGGACAGGGAGCTGCTAGAAAGAGCCCAGCACAGAGCCACAGGGATTATGGAGGGAGGGGAGCATCTCCCTGATGAAGAAAGGCTGAGGGAGCTGGGGTTCTTTTGTAGGAGATTGAAGGGTGACCCCGTGAATGGTTATCAATAGGGAACGTGTGAGTGTCAGGAGGATGGAGGCAGGCTCTGCTAAGGGTGCCCAGTGACAGGACAAGGGGCAGCGGGTACAAGCTGGAGCAGAGGAGACTCCATGGGAACATAGGGGAAAACTTTCTCCCTGTGAGGGTGATGGAGCCCTGGTCCAGGCTGCCCAGACAGTCTGTGGAGCCTTCTGATCTGGAGCTGTTCAAACCCAGCCTGGCTGTTCCTGTGTGACCTGATCTAGGGGATCCTGCTCTGGCAGGGGCTTTGGACTGGATGATCTCTAGAGGTCCCTTCCAACCTCTGACATCCTGAGATTCTGTAATCTTCTGCCTCTGCCCTGAGCTGAGCTGTGATGAGCAGGCAAAGGGAATGGGAGGATGCACCTTTTGGTGTGGATTTCTCTCTTGGTTGGTTTTGCAGCTGCTTTGCAAACCTCCTGGAAACAACTGATTGTGCCAAAAGGTTTTGGGGCAGGGGAAATGGGTTCAGAGGGTGCTGAGGAGGGCTGGATGCACTATTTGGCCTTCTTGCTTCAGGCATCTGAGATTTTCTGGCTTTCAAAGCCCTAGGGAGGAGAGTCCACCCTGCCATGGGACATCAGGATTTAGGCGCTGGGATGGACACGTGGCAGGGGGAAAGGGAACCACATCTCACCTCCAAAGGAGAGACATGAAGGGAGAGGGAGAGATCAAAAAAGCAAAGCAGCAGCAGGAGGCAAGAGAATAAAGGCAGCAGAAGAACAAGACCGCTCCCAAAATATTCCCCCTGTTCACTGTAGCACAGAGCAGAAACTCACTCACTCTTGGAAGGCTTTTCATGAGAGGAAGAGGCTGCAGGCTCTGCTCAAAGTGCTGCCTTGGGGTCCCTGGGGAGCCTTCCCTGTGGCTGAGCCAGGCGGAGCAGCTCCCGCTATACCCTCGGAGCGGTCCCTGCAGGGCTGTGTTTGATAGGAAACGCTCTGGATTCCTCCTGGGATGGAGTTCGGGGAGACAAAGCACCTTTTTTATTTAGTTTTGTGGTAATTTTTACCTTTCTGGGCGGTCAGGGTTGTGTAGTCAAGGCATTTCTGGGGTGAGAGAACTGATTTGCTGCGTTTCTGCTTCACTTATTACCAATGGGTTGTGAGTATGAGGATGGGAAAGGGAGTGATAAATCCCAAATTTGCTAAGTGACATCCTTTATTGGCCACTGAGGAAAGGCATGTTCATTTCTTGTGTGGCAACAGGCGCTGAAGCCCTTGATTTGGAGGGATGATGGCTATTTGGGAGAATCTCTGGTGCTCACTGGGTGAAACAGGAGGGTGGGATGCTGGGCAGGTGTCACTGCTGCTCCAGTCTGGGTACAAGAAGCTGCTGGGAAGGGCATAATCCAGCCCTTCACAGTGATTTCCCAGCCCTTTCTCCACCATCCTTTGGGAACTTGCTGGTCTGTATCCCCTTCAGCAGAGTCAACCTGCAGCTGCCAGCCTGCCCCGTCCTCCCCCCGCCGCCCTGATATGATTCAAACGGCACCTGGATAATTAGGGTAGGTAATTTAGACTGGAAGTCATTAAGCAGAAATAGCAACTCTCCTGCCACCCCTGGCCTGTGACGCTACCCCGTCCCCCCCCGCCCTAAAAGGGGGCTCCAAGCATCCCAAGGTTGCCATCAAAAACAGAGAGATCTGAATATAACAGAGCCCAGGAATTGGGAATGAGAGTAAAAACAGAACTTCCAGCCTTGGAAGAGAAGGAAACTACAAACTAAAAATAAAAAGGCACGTCTCCCTGCCAGAAGAAACCTGCCAGACAGCATCCGAAGAGAGGAGCCAGCATTACGTCATGCTGGAGACCCACGGTGGACCCACAGTGGTCCAATTTAGCCTGAAGATTTAAATCCTCTTTTATTACTGGGGAAAGAAACCTCCCCGTGTGGCACCTGGCAGGTGCTCAGCGTCTCTTAGCTGTTTCCTCTGAGGGGGGTAGGATGGGTCAGTCATTTCCCACCAGTTCCTATGGACTGGCAGGTTTCATAAATGTTCATATTGCTCCCGAGATCCATCAGGAGCATCAGCCCGGCCCTTGGCCAGAGACCATCCCCAAGGGGCTGCTTTTGGGAGCCCAGTGCTTTGGGTTTGATTAAAGGTTCCCCAAAGGCACCTGGCTTTTATCCACAGACATCAAGAGGTGGAGCATTTCCCATTTCGCTGGATAATTTATTCGCAGAGTTAATCATCCTCCCTGTTAAAACCGAGAGCCTGGTTCTGACAGGAATTTGCCTGAATTCCCTTACCTTTCCCTGCCCAGTACCTTCTCCCTCTGAAGCTGCTTCTGTGTCGTTACAGCTTCCTTCTCTCTGCCTCCTCCACTGATTGTCCTCCTGCATCTGAAATTTCACAAGGTTCTTCTTTGTCCTCCCAGACCCCCATCACGGGACCAGGCAGAGCCACCTCACACCGTGGGGTGCATCCCAAACCACCTCAGCAATACTCCCAGACCCCAGGGCCCTTCTGCAGGACATTTTCTCCACTCCCAGGTGAAAAAATCCCTTCCAATTCCCTGTGCAAACTAAACACGACCACTGCTTCCTCCTCAAGCAGATGCTTGGGGCTGATCATCCTCAAACGGCTCCAGCCCCACCACTGCCACCTCCCTCCTTCACCTATGCTGGCTGCCCATGACACAGTGACAGCCCTGGTGCATGAAGAGATTAGCCCTGTGTCCGCTCGGAGCAGCACTGCCTTTTTATCTCTGGGAAGCAGACGCTGGACGTGAGTCCTGCAGGGATTTATCAGGGTGCCCTGGATCTGCCTCCTTGTCTCATGCCAGCTCCTCTGCACCCATGGAGCGCCAGGCCAGGGAAGAGGGGAGTAAAGGGAGGGTGTGAAAGGCGTTTTTGTTTTGCAAAGGGCAATCCCGTGGCAGTGGCAATTTTTGCAGGGAAAACTGTTGGAGACAGCACTGACCACGTCATCTCCTTTGCCCTGGCCTGGGTGCTGCTTTGGAAATCCCCGGGGTTGTTTTGCCTTTTCAGAAAGGCACAGAAACCCTCTGGCCTTGGCAGCTGCCACGATGGAGCTGTTTGCCAGCAGAGCGCAGCCCAAAGCAAAGCACAGTTCCCTGGGAGCGGTGCAAGAGAGAGCTGCCTGGAAATGGTCCTTGGGAGAAGTTGAGCTGGGCGATGCTGCGTGAGGTTGCTCAACATGGATATGGTGCAAAGGAGATGGTAAAGACCCCTAAATGTTCTCCGTGGGGTTTCTACTCTTCCTTTGCCTCGATGGCAGCTGAGGATGTATGCTCATAGAATCACAGACAGGTTTGGGTTGGAAGGGACCTTAGAGATCACCCAGACTGTGATACAGGTATGGGGCAGGTATGGTATCCACACGGATACCGCATACGGATCACCATATACACACACCCCATTAGGAATTCCTGGCCTGATGGATGAACCTGTAGCACCCAGTCTTGGGACACAAGATTAAGACGGCACAGAACTTGTATTTATAGATTCTTCACTGCATCTTGAGCTCAGTTTTCCAGCCAGAACAGGCAGCACTCAGTAAATCAGGGCCCTATAAAAGCTGTCAATTAAAAATCACTTGGTGCTTTTAGGGATGGAGTCCAGTGCTGTGTGTCTGCAGCCACTTCAGGATGATGTTGTGCTGCCCAGCATCTCACGCAGTGAGCTGATGCAGGACCCTGGTCCTTATCCAGGAGGATTGATACTCTTCACAAAGGAGAGCAGGACAATGAATTGCAGTTTGCGAATTGTAGAATCATAAAATCACAGAATATTTGGGTTTAGAAGGGACCTCTGGAGATCATCCTGTCCGACCCCCCTGCCACAGCAGGACCCCTTAAAGCACAGTCCACAGGAACATCCAGGTGGGTTTGGGATGTCTTCAGAGCAAGAGACTCCACAACCTCTCTGGCCAGCCTGGGCCAGGGCTCTGTCACCCTCACAGCAAAGAAGTTTCTCCTCATGTTGAGGTGGAACCTTGTATGTTCAAATTTATGCCCATGACTCCTTATCCTTTCACTGAGCCCCACTGAAAGGAGTCTGGCCCCTTCCTCTTGACCCCCACCCCTCAGATATTAGTGAGATCCCCTCTCAGTCTTCTCTTCTCCGGATGGAACAGCCCCAGCTCTGTCAGCTTTTTTTTCACAGAGGAGATGCTCAAATCCCTTCATCATCCTCGTAGCCCTCCAAAGGAAAAATGGAGGCACTGTGTGCCCTGAATTCACATCGACTGCCCTTGTTTTCCTTGGGGCTGGGCTGTGGTTGGAGGTGCAGCCCCACAGATAGCTGCAGGTTTTGAGCTGTGACTTGGCCTGGACAAGCTGTAACGTGGCTGGTGTAGAGAAAGAGCCTCTGTTTCCTCACTCTCTTGGGGTTCTTGGGAGGAAAAACCTTACTTTGTCTTTAAGTTCCCGTGAGCACTCTCCTGCCCAGAAAGGCTGGAGCAGTGTGAGTGCCCCTGATGAGCAATCCTGCCCATGAATATTGATAACTTCTTCCCATCTTTCTTCCATTCCCTGCCTCTTCCTTCCCCATCTCCACACTTGAGAGAAGCTCCCACCGCCTTGGCAGGGAAAGAAGAGGCTGGAGGTTGGCAGGGTGACACAGGTTCAGGATGTCACAGCCCGTTGCTTCGTAATGGGATTCTTTTATTGAGAGTTGTTTCCCCGAATCTGGCTCTGATTAGCAGATGCAGATCCTGCCCTGCATGCTGATGGATCCCCTCTGCTCCCAGAGCAAAACCGCTGAGATCAGGTGGAGGGCTTCTCGGCAGCACGAGCCGAGCAATTCAAGGCCCACTTGGACACCCCCACCCCTGCTCTGTGTGACCCCATGGCGGAGCCAGCCCTGCAGAACTCCTGTTTGGAGGAAGCAGGATGAGTCCCGGGGTGCTGAGAGGGCTGGCAGGTTGCTGATGCACACTGGAACAAACCCTCGGTCTGCAAAGAAAACAATGACTTCGTACTTTCTAATTACCACCCCAAAGTCAGGCAATTACTCCGTATCCACACGTGGTTGCTAAGAATAGCTGGAAATGAATAAACATGATTTTTTTTTAAAAACTAAAGCATGCCACTTAGTAAATTTTCATTAGCCAACACAGTGAGCGAGATATTTAGGCTCTGGCACAGCCCCCATAAATAAAGACGAGATATTACTCAGTAAATGAGTGAATTAGTATTGTGCTTAATTGCTAGAAATTACGATCAGGTTGCCACAATGGCTGTAAATTGCCAGCAGGATCAACCCTTTCCATTGTTTTTTAGGAAAAAACCAAAATAGAGATAAATCTTATCCATAGGAACTTATGGAGTTATAAATAATTTGGGGGGCAAGAGGCTGGTTCCTCAATGGAATTAATATATGAGGTGAGGAGAGGAGGAAGGCTCAATCACACGGAGCCTGTACTTTGTTGTCAGTGCTGTGGCCAGTGGGCACTGGGTACCTCTGGGGCAGGGTTGGGGGGTGTCAGTGGGAATTGTCAGGAGTGAAAGTGCAATAATATATATGAAAGCTCTGCACTGGCATTAAGGACTCACTGTCACATGCTCCTCATCATCTGCGGCCACCCAGACATCCCACCCAGACACCCCCAGGACTGGACGCCTGTGGGTGTCACCTCCAGTAACGCAGATCCTGGCTCACATGACGTAGGGAGTGACAGAACAAGAGGGAATGGCCTCAAGCTGCCCCAGGGGAAGGTCAGGTTGGTCCTGAGGAGAAACTGCTTCCTGGATAGGTCCTCAGCCCTTGGCACAGGCTGCCCGGGGAAGGGGTTGAGTCACCATCCCTGGCCGTGTTTGACAGTCAGGGAGATAGGGAGCTCAGGGCCAGGGTTTGGGGGTGGCTTGGGACATCTGGGTTCAGGGTTGGACTGATGATATTGAAGGTCTTTTCCAACTTAAAAGCTTCTATGACTCTTCAATTCTGTGATGTGGTGACACAGGTTCGCATGGTCTCGTGTTCTGCTCTGCTTTCTCAGGGCTCTCACTCTCCGTGGTTTCAGTACCCAAACGGAATTCTCCCTGTTACCTTCAGCATTGTTTTCAGCAGAATAGGTTTCCACAGCAGGACAGGATGGGCTGGGATACGGGGGGCGATGGCAACAGGCACACGGTGGATGGATCCTTCCAGACGAAGCATTTAGGCAGGGTGTTGGACTTAGAGCTGGAGCTTGGAAGATTTCCAGGGTGACCATTCTGCTGTGGTTAGTTCATCTCCTGGATTTAGGGAGATGGCAACAGCCTGGGAAAGGTGTTACAGTAGCTCTGAAGACAATCTGAGAACCAAAGGAAGGTCCATGCACCTCCAACCTGTCTGCTGCTTCCAGATAGATCAGTGGGTTTAATGAAAGGCCTTCTCTGTCCCTGTGAAGTGCCTCCTCTCCCAGCCTCAGACCCAGCCCAGATGAGGGTTTCCTGGAGCAGACACATTTCCTGTGGGCAACATTTCTACCAAATCGGGTGCTACTGATCCTTCCTGCTTCCCCCGGTGTGGAAGGGTGATAATGAACAGGAGGTGTGAAGTCTTGACCAGGTGCTGCGGGTGCAGCACAGCAGTGTTTTCAGCTGAAAAGCCATGAGGGGGAAAGAAAAGGCGGTTATTGGAGCAGAAGCACATTAGAAAATACAAAAAATAGCAAGTCTGAATTTCCTGGGGCTCAACAGCACTGTGAGAGCCACGCTATGTCCACAGCTGCTCTGCTCCTGTGACCAGGTTTGGTTTCACACACCCCACCTACGAGCAGCTCAGATCCCAGGGTGCTCATCCCCGAGATCTTGTGGATCACTCGCTGCTGACATGAGTTTAGGTCTGGGGGGCATCTTGCCCCCTGTGAGCCTGAGCGGTGTCTGTGGGCTGGTGTCAGGAGCCGGTGAGTTGGTACAGCTCTGCTGTCAGCCCCTCCTCATTCAGGACAGAACACCCTGCAGGTGTTTGTGGGCTCTATTCCAACAAGTAGAGAGAACCATGCTGCAAAGGCTGGTGGGGAGAAGACAGCCCTGTGTGTTTAGCTTTCAGGGCTCATGTGCACAGGCAGGAACAGCAGATCATTCGCAGACTCCTCCAGATGGTTGGGGTTTCAGGCTGAGGTGATGCAGCTCAACACAGACCCTCCTGCCCCCTCAAAGGACAAGCATGGGGCTGGCAATGCCTCGGAAAATCGGGTCTAAGCAGGCAAAGCTGACAGTCTGATCTTGAAAATAAGAAGGGCAATTTAAAAGCAGAAATCAATACAGAAATACCCAGTGATTTGGCTTCTGTCCTTTGCCAGCTCAATGGCTTTGCAGCAGCTGGTGTCAGCTTTGTGTCCCTGGCCTTGCCACCACACGATGGAGAAACGTACGCCTCCTCCTTCTTGTGCTTCTCCCTCCTTCATCCTTCCTGCCCTCGTCCTTCGCCTTTCTGGAAAATCACAGGCCAAGGTCCTGCTCCTTCAGTCCTGCAAACGCACAGATTCTGCTGGCAAATGGAAAGGGGAGAAGAGACTCCTTCCTGGATCTCACTGCTGGGCAGGCTTGACCCCAATGCACCCAAAATGAGCTGAAAGGGTGCAGAACTGGGAAACAACCAGGACAAGCAAATGAGAACTGAAAATGAAGACATTGAAGGGCTGAAAGGGAAGGGAAGAGGTTCTAGACGGGTTTGAAACCTATATAGGCGTTAGATGTGGATCGCTGCGCTGTGCTGAGGAGGAAGGCGATTGATGGGGAGAAGGAGCAACATTTCTCCCCAATTCCTAAACATGAGTCAGCAGGATCCCTGTTTTCAAAGCTGGCTGCTCTCAAAAAGACATTTGCATTTCAGAGAGATCCTGCTTTGCTCTCCCACTGACAGTGTTTAGCTTTTGTTTAAAAGCAGAGCTCCTCCACAGGGCTTCCAAAGGGGGCCTGAGCGGAGGAGACAAGAGGCAGGAGCCTCTGGGTTTGATCATTTCTTCCTTTGACTCTGCCAGCCGAGGCCTTTGCCGAAAGGAGCCTCTTTCAAAATCCAAGGCTCATCAAAAACCAAAAAAAGACAGAGCAGGGAGGATGATGCAGGGCCATGCACACACGTGTGAGCACACCAGCGCATCAATCAACCTCCAGTACCAGCCCAGGCAGGAGGATGAATGGATGGAGAGCAGGTCTTGGAGGAGGACATGGAGGCACCAGGCTGCATGTCCTGCAGGTTGAGGGAAGAGTTTCTGCCCCCTCTCCACTCTGGTGAGACCCCCCTGCAGGGCTGAGTTCAGCTCTGGGCTCCTCAGCACAGCAGAGACCTGAGTTGGTGGACTGGGACCAGAGGAGGCCCCACGGGTGTTGCTCTGAGCGTGGAACCCTCTGCTGTGGGACAGGCTGGGAGAGTTGGGAGAGTTCAGCTGGAGAAAAGAAGCTCCAGGGAGACCATAGTTTGGCCTTTCAGGGCTTCAAGGGGCCAATCAGAAATGGGAGAAATGTTTTGCAGGGGCTACTGTGACAGAACCAGGGGTGATGGTTAAACTGACAGAGGGAGTTTCAAACTAGACATAAGGAAGAAATTGTTGATGCTGAGGGTGGGGAGACCCTGGTCCAGATTGCCCAGAGAGGTGGGAGAAGCCCCATCCCTGGAACCATCCCAGGTCAGGTTGGACGTTAGGGCTCTGAGCAACTTCCTCTGGTTATGGATGTCCCTGCTCACTGCAGGCATGGATGAGCTTTGAAGGTCCCTACAACCCAAACCAGTCTGTGAGTCTATGGTTTTATGATTAAGAAATCAGGAGAATTCCTCCAGGCAGGGTTAGGCTGAATGAATTAGCTTGGGCTTGGGGGAGTCACCTGAAACAGCTCATCACAGAATCATAGAATCATCATGGTTGGAAAGGACCTCCAGGATCATCAAGTCCAGCCCTCATCCCAACATCTCCCTAACCCCTGACCATGGCCTCAAGTACTCGCTCCAGCTACTTGTTTTTTAAACCCCTCCAGGGATGAGGACTCCATCACCTCTCTGGGCAGTGTGGTCCAGTGCCCAACCGCTCTCTCAGGAAAGAACTTCTTCCTAAGATCCAAACCAACCCTCCCCTGATGCAGCTTGAGGCCATTTCCCCTCATCCTGTCATTAGGAATTTGGGAGAAGAGACCAGCACCAGCCTAACATTGTCCACTGGAGGAGACCTCAAGGAGAGAGCACCTGTGGAGAGGTGGCTTATAGGTTCCTGCTGCACTCAAACAGGAGGATGCTCTGCAGCTCTGTGCTAAAATCCATCTATTTGCATCCTGTGCTGTGCTGTGCACCCCTCACCTCGCACCCCAAAACTCCCCAGTCCCCCCAGCAGGACCACGACCATGGAACAGGCTCCTCACACTGCAAGGCTTGCACTTCACGTTAGCTGGCAGAAAGTGCCTGTTGCTGCCATCAACTTCTGTTTTTCAACTTACAAACGACTCCAGCATTGCTGGCTCCATTTGCAGCCAGCGGTGAGCGTCACCCAGATGACTCACGTTGTCGCGCTGCTCCTCATGAATCACCCGGCTCTGTCACTCGGCTGGGTTGTGCAGCCGCAGCCAACGCGCTTCAGTCTTCTGGGTGTTTGCAGATTGCTCGTTTGCTTCGTCGGGCGCAGCTTGCTGCCAGGCCTTCAGGAACGCTGCGTGGACTATCGTGGGTTGACGCTTTAATGCAGCAGGACCATGCGGCCACAGCAGTGGGGACAACACGGCATGAGCAACATCCTTGCCACATCCTCTTTAATCCACCAGCTCCAAGCGAAAAGCACGGATTTTTCCACAAAAGGAAGAACCACGGGTGAATAAAAGCACCAAGAGTGAAGTCTGAGGTTTCTCTTTGGAATATTGCAGCTGACACAGAGACTGAGTGAGACTGGAGGAGTTTGGAGGTGTTGGGGATCCAAATCAGCCTCGGTAGGGAGTGCTGTCATCAGAAGAGGAGCAGCAAAGCCAGGGACCTGTGCTGGTCTGTGGGCAGCATTTTATCCTGCTCGTGACAGCAGGCTTTCCCTTTTTCCTTTCTTTTCTTAAATCCCAAAGCAGCCGGTCACAAGGAATTTCCATACTCTTCAGGCTGCAGGAGAAGCTGGGGCAGTCTGAGGATCTTGCATAGCACTGGGATGAGGTTTGCTGGGGCACAGGTGGTGATGTTGTGACCTCTATACACTGGGAGCTCTAACCTGGGAGCCCAGGCACCACCTCGGAAGTTTCTCAAGTAGATCTGGTTCCCAGAAGATGCCCAGTGTGTGCTCTGGAAGGCAGAGCAGCCTCCCAGGCAGCACGGCAGGCTGGTGTGCACATTTTCACCCTCTTAAGTGCTCATAGCCTGCATTGAATGCTTGTGTTTTCCTTTGGTTCGTATTTCTTTTCCAATAAACCCTCGGTGCTCGGATGTTTTCTTCCTCTGCTCCATTGATTCTTAAAGAAAAGGCACTAAATAAAAATAATAATTATATCTGTAAGGGGGAAGATGCCACCGCCGCCTTGCGGGAAATCCACACAACACTGAACCTGATTCTTTTTCCCCAAGATGCTGTCACAAAGAGTCTCTTGGGCAGTGAGGTGCTGGATTTTTTTCCTCACTCCTTCCCTCAGTTTCAGCAAAGCGATTCCCAAGCCTTCATTTTCAGTTGACCACAGGCTGAAGTTCCTCCAGGCATTAGCATTCACCTCAAAGCCAGCCCTGAAATCAAATACTGTTGCTCTGCTCTGGTATCTTTTTTCCCCCCTCTCTGCATTCATCACGTTGCTGTAAATCAATCCTATCAGCTCTCGAGTAAATAGAATCACTCCAAAACATTCAAATAACCCTACACACACCTCTTTGTTTGTGAAAAGCACAAAACCCCACCAAAATCCAAATCAAAACCAATAAGGGAATTAATAAATATGTGGTTTGGGGATTGTCTTCATGCTTGCTGCTTTCCTCCTCACCCAGGGCTTGGGTGTTTTAACAGATTGCCCTTGTTTTGCTGTCCACAGACAGATTTTGCTGGGGTTCTCCTTCCAGCAGATGGAAATAGTGGGTGGCAATAGGAGTGGATGGAATACGCAGCTCACAGGTCTGGTGGGACCCGCTGCACCTGCCCGGGGAAGGTTTGCTCATCGGAATCAGGGCTAAGACGGTCATTTGCAAACCTGCGTTTACATTTGGAAGTCTCAGCTCCTGCAGCGTCTTGCAGCTCAGCCCCTGGGCTGCTGCAGTGAGACAAAACCTCCAACCATCTCTGGGGGCTTCAGCTCTAAGCCCAGTCTTGATGGCAAAGACACGGAAGTTCAAATGGCAACTGCATCCTAGGACTTGTGGAGAGCAGTGTGGCCAGCAGAGTGAGGAAGGGGATAGAATGAGAGCACAAGGCCTGAGGCTGCCAGGGGAGGGTTAGGCTGGATGTTAGGAAGCCCTTCCTCACAAAAAGGGGGAATCAGCCTGAACTGGACTGCCCAGGGCAGTGGTGGAGTCCCTGTGTCTGGAGGTGTTGAAGGACATCCTGGCTGTGGCCTTTAATGCCCTGGTGTGGCTACTGGGGTGACGTTAGGTCACTGGCTGGGCTGGATGAGCTCAGAGGGCTTTTCCAGCCTCAGTCATTCTGTGATTCTTTATCTTGTGACTTTCTGTGATTTATCTGTGATTCTTTACCCTGTGAGAGTTCACCTTGAATCCTGCATCCAGTTCTGGGGTCCCCAACACAAAAAGGACACAGAACTGTTGGAGTGAGTCCAGAGGAGGCCCCAAAGACGATCCAAGGGCTGGAGCACCTTCTCTATGAGGAGAGGATGAGGAAGGTGGGGTTGCTCAGCCTAAGGAAGAGAAGACTCTGGGGAGACCTTAGAGCTGCCATCCACTCACAGAAGGGAACCGAAAGGAAGGCTGCTGAGGGACTTTTCCAAGGGGATCCAGCACTAGGGCAAGGGGAAATGGTTTGGAACTGAAGGAGAGGAGGATCAGACTGGATCTGAGGAAGAAGCTCTTCAGCTCTAGAGACTGTGGAATTGATTGCCCAGAGAGGCTGTGGCTGCCCCCTCCCTGGAGGTGTTCGGGCCAGGTTGGATAAGACCTTGAGCAGCTAAGTCCAGTTGAGAGGAGTTGTTGACCTTGGCAAGGGGTTGGAGTAGATGAGCTCTGAGGTCCATTCCAACTTGAGCCAGACTAGCATTGAAGTTGCTGTGGAAGTGGGCTATGATGAACTCCTCTCTTTGTCAACAGAAGTGATGGACCCCCAGTGCCAGCCCTGGGGTGTCTCCATCCTCTTTGAACAGAGCAAGTGCAAGCCCTGAAATTCTGGGTTGTGATGATGGGAGAAACATCACTGCCTGATAAAAAGCCAGGAAATAAATAGATTAACAAATAAATCTAAAGCCTTATAGCTGAGTACCCCTAATAACAATATATTATGGCAGCAGCAGAGGCGTGGGAAAGGCTTGGTGTATTTATAGACCTAACTAACCCTTGGATCCAGGTGCCACCACCTTCTCTGCTGGATTTTGTTTCTGCCTGAGGATTATTTTGGAAAGAGTTATTATTATCCCTGATTTATCGCTCTGCACTAGGGGGAACTCTTACTTTCCGCCGAGACAATTACGGAACCCTCACGGAGAGCCACTTGAAGGCATCGCAGCCTCTGCTCCGCTGCTGATTGCAGACAGGCGGGATGATGCTGCTTCACCAAGAGGATGGTTGATTAGGTATCGAGCTTCACCTCCCCATTACCTTCAGATGCTAGTTTGCTCTGCATAAAACAGACAGTTTAAAGCCTCTTAATTATCAAAACTGTAGCTTGTGGTGGAGATTTCTTGGAGTTTTTTACCCCTTTCTGGGAAGTTTAAATTTCCTTTTCCTTCTGCCTGTGGAATGTGCATGCACGGGGAGGAGGATGTTTTGCTGCTGCTACTCCTGTCTTGTTCTCCTCCAGCTCACTCTGTATCCTTTACATCACTCTTCACCACCTTCTACCCCACCTTCCCTGGCTGATACCAGCCTATCAAGCATATAATCAGAATAAAGTCAATTAGGGACAGGATTAGACTGAGAGGAGGTTAATAGGACTGTGACAACACGACGTTTATTCACAAGTCTTTCTCTTCCACCCTTCACTGTCTGAACCTGTTTTCCCCAGGCCCATCGACAATGAGCTGCATGCTAATGTTTCACCAAGCGCTGACAGCAAAACCTTGCTGAGACGTGAAATAAAACACCCCAGAAATGTTGAATCTGGACCCAACACCCCCTCATGACAAAGCTGTCTCAACCCTGCCACATGCAGCTGGTAACGCCCTGGGCAATAAGGATTTCTACTCTGTGAAAGCATGGGTTCTGCCTCTTTGCTCTTCATGTTGTGTTGCCTTCTGCCATTCGTCTCCAAGAGACTTTGAGAAACGATCACCGTTGTGGAGTTGAGCACCCTTGGTGAATCCTCTGGGACAGCAGCAGCCCCATTTTTGAGTGGTGTGTGGCACAGCAGCAGGAGCACGGTTGTACCCCAGGTGAGTGGGGCTGGACCTTTTCACCCCCAGGTCAAGCAGCATGTTTAACTTCTGAGTGATTTTATCCCACAGTTGCTTGGAGATGACCATTCAGTGGCCACCAAATGTTCTCATGAACTTTGCATCCCCATCTAGCAATGGGACAAGAGGAAATGGCCTCAAGTGCTGCCAGGGGAGGGTTAGGCTGGACATCAGAAGAAACGTCTTCCCTGACAGATTAGTCAGGGGTTGGGACAGGCTGCCCAGGGAGGGGGGGAGTCACCATCCCTAAGGTTGTTCAGAAAACCTGTAGCTGTGGCCCTGGGGGACGGGGTTTAGTGAGCAGGGTGGAGTTGGGTTGATGGTCAGACTGGATGATCTTGTAGAGGTCTCTTCCCACCTGAATAATTCTGTGATTCTATGGTTCAGCATTAGGACTTCACAAGTGGCTTCTCCAAGCCCTTCAACCACCTCTGGGGCTTTTGTGGCTGCCAAAAACACCTGTTGTTTCTCTCCTCGGAAGAGGAGGTAGGAGCCAGCAGCCAAATCCCAAGGAATGGCTAGAGGTCAAGAGCAGTTGAGGCTGAGGTGTCTTTCCTCCTCTGGCCAAGTATGCCAGCGCTCCTTGCCATCACGACAGGCTGGTGCCTGCCACAAAATCACCAAAATGGTGCCAAAATTGATCCAAACTCTGGGGGGTTGTGCAGGGATCACAAGAAACGGTGGACAGATTGGGGAATGGGCATACAGAGCCCTGGATTAGAATGGTAGAATCATTAGGTTGGAAAAGACCTTGAACATCATCAAGTCCAACCCCATACTCTAAGTCTGCTATCAGATCCACTAGACCCTCTTCTCTAGCACCACATCTATGTGGTTTTTGAACACATCCAGGGCTGGTGACTCCACACGGCCCCTGGGCAGCCTGGTTCAAGGCCTGAGGACCTTTGCCGTGAAAACATTTTTCCTAGTGTCCAATCTAAATGTCCCTGGCTTGAGCAGCTTGAAGCCACTCAGTGCAATGGCTATTTATATATTGCTCCTATAGATACTCCTCAGTACTCCTGCCATGGCAGCATCCACACCTATGCCCTGGATACTGGGATGGATCATTCCCTGGCTGTGTCTGGTCCTCTGCTTTCACCCCATCCATCATTTGGGTTTCCACAGAATACCTAGGAGATGAGTTCCCCAGTTTAACTCTGTGTCTGTCTCAGCCCTGCCTCTCACTGTCACTACCCACTGCTGCTTCAGCCTGGAGTCACCTGCTGAAGTGAGAATTTCCGTCTTGCCCTCCCTGAGCCACCCATGGTTGGTAGAGATCTGTCAAACCCTCCTCTGCCCCCCTCTTTGCCAAAGCAAGAAATCCAAGCTATTTTATCTGTTTTGCTGTGGAAGGCTTTGTGCCTTTTCTAGGTGCCCCCATGAGAAAAGGATTTCATGAAGCAATAAAGTCCTGTTTGTTTGCTCTAGCTTAACTTGCTTTGTGAGAGGCAGGAAGGTGAGGACCCAGGTGGGATGAGAGCCACTAGAAACCAGGCTGGATGAGGCTCTGGCCAGCCTGCTCTAGGGTGGGGTGTCCCTGCCCATGGCAGGGGG
>VZRI01010011.1:266954-374675 GCA_013397515.1 Upupa epops
CTGAATGATCTTTCCAGGTCGCTTCCTATCCCTGATGATTCTATGAAACCCTCCGTAGTTGCCCAAATCCCCCACTGTGTGCAAAGGTTCAGCTGTTTAGTTGTTGTCCCCAGCACCCGGGAACCGTGCACCTGGTCTTTGCAGTGAATTCCCAAGATGTGGTGATCCCACTTGGGTTTTGGGTAGACTTTGCTGCAGGTCTTATGTTGAGCAGGATGGGAAGCAAGACCCAAAGCAACCCCTGGATCTGCAGGTGCTCCTGGGTGTGGGGATGTTACCCAAGTCCAGATGAGCTTGGTTGGAAGGATGTAGGAATCAAAGGACATTGCAGAGAGGTGGGTGCTGGTCTCTTCTCACAGGTTAGTGGCAACAGAACCAGAAGGAAGGGCTTCAAGCTGCAGCAGGGGAGGGTTAGACTGGATATTAGGAGAAAGTTCTTCATGGAAAGAGTGGTCAAACACTGGAACAGGCTGCCCAGGGAGGTGGTTGAGTCCCCATCTGTGGGTGTGTTCTAGAGTCACTTAGCTGTGGTGTTAGGGGATGGAGTTTAGGGGTGAACTTGTGGAGTGGGGTTAATGGTTGGACTTGCTGATCCAAAGGGTCTTTTCCAACCCAAATGATTCTGTGATTCTGTGAAAGGAATCAGTGCTGGGAGGTGCAGAGGCTGAGGGAACTGCTCTACAAACACCCATGCTCTTTTGGGTGCTGTAGTTGAAGGGCACTTCATCTGATTTCTTTGCTCATGTTCACGGTTGGGTGAAGGATGCCCATGGAGAGCAAATTCTGCAAAAAACCCACAGCCCCAGCCCTAAAAGCCTTTGAGGACTTATTCTTGGAATAAAATAATCCCTTTATTTTCACATTTCTTGTGTCTTTTGTGCAGGTGAGCTTAAAACCACCCCAGACTGACCTTTGCTGGGTTTCAGGAATGGATTCCTACCACCTCCATGCTGGGAAAACAGCAACAAAATCCACCAAATCCCACTTCAGACTTCACAAACTCTCAATATGTTTGTCCCCATCATCTTCCCAGGAGCCAGCTAATCCTCCTGCAGCCCAGAACTCGCTGCTGGCTTCACCTCTCGGGGGAGAGACTCACCCTCTCCCAGACCTTTTGTAGAGAAGTGGCACCGTTATCCAATTTCCTCCTAATTGCACTAACAAGGATGAATTAGGACTTTCATCATCAGGGGCAAGCGATCAGTTTGGAGTCAGCCATGGGCGACGGAGCCAGAGATTAAACAAAACTATCATGTTAATGTCTAATAATACAACAGCAAGTGGAAATTAAGCACAAGACAAATATGCTGCGCCGGCGACATCGCAGAGTTTGTTCTTTAAACACAACGCTGTTTTAAAGGCAGGGCTATTATTAGGGCCATCTAACTTAATTTCGCAGGCATAATAGAAAAGTAAATGTGCCGCAGTTGCACTTTATGTGCAATTTCGAAAACAAACCCAAACTGGGGGGGATGGGGGGGGAAAGAACTCTGCGTGGGACTGAAATAGCCACTCCAGCTAAATTCCTCCCTGATAGACGTTAATTATCTCCAGCAGGGAACGGACGATTTCATTTGGAGCCGCGGCAGTCGGCTGGAGCTCCCCGCAATGGGCTGAAAAGATGCGCGAGAGGCTGTGGGGTCCCCTCTCGCCGCACTGCAAAATCCAGAGGGGGTTTAACCCCTGGTTTGCCATTGCCTTGGTATGAGGTGAGTGGGTTTGGTCCTTGCTGTGGACTCACGTATCTCATCTGGCTGCTCATTAAATCCATCACTGATAATTTTCCGAAGGCAGCATGTTTGCGGGGTGGCTCTGGTTGTGTTTTTCCTGCTTTGTCCAGTGGGGAAATATTTCCATCTGTGGTGCTGGGGTTTATAACCCCAAAAAATGCTGGAGCAAAGCTTTCCTGGAACATGTGGGCACCAGCAGTGGGAGGCAGAGCTGGTAACAGCCCCCTTTGCTTATGCAACGTGATCTCGGGATTGATCTGAGCGTAAAAGCGGCTCCATCCAATTCCCCTGCATGCGCTTTGTTTTTTCCAGTGGTGATATCACTTTTCCCTTTTATTAAGTTGCATAAAGCCCCTGCCTTAGTGCTTGAGCATCTCATCCTGCACTTAAGGGAACGTTTTGGATGAGCAGCAGCATTGAAAGCCCTCTTTCTTTATTAATATCCTGCTCTTCTCTAAGATATTGACCCCTATTTTATAGCAAACAGGGAGGCAGAGCAGGTTGTAATGGTCGCATGGTGATGCTCAGATCTCGTGCTTTTTGGGTTATTCTCTTTTGCTGCAAGTCACCTCTCCTAGACCCCAAGAGCAGGTCAACAGAGCTCTAGATCTGGCATCGGGGTGGGCTTTTGAGTGGTGGTGCTCAAGAAAGGGCTGATTTCTGCCTCCATGAGCTTCAGGAGGGCAGGGTGTTGCTCTGCGGCTCATGAGTGGTTCCAAAATATCACACTGGGAGCCATCTCCTGCCTGACCCCTTCCTGAGTAGCTCACAAGGGTCCCCTGAAGCCTAAAATAGTGAAGGAGAAAGGTTGCAAAGCGCTTCCCATCCCATCCGATCCTTTATGTCTCATCGATGCTGAAAGGTTTTCTCCCCCGGCCGGAGCATTCAGTGCATATTAAACACAATATGAAATTCCTCCTCAGAACCCCCCAGAGATGGCTCTATTGACTGTCCTTTAAATAGAATTAAAATTGACCCGAGACAGATCTGCAGGCCTATTGAATTACACCGGCCAGCGCTGAGCTCAGGCTGGCCTCGCAGGAAGGAATAAAGCAGCAATGAGGTGGACACGATGACATTGTGATGGGAACCTCTCAAGATGGACTGGCACAAATAATGTGGCTTGAATCAGGCAGAGAATAAAAAGTTAACCGCTGTGGTGGGGGTTGCATGAGCACAGTCGTTCAAGGGTAAGAAGAGGGTGCAAGGTGCAGCAGGATGACGTGAAGGTACATGTGTAGCCTATTCATCCCAGCAAGAGCCACTGGTGATCAGGGGATGGAGAATCTGCCTTATGAGGAGAGACTGGGAGAGCTGGGGCTGTTCAGCTTAGAGAGGAGGAGACTGAGGAGGGATTTCATTGGTGCTAGTCAGTATTTAAAGGGCGACAGGAGGACGGGAACAGATTCTTCTCAGTGTTACCCAGTGGTGGGACAAGGGGCACTGGTCACAAACTGGAACACAGAAGGTTCCATCTGAACACAAGGAAAAATTTTTTCATGGGGAGGATACCAGAGCCCTGGCCCAGGCTGCCCAGAGAGACTGTGGGGTCTCCTGCTCTGGAAACATCACAAACCCACCTGGACTGTTCCTGTGGGATCTGCTGTAGGGGATCCTGCTCTGACAGAGCTGCTGGCCCAGATGACCCTAAGAGGTCCCTTCCAACCCCACCAGTTTGTGATTCTGTGATCCCCCTGGTCTTCCTGCTCAGCACCTTGCCTCGAGCTCCACACCACAATAATCAGGGTAACCTGAAGAGAAAAAACCCAGGAGCTGCCCTGAAACCTGTCCCCACCTCAGCCCTTTTGTAGGGGATGGGAACTGCATGGGACCGCTTAGCAGGGCCTTTCAGCTCCTGACTGGTGTATGTGCATACCGTGCTAGTGCATCCAGCACCCTATCTATAGGCAACCTAATGGGCTCCAGAGGGAGCCAATCCCACAGCCCACAAATCAGCAAACCTGGAAACTCATCAGCGCTTGAGCTGTCGGTGGCATTTAAAAAGACCTTTATCATGAGAGGAATCAACAGGATACGTCCCTCTGGAACCTGTTAGCTATTTTATTCAGACCCCCACGGACAAAAAAACAACGAGAAAAACATAATATGCATCTATTTTGTTGGAAAAACCCAAATCATCTCCAGGGCGTTCGTAGTGGTCAAGGCTGCTCGATGCCTGGGGACAACAGGAGGTATTTTATCAACTTTGCTTGCTGGTTGAGTGTGAAGATATATAGGTCACTTGGTAGGGTAAAAATGAATCACTGTGAGCACAGAAAGCCTCTCCTGGCTGGGATACCGCTGCCTTTGTTAAAAACACCGGGTGTGTGAGCAGGTCTGAGTGATGCAGGAGGACTGGGGCTGGAAGTCCCGGCTGGGAAGCTCAAGGGGAGCACTGGGATTTGATGGATATTTATACGATATAACACCTTGGAATATTTTCTTATCCTTCTGTCTTTGGGGCAAACATTTGCAGACAATGTTATCTCCCTCGGTGTCCAAATGGGGGAAGATGCTGGCATGGCTCGAGTGCATCCCTGATTTATACCTGTGTGCGAGCCCGGCTCAGCCCAGCCCCGGCCACGGCTATTATTAGCTGACAGATTTTAAAGAAAAAACTATATAAATCTTCCCTTGTGCCATAAATACATTCCTGCCTTGGGAGACCACGAAGAAGCTCATTATACCACATCCTGAGAGAGAGGCATGTGTCATCTGCCATGACAAGCCAGGCATCCTCAAGTCACCTCGCCGGCCGGGCCTGGGGAGCATTCGCTGGAGTTAAAGGGAGTTTGATGCTTGCTCAGGGCAGAGGAAGAGAAGATGTTCTATTTTGGTAAGACAGGAGCCCAGCAAACAAGATTCCTGCATCTCATTCCCTCTGCCTGGCCCCAGAAGGGAAATACAAGCTATAAATGGGAGGAAAATAGTGCAGGAGGCTGGATTTGGAGGGTGCCCTGAGCTTTCCGTTTGATGGGTCATGTTTTCACGGGTCAGTTTGTTCCAAAGGCTTTTTCCGCAGGTGAATGCAGTGCTCATAACAGAGAGAAGTACAAAATGAGAGGTTGGTTTGTCACCAAATGCGGGTCCGATGCAGTGTCTCATCATGCTCCATGGACCTGGGACCAGAGGGCAGTCCTAAAGCATTTCACGCAGTTCTGGTGCAACTGCCTCTTTCTTCTTCTCATGGGTGAACACAACTGGTTGTTATTCAGCTCAACAGTTCCACCTAGACTCCCAGACCTGACATGGGTCTTCCAATTCAATCCAACCCCAAACCTCTACAAGGTTTTCCAACCTGCTTTTTCACCACCAAAGGCTTCGAAACGTTCCCTTCCCCTATAGACGCGAGGCGCAGCTATAGATCTCCATTAGCATGCAACGCGGAGCAGCAATCTCTGTAGTACAAACCAGTTCTCCAGATTGAGAACTTGCCAAGTGCTGGATAAGCTGTAATAAAGTCTCTTGTTGTAAGAGCACCCCGCTGACACAGGCTCTGATCTGAAAGGAGTGGGAGCAGAATTAAATTCCCTCGGCTGAAGCCTGTCCATTATTCTTGGGCATTGGACTGCAAGAGCCGAAAAAAGCCACTCTGGAAGCAATAAAGTGCTCGCTCCGGAGAGCCCTGAAGTGGCGTGCGCTTGGGGCTGAGAGAAACAGCAGAAGGCAGCTTCAGGCTCACAGCAGCTGCGGCTACATGGAGCTCAGAGGAGGGGTTTTTTGGGGAGAAAGACGGAATTCTGGGAGCAGGGATAGGAGCTGGAGAGCATGGAGGGAGCGCTGAGCTTGGCTGCACATTGCCTAAAGCTCGCTTGATGCAGAGATCTGCTGAGCAGCACCAGTCCCGCAGTGCCTGGCCTCAGGCACGCTTTTAATATAGTTCGAAGCCCAAAGGTTCAGCCAGGTGCTTCGGTGGATTTGCAATAACATCTAAGAGCTGCAGGTCCTCAAAATCCTCCAAAATGAGCTGAAGTCGAGGGGGCAGAGCAACAGGGACCTTGTGTGCAGAGCGTGGCTGGTGCACACCTGACCCAAGGAAGGACCAAACCAGATTTACTCCAAAATACCATGGATTTTCATACTAAAAAGCCTGAAAAGATGGTCGGTAGCCCGAGAAGCATTGCATTTCATCCTCCAAATCCTGTCTGCTTGCCTCTCAGCCCCAGTTCCTATCCTCGCTGCCAGTGCTGGTCGAATGGCTTCATTAAGATGCATCTTCCTCCCGTGCCATTCCCCTGATCTTTGTGTCAGCTGCAAACTTTATCAGGGGTGACGTGATGTTTCCTTCCAGGTCATTGATAAAAATGTCAAATAGCAGCAAGGCAGTCCTTGCAGGCAGCGAGGAGAAGACGACCCTGTTGATTCCCACTTCAAGAGGTGCCTTTTGAGACTTGTCAAGCAGCCGTTTTTTAATCCATCTAATTTCTGCCCCAGTGATTTCCTACCTTCCCAGTTTCTTAATCAAGATGTCACGCAGGCCCAAGTCTTGCAGGAGCCCGAGTACATTATGTTGACAGCGTCACCTTTATCAGCCCAAATTTATAACCTCATCAAAAAAAGATATCAACTTAGTTGGGCGAGATTTATTTTCCATAAATCCCTGTTGATTGGCATCCTTTATGCTATTCCCTTTAATTCCTTATTAAACAAGTCCCGTTCCAGACATCCCATTATTTTACCCAAAATCAATGTCAAGCTGACAGAGCTGTAATTACACAGGTCATCTCGTTTATCCTTCCTATATATTGGCACAACGTTCATTTTCTTTTGGCTTTCTGGATCTATCCCAGTGCTCAAGGGTTTATCGGAGATCGCTATCGCAGCATGACCTATATCTGACTGGGTGGCACAGGCAGGGGCCGGGTCATTACACATCCCCTGTGGAGGGAGGTCTCATTATTAATCAAAATTCAGCAATATTTCAACTTTGCCCTTGTGGGCTTTGAACAAATTTCTTCCAAGCAGTGGAAGCTGCACCTCGAGTACTGCGTCCAGCTTTGGGCACGGCAGGACAGGAAGGATATGGAGGTGATGGAAAGGGGGGCAGCACAGGGCAGCTGGGCTGGCTTGGGGTCTGGAGAACAGGGCTGATGGGGATAGGCTGAGGAAGATGGGTTTTTTCAGTCTGGAGAAGAGGAGAGTGAGGGGAGACCTCACTGCTCTCCACAAATACCTGAAGGGAGGTTGCAGTGAGGCAGGGATTGGCCTCTTCTCCCTAGGGACTAGCGACAGCACCAGAGGCAATGGGGTCAGGTTGTGCCAGGAGAGGGTCAGGTTGGAGCTGAGGAAAAAATTTCTTCCCAGAAATTGTGGAGAAGCCTTGGCTCAGGCTGCCCAGGGAGGGGAGGGAGGCACCAACTCTGGCGGGGTTCAACAACCGGGCAGCCAGGGTGTTTCAGGAGATGGAGTAGTGGTTGGGGGTTGTAGGCTGGACGGTTGGATTTGATGAACTTGAAGGGGAAAGTCAGGCTACCAGCTCGACACGCAGTGCTGGTAGGACAGGAGCATCAAAGGTAGAAAAAGGCATTTTTCATCAAAGCCTCTATATTGTGGAGCCAATTTTGAGCAGCTCAGCTAGGGCATCCTGTTTCGGTGCCATGCCTTTGCCCTGGGGTTTTTCAAAGGAGTCTCTGGCTCTGATCTCCATCTGATGCCCTCTTGGATCTGCTCCTTCCGCCGTGCTCAGCGACAGAGAACGGTTCAGCCCATGCAGAGCAGAGAGATACAGAGAAAGGCAGTGATTGGATCTGAGCCAGGGCTGCCGCATGGGACTGTGAAATAATTATGAAGAAGGTTTGTATTTTTATAGGTTTTGTTAGTAGGATGTGTTTCACTCAAGGCATCATTGCACCTGCTTGATGCTGATGCTGGGTGGTTTTTTTCCTCTTCCCTTTTTCCTGCTGATGTCAGGATTTACCTCTTCTCCTGTTATTCAGCTTCCACTAGTCAGTTACACCAGGAGGTAGGAGTGATTTTATTTGAGACTGGAGAGAAACTGAGGCAAAGAGACTGAGTCAAGGTGGGTGCAGCAGAGAGGGAGCATTTTTGGGCTGTACTGGAACCTACTGCTGCTCCCTAGGGTTTTGGAGTTTCTTCTCTTCCTAAGTCTGACAAGAAGTGCCACAACCCTCTATGGTTGGACCTGGTGACCTCAAAGGTCTTTTCCAACCTAAATGATTATGTGTCGTTGGGATTGGTGAGACAGCACCTACTTGGGTTCTTGGGGAACCTACTGAATGTTGAGCCAAGTCCTCCTGCCACAAAACCAGTTGAAATCATAAACTGGTTCCTCATCCATCCCTGACAGCCCCAGAGAAGCCACAGCTGAGGCTGGCCAGGTGTAAAGAGGATCCCTGGTGCCCCAGCCTTGTAGGATATGGCTTTTCCCAATCCTCTCGTCTTCTTTTGCGGAGTTTCATGTCTGCAAGCGTCACGCTGGATGCTTGTCTCTCCGGCTCCAGGCCTCCCTGAGGATATGACAAGACAGAATGCATTGCAGAAGGAGTTCAAAATTATCTATCGCCAACATCCACTTAATCCATCGTGAGGAGAAGCAAAAAAGCTCTCCAGGCCTGCAGGAGCTCTGAACAAGCCGCCGTTTCTTATGCTGAGCCTGTGTTCCCACTTGTCAGTTTGATTTCTCAATGCTTTACAATCGCGGGTATTCTTGGTGAGGATACGGCGCCACGTCCATCACCCGTTATCACTAGGTCCCCGTGTTTCCCTTTCTTCTCTCTCAGCCTCTTTGCAATCTTGAACCAACGAAAAGAAGTTAAAAAAAAAAAAAAGGAAGAAAAAGGAAGAGAAGCAGCAGCTTTTCAGTTCCTTATCCACTGCAGCCTGGATTACATCCAGGCCCCTTGCTATGATCCTTCAAGTTCCTGCTAAACATGCCCTGCACCTCCTGATAACATTAAATCTGCATCTCTGGTGGGTTTATCGGAGCTTCTGGGGACAAGCGGGGCTGGTGTGTGAGGACGGAGGAGTGTTGCTACACGTTGTCATGTGTCAATAGCACAGACACCCTGCTGGCTCTGATTCCCTCCCAGATGAGTCTGGTACTGGTGAAACTAAGGGGGAGTGGACTAGATGATCTTTCGAGGTCCCCTCCGATCCCTGATGATTCTGTGAAAGAGGACTACTGCAGACCATCTGCATCTTCGAGTTACCCAGAAGATGATGAATTAGTAGAGGGCCAGTGAGGCTCCCAGGCTGCACAGGTCAAAGTTTCTAGGAATAAATACTTTGATTTTTCTGTGCCGTCGCTCAGGATGCGATTAAGAAACCAATATCCCATGGCAGCGCTGTAGCTGCTGGTAAGTGGGTACTGTTGGTGCAATGAAACGAAACTCTAAATTCATGCAGGAAGTTAATGAAGAGAAAGAGAGTCTTATTTTGGACTCATTACAGTCAGCAATGATGTCCAATTAAGAGAAATCCACTGCATATCCCCACAGTGATTTAAAAATAGCAGATGTAGGCTTCAAGTCATCTTGGGCTTAAAAGGCAGGGAAGTGGGATTTTAACTCTTTCAGCACTTTCTGCTTCATGAGGGCAAGCCATGGCTTGAAATCGGCTTCTATATGGGTACTGATAAAGAGGATCTCCAGGACCATGTTGGCAAATCCTGGCCTTTAGGCCATGAGGGCTGTTGGCCATGGGACTGTTGATTACTGGGCTCTTGGCTCTGGGGCTCTTGGCCATTCATACTTTGGGGTATTGGGGCTGTTGGCTGTGGGGTTGTTGGCCATTAGTACTTTTGGCTAATGGGGCTGCTGGTCATGGGGCTGTTTGCCATGGGGTTCTTGGCCATTGGTATTTTTAATTGTTGGAACTGTTGGCCACGGGGCTCTTGGCCATGGAGACCTTGGCCGTAGGGCTCTTGGCCATTGATAGCTTTGGCTATTGGGGTTGCTGGCCATGGGGGCTCTGGCCATTGGTACTTTTGGCTATTGGGACTGTTGGCCATAGGTCTTTCTCCTATTTTTCTGAGATCCACTTTCCTCTCCTTACAGCAGCTAAGGAAAACTCCTCCTGAATTCCTACAACTTTATTTTCAATCTATATTTGAAATTTTCTTTTCTTCCTACTCGCTGAAGGTACAACTTCCCCTCTCACACAGAGAACAGCCTTGACCTGGAAAAGGACCAGCTTCCAGCTTCATCCTGGGAGAAGGAAAGAGGAAAGGAAGGTTGCTACCTCTTTGCTCACAGCTTGTGCCTGAGGAAAGCTGGACAATGGTTGGGAAGGACAATCTGTCAGAGCATCAGCCGACTACAGACACTTTATTCCCTTCATCTACATCAGATGTTATGGTGACCCTCCAGTACCTGCAAGGGTGCTACTGGAAAGCTGGGGAGGGACTTTTGAGAGGGGCTTGTAATGATAGGACAATGGGTAGTGGCTTCACACTGAAAGAGGGGAGATTCAGGTTAGATGTAAGGAGGGATTTCTTCCCTGTGAGGGTGCTGAGACAGGGGAAGATGGCCAAGGAAGCTGTGGCTGCTCCATCCCTGGAAGAGTTCAAGGCTAGACAGGGCTCTGGGCAACCTGCTCTGGTGAGAGGTGTCGCTGCCCATGGCAGAGGGTTGAAACTGGATGGTCCCTGAGGTCCCTTCCAACCCAAGCCATTCTATGTTTTTGTGATTCCTCTAACCTAGCTGCAGTGGAACTGGAGCTAAAACCCACTAGAGCCTCCTAAGACTGAGTTTCCCCACTATTATTTCATTAAATCACTGCGGAGGTGTGGGGGACCTTACCATGGATGGTTTCTAAGGTGCATCTGAGCAGAGCATTCACAAGACTTACGGCTTGTTTTGGTCATAACCCCCGTGCAGCCGGGCCTGTGCTCTGGTGTTATTGATACAACCAGTAATTACATTTTCACACAGGCATTATTTCCTGTGTGTCTGCACTGTGTTTAGTACACACTTTCAATTATTCATTCTTTCCCCTTCCCTTGTCATCCCTCCCTCTTCTCCTCTGACTGGTTTCTTTCCCCTGTGTTTTATTTTTCATCTGTCCTTTGGCTTCTTCTCTACTTCTGCTTCCTGTAGTTCCAGACCACCTCTCTGACCTCAGCAAGAACCCTGAAGACCAGACCCAGTCCCCATCCCCAGAGGACTTTGGCTGGGAGTGGGATAGCTCTTCTCCTTTTAATTTCCTCCCTCCCAGCACCTTCTGCCCCAGCTGATTTTTCCGCACTGCTGAACTGCTGCCACAAACCTCCCCGGTGCCTTTTCTGTTACAGAATGAGAAATAAAAATGTGGTGCTGTTGTTGCTGCTCATCTATCTGCCGTGCCTAGGTGAATAATGCAAGGAAACATGTATGTATTTATACAGCAAATGGGAAAATACATTTCTTAAGATGAATGAGGTTGTTTTCAGCCTTGATGCACCTAATAAAATAACCTGGTATCAAGAGGGAGGTTTATTCTGAAGTCTGGACATGTCATAATATCAGCTCCCAGCCAGGACTTCAAATTATATAAATCAGAGAGAGGAGAAGAGGGGAAAGGCCAGGAGAGCAGTGAGCACCACGGGAATATTTTGGCGATGAAAAGCCAGGCGTAAGGAAGCAGGTGTGGGATGCTCAGACATGAGGAAAGAGTCATAGAATCAAAGAATCACAGATCATCAAGGTCGGAAAAGACCTTCAAGATCATCAAGTTGACCTATAACCCCCAACTGGCTCCTCAAACACCCTGGCTGCCCGGTTGTTGAACCCCTCCAGGGATGGTGCTTCCACCCCCTCCCTGGGCAGCCTGTGCCAAGGCCTTCCCACTCTTTCTGGGAAGAGGTTTTTCCTAAGATCCAACCTGAGCCTCCCCTGGCACAGCCTGACCCCATTGCCTCTGCTCCAATCGCTAGTCCCTAGGGAGGAGAGGCCAACCCCAACCTTCTTTCAGGTATTTGTGGAAAGCAGTGAGGTCTCCCCTCACTCTCCTCTCCTCCAGGATGAATAGCTGATCAGACCTGCTGGTTGGATAAGTTGGCTGAGCTTTTACACCAGTTTTGTGTCTCCTCCTTTTGGCTCCTGCCTTTTCTACTCTTCTTTTGGCTCTGGACCAAATTCCCTGGGAAAACCTTTAAGTATCTGGAAAACCAGAGTGTTGGGCAACCTTGATCTGCCTGGAGGGGACACTGCAATCATGGGCTCATCCCCAAGTCTCTGGGGACAGTTCCTAAGGGAACCCCGCTTTCCCCATCTAGACCAGCTTCACCTTCACCTCCAAATTCCCATGAATTTCCATACTTCCATCACCAGCGGCACTGAGAGCCTCATGCCAGCCTCCAGCCACTGCTAAAGACATGGCAATGGGCTTACAAGCAAGAAGTAAATGGATTTTTGATGGGGAAGCAAAGTGTTTTCTCCACAGAAACCACTGGCTTTGTCATCTCTCCCCCCCAATAAGCCAGAGCTGCCAAGTTTACATGTGTTGGTGTGCAGATCTCTGCTTTCCCGATGGAAATTCGGGGGGGTGTTTGGCATGGAACATGCTCTTCCCAGCTGAAAGCATGGTCCCTTGCCAAAGCAGAGTGGGGGGGATGTGGGAAAGAAAGCGGGTAACAAGCTGTAGGCTTTATGTCACAGCTTTGCCTGGCACGAAGGGGAAAAAAAAGAAACCCCATGCTGCCTTCCCACAGCCCCGGGAGAGGATCCTGGCTCGCAGGGCAACCCAGAAGCTCAAAGCGTGTTGTGATCTCAAACGAGGGTTATTTATCCATGCGGTGTCATCCAGATAAGGAGCTAGAAAAAGCTGTAGAAAGAAATGGTTCTGCTAAAAACCTTTGGCAAAAAGGCCTGACTCCATCTGCATGGCTGAGCCCTGCTCCAGAGAAGGCAGCTGCTGCCTGAACACACTTTTCCTGGGTGAGTTTGGAAATGAGGAGCTTCTGAGGTTTTGAGGACGCAGCTCCCAGTGCAAAACCACCTCCTGCCAGCACAGCTTTCTTACCCCCAGGTTTTGCTTTCTTGGGGAGGCACTGCTAGAGCTGAGCAGGAGCTTTCTAACCCCCAAACCTCATGGGGGAAGGAGCTGTAGAGGCGCCTTTAGGAGAAGCAGAGGAGCCAGGGTCACCCAGCAGATTTGTCTGCCCAGCTCTGGCTGGGTCTTTGTCACTGTAGCTGTGTTTGCTGCTCGCAGCAGATCTGTCTTGCAGAGGATGTCTCACTTACTGCAAAGGCTTCATTCCCAATAATTTTCAGATGTTGCTGCCCTCGTGATTTATTCCCCTTCGCTTTAGATCTCGTTTTTCCCAATTTTACCTTTGTCTCCAGGAAACCTCGTCTATTTTCGTGCAATTTCCTCTCTCTCTCTGGCTCATCTGCTCCCTGTAGCCCAAACTTGTCTTCTTTTCATATTTATTTCAGTATTTGTCTTTTTCTTCCCGTGCAGCCTGCACGCTCAGGATTTATCACCTCTGTTGCCATGATCTGTCTCTCAGAGTCCAGTTGACTTCGTTTTTCCTCCTTCAGTCTTTTCCTTGGGTAATATTTAGCAGTGAGAGCTGAGAGATGGGGTAAGGGGGAGGAAAGGAGGGGTGGAAGAGAGGTGGAATTGAGGATTTATGGATGGAGAGAGCACTTTTAAAACTGTAGCCCTGCCATGATGCCCAGGCAGTAGCAGTTAGTCGGGTCCAGCGTTGCCCAGGGTTTGATGCAGACATTCATGGTTCCTCTTGGTTTGACACAGATGTTACACCCTAAAAACTAGCACTTGGGGCTGCTTTGAAACCTCTTTAGCATCCTGTGCTTCTTGTGATGCCGAGAGATACAGCCCTTGGTACAGCACAGGCTCTCCAACCTCTGCAAAAGCCATGGGGATTCTCCATCCCCTTGCCTCAGTTTCCCCTTTCACAGGGAAAAAAATAGTGTTAATGGCCACATTTCACAGGAAAGGATTTTTTCCCCAGCAGAGGACTTAATTCAGCAGTGAAAAACTGCAGCAGCTTTTCAAGAGAAACAAATCCCTGATTTTCCATAAACACTGCAGGATTTCCATGTGAGAAAAAATAGCAGTTTGGAGGGTTTTTTCCAGTTTGGGAGAGTGAAAGGTTCAACAATAATAAACCAAATCTGTAGTGGCAACAAGTCCTAGTCAAAAGAGATGACTTTTCCTCCTCTCTATATGTCCTCGGGTGGTTTTCAGTGGAGACTTTATCAGCTCTGGAGTGTGATTGAAAGTTTCAATCACTGGCAGTGAAGAAGGACTAAACCCTGGGGCACAGCCGTGTGTGAGAGGTGTCTCGGGGTTACTTCCTTCCAGGGATTTGGGTTATTTTATTGCTTGTGTGGGTCTGAGGAGCAGCCTCTCCAAGACTTCTGCTGCTTCCTACTCACAGTGCCCAACCAGCATCAGGGCATCTTCCTTTTCTTGCAGGAAGGCTCTCCCTGGCATTAGTGCCCAGCCTGAGACTGCAAACCCCTGTGCACCCCTCAGACCGAGGGAGAGCCCAGCTCTTCCCTTGCAGCAGCACCCTGCTGTTCCAGAGCTCTGTTGATGTCTCCCAGCCTTCAAACTGGGATTTTTTTCAAGGATTCCCTTGAAGTTTCATCCTTGAGCTTTAATTTCACAAAGCTCAGCTTGTCCCTATGTCCATAGAGGCTGGGAATGCAGATGACCAAGTGCATTTATTCTTCCCTATTTTCCATCTTCAAAGGAGAAGGAAATCTCTTCCTGCAATGCCCCTGTATTTACCCATCGGGTTGGGTCTCCCAGCCTTTCTGCAGCCTGGCTAGAGCAGCCGTTTCCCCTTCCAGTGAGCTGCTGACAACCAGAATCCCCACCAAAGGCTCCGCTTTGGATTCACCCCAGGAACATCTTCCAGGGACCTGATGATTTCAGCTTTTAAATGAAAATTAACTACCCAAAGCCTCCCAATGCCGCGGCACCGCTTCCCTCTCACAGCACAGTCCTTTTCTGGGGCAGGAGGGAGCTAAAAAAAATGAAATAAAAGAAAACAAAGGTACCAGAGGGCTCCTTTATCAAAGCACTTGAAAGCAGCTGATGTGCAGCTGCCGCACACCCAATTTATTGCTACAACAAAGCCAGGTATGGCAGTGAAATGGGAGAAACACAAGGGGCTCTTTATGGGCTCGATGCTACCTGCACTGTGGGGTCTCTCCCTCCTTATTAAAGGGAAGGCAAAGGAGGCAGTGAGGAGAACTCTTAATTTTGCAGAGAGCAGGAGTAGTTCTGGCAGCGTGGGGAAAAAAAAGAAGTGTATTTTTCCAGGTCTTGAGAAATTATTGAGCATCTCGAGATTACAGGGAGAGACTTCTTGGTTGAAGAGCAGTTGGAAAGCTGAAAGGTGGTTTTCAAGGCTCCAAGGGCAGTTGCAAGGGGGGCTCGAAGCAATAAGGAGCTCCAGCCACACAGACTGATGTTCTGCAACTTGGACATCTCCCACCGATGAAGCAGTGGTGCTCCCAGCACTGGGGCTGCTGAGAAGCCAGTAACTATTATTCCAGCTGTCTTCCCTTGGAGCTGTTTCTTTTTGAACAGCAATTCAATTACAGCTACAGAGAGCAGTTACCATCATAATCAGTCACTCGTGTGGTGCTTGCACACAGGTGCTTCTTCAATGGGGAGATGCAGAGATCTTTTGTAACCTTGGGGCGCTCACCTGAGATGAGTGTCATACAATTGTCTGGACTGCAAGAGATCTTCAAGATCATCGAGTCCAGCCATCAGCATAACTCTGTCAAGGCCACTGCTAAACTCTGTCCCCAAACTCCAGACCTATACAACTTTAAAGACATCCAGGGATGGTGATACAACCCCCTCTCTGAGCAGCCCACCCCAGTGTCTGATGACCCCCTTCAACAAAGCTTTTTCCATTATTCAACCCAACTTCCTCCAGAGCAACTTGAGGCTGTTTCCTCTTTTTTTATCACTTGTTCTGGTTTTTGGATTATCAAGCCCTGCCTGTGCCTTTGGGGTTTGGGTTTTAGCCACCCAAAGTGTTCATTCACCCCCTCAGACAGCCCAAGGCATCTTCAAGCATCCTCACTCCCTGTCATTTCTTTCCCTTCTCATCTAGCAGAGCAGTATTTCTCTTGCAAACCTCCCCCTGACTGGCGAGCGTAGGTGAGGAGAACACCTCATTCCTCTTCCCCGGTGTCTTCTTCAGGAGCAAACCCAGCTCAGACGTGGGATTTATTGGGCAGAGAGCATATGCCTGCATTTCCATCACATATGATCCACGAGATGTTTTTACGGATCTAATTGTCACATATGTTTGTTGTGAATCTGTAATGAGAGGCCAGAGCAGATGGCAAAGGCTGGCTGCCAGTCACGCTTCTGGAATACTGTATTTCTCTAAGGAGGAGGTGATGGGGTGGGATTGGACTGAGATAGCAAAGGATGTAGACTCCACAGGTCAGTTTTTTGGGTTGGAAAGCCTTTGTTTCCGGTGTGCAGTAGCCCCTCACCCGTAACAGGCAATGACATAAAAAGAGCCCAACTCCAAACCAGTCACAAACCTGACACTCAAAGCTGATGGTTTCTTCACCTGACACTGCTGCAGAAGCTTGATGTTCTTCCCAAAGCTGGGATTCAAAGTCCATGTCCCATCCAGCATCCAAAATCATCCCAATTAAAGCAGTGCATGTGAGGTTCAGGGGAAGGACCTGTAGCTAGTCTGAGGGTAAGTGGGGAAAACCTTTCCCTAAGCACATGGCTGCATCCTCCCTGAGCTATATTTAACTCAGCCAGCTACCTGAACGTCATGCAAGCCTCTCGCTGGTGCAATGCTGTAAATAGGGCTGAGAAGACCCTTCCATTCTAAGTCATCAACTTCTGAGCCTTGGAACCAGGACTGGGCAAATTAAAAATAAAACAATAATAATGAAAGGAGAGATGAGAAGGAAGAAGAGGAGGAAAGATCTCAGAGGTTTGCAAAGATTTAGTTACTCTTCCTCAGGAGATCTTTGCTGGGGATGGCTTGTAAAAAATGCTGACCCGAGGAGGAGCCTGGAGAAGGCACTCGCACACCCCAACAGCAAAGGCAGCAGTGGAGTGGAGCAGGCATTGAGCCTCTATGTTTTGAAGTTAATTAGCACTGGGCAGATCATTAGCTACAGTGGCCGTTTTAATTAGAGCTGCAGGGCTCAGTTTCACTCTGGATTGGCACCGTAATGTTGTCCTCATGCCGGCGAGGCTGCTATTCCTCCTGGGCACCGCTGCATCGTTTCTGCGACCCCAAGGTTTGTTAGCATCTTCATTTCTGCTTCCCTGGACGGGTTAGGATGCAGGGGGCTCTCTCTGGGTCTTGAAACTAAACGGAGATCCAGAGGCCAAATTCAGAGCATCAGACTGCTTTAACAATTAAGCTTAAGATAGCTTTGCTTTGCTCTGCTCTGTTTTGACCTCGTTCAGGCTGTGTCTGGGCTCTCCCATAAGTGAAATGGCCCCTTAATTGCTCAAACAAAGGCAGGCATAATTAATAGCCATTTTGCCAGATTGCTCCTCTGAATGTTATGGAAAAAACCCACCCCTTAAACCTCACTTAAGGAGCCTTCTCTAGCTGTAGGGAGTCACTGCTGTTGGCTTCAGCTATTTCTCGGCTGCCCCCTACATCCCCACATCCCCCCATCTCCAATCCCTTCTGATCTGAGACTGATCTCTCTTCCCAAGCAATTACTTTGCCAGTTCCCGTGGGTGCTCACTAAGGACCGGCTTTACCATTGTGGGAAGGAGAAAAAAATGGGAGATGAGGCTGCTCTTGGCTCCTGATGGGAATACAGTGGCAGATTTATTTTCTTAAGGATTGATAGGAGGAGGACTGCTTTCCTCATCTCTGCCTCACCTTGAAAGCAGTGTCTTCCTCTGTCACGTGTGACCTTGCAAGAAGTTATTGGGGGTCCTAGTGGCCAGAGGCCAACAGCATCAGTTAGCAGATCGAGAGAGGTCCTTCTCCCCCTCTACTCTGTACTGGTGAGACCACATCTGGAGTACTGCGTCCGTTTGGGGCCCTCAGTTCCAGAAGAACATGGAGCTGCTGGGGGGGGGCCAGCNNNNACCAGAGCACTGGACCAGGCTGCCCAGGGAGGTTGTGGAGTCTCCTTCTCTGGAGAAGTTCAGACCCGCCTGGCTGTGTTCCTGTGCGACTTGGTCTGGGTGATCCTGCTGTGGCAGGGGGGTTGGACTGGATGATCTTTTGAGGTCCCTTCCCATCCCTAATGACTCTCTGATTCTGTGGGCAAGGAGAACCTCCCATTTTCTTGCAGCATCGTCCATTACTCATCTGAAGCCGTGTGTGATGGGAGAAGGCAAACACACCAAGAAATAAAGAAAACAAGCAGGGAGAAGCCTCAAAGAGAGCACAAATTAAAGTGACTGAGATCAGATAACAAGGAAATACAGTTAAATTGTTTCCTTCCTTTCTTCCTCTGGTCTGGCCCTGGGGAAAATCCATCTAATTAACCATTCTGGGCAACTCCATGCTATTTTTCTGGGGGAAGGGGGGGGGAGTGAGGCTGGAGCTGGAGACGCTGAAACTCTTTTTCCCTCCTCTCTTCTCTTTCCCCATCCATTCCTTGACCTCTGCAGTTATCTCCAGACTTATCAGCCACACAAGATGGCTTTTTTCACATCAGTAAACACCATCCGCAATACAACAGTCAGACAAAATCAGAGAAAAATAAATCAATGCCCGCAAAGAACGGGCAAATACCCCCATGACGACCAGTTTTGATGAGTGCTCTTTATTTATAAGAAAAAAGACCCGAACAACAAAATCTGTGAATCTTTCCTGCGTTAATTGCTTATATTTCCCTTGGGGCAAATAAACTCACATCCTGAAGCAGCCACCGCTTGGTTTGGCCTCTTGCTTTTTCTTTTGTGTTGCTGCCTTACCCTGTTTCACAGGAATTTCTATCTCAGTAAATGGGATTGGTTTCTTTCCTCGGGGTGCTGAGTCCCTGTGGAGACCACTTTGGGCTGCAGGACATCCCTGGGTGCCTGGGGGACAACCTCCATCTGCCCATTCACCATGCAGATGTGGTGAACAAGCTCTTTGGAAATGGGATCATACAATCACAGAGGTTGGAAGATCATCTAGTTCAACCCCTCTGCCAGAGCAGAATCCCCTGGGATAGGCCACACAAGGGCTGCATGCAGAGACTTTGGAAGTCTCAAGAGCAGGAGACTCCACAGCTTCCCTGGACAGCCTGTGCCAGGGCTCACAGTGAAGTTTCTCCTCCTCTTGAGGTGAACCTTCCTATGTTCCAACTAATCCCCGCAATTCCTTGGCCTATTAGTGGGCAGCGCCAAAAAGAGACTGGTCCCTTCCTCTTGATACCCACCCCTCAGAGGAGGTTTCCTATCAATCTCAGCAGGAACTTCTTCCCAGGGAGGGTACCAGAGCACTGGAACAGGCTGCCCGGGGGGGTTGTGGAGTCTCCCTCTCTGGAGACGTTCCAGATCCGCCTGGCTGTGTTCCTGTGTGACTTGGTCTGGGTGATCCTGCTGTGGCAGGGGGATTGGACTGGATGACCTTTCAAGGTTCCTTCTGATCCCTAAGGATTCTATGATTTGCAGACATTTATGAGATCCTCTCAGCCTTCTTTTCTCTGGGCTGAACAGCCCCAATACTCTCAGACTTTCTTCATAGGGGAGATGCTCAAGAACCCTTCATCATGCTTACAGCACTCTGTCCAGTGGATCCCTGCCTCTCTTGAATTGGGACGACCAAAAGTGGATGATTTGACCTGGATCAGGCCTTGTAACCAGATTTTCCCTCAGTTTTATGGATGGGAAGAGATGGAGCCAAGCTGGGGACAGAGTTGTCTGCCATTGCTCTCGGTTGCTCTTTGCCCAAAGAACAGTGTCTGAGGATGAATTTGCTAGAAACAATAATTAAAAATAATATTAAACCAATTCAAAATAATAAATGGTCCCTTTATTTTTGCTGGCCAGAGAGGAAGGGAGGAGGGATCCTTTGGATGAGACCCTCTGGTGTTCATCACTGAGGTAACATGGCAGGAGTTTGTTTGGATGGGAAGGACCCCTGTGTGGGCTGCGACACATCAGAACCAAAATAGGTTGGTTTTCTCTCCCCAGCTTGGCTACCCCCCTCATCCAGCGCCCTGTCCTCCTGCCTCCTCTCTTCCCTCCTCCGTTTGAAGCTGCATTGGGTCTGAAGTTCAGCTTAACCCAGCCGCTAGATGTATTATTCATTTCCATGCTTTAATGATGTGATGAAGTTGCTGCAAACAGGGAAAGGCTCATTAAACTGGCATTTGAATATAGAGCACAACTAAATTTTAAGGGAGAGAGAAGCCCTATCAGCCCCACATCTTCTCCCCTTCCTTCCCCACAGCCTGGAAAGAGCCCCAGATTAGGTGCTGTTGATGAGGTTTTTTGCTGCTGGGTGGTTGGCAGGAGGGAATGTGATGGTGAGGCATCCTCAAGCATCAGCCTTGGCTCTGCTGCCTGCAGGGCTGGGGTCTGATGGTGGGGGTCTTTCTCTCCTCTTTGGTTGAAAGTGCTGAAATCAAAGGAGGAGTAAAGCGCTGAACTTTGCTTCAGCATTTCAGCCGGAGGCAAGAGCATCTATAAAAGATGATCCAGATCATCTCAGCCTTTTGCATTTCCAGAAAAACCCTCAGAGCATTGGTTGCCCACCAGCAGAACTGAGTTGGGATGCTGGAGGACAAGGGGGTGGCCAAACTTGACAGGGCACAACCAGCCCACAACCACTGCCCATCCAAAGCATAAAAGAGCACCTTGGTGGGCTATGGAAGCCTGGTCAGACTTGAAGGAGTAGCTAGAGGCGAGGTTTTAACCACTGTGGGCTTTGTGTGGGGTTTATCCAACTCAAAGCAAGGAGAAGCTCCCCTTGCTCCCCTTTCTCCTTGTTTTTTCTCTTTCCTCCCTGTTCTTCTTTACCAGAAGCAATCTTGTTCGGTTCTCCTGATCAGAGGTTGGCTTTGATCTTCCCCAGAGAAGCCAGCTCTGTGGAGATGCTCAGCAGCCCTTGGAAAATAATTGCAACTCACTGTGGATGAGAGAAAAGGCTCTGCCATCTCCTCCCTTGCCCGGTGAGGCTGGTTTCACACGTGGGCTGGGATCTGAGGAGAGATGTGTAGTAACACACTGCATGTACAGTCCCGTTGGGTCCCTACACAGCTCAGTGAAGTGTGTGGGGAAAACACATTTGTTAAGTCTGCAAAGGCTGAAAATGTCTTTTCTCCCCCAAAAGTTGGTGCCAGGTGGACCCTGGGTGTTGGTGGTCCTTGGCAGCAGGCTGGGTTCTGGGTGAGCAGAGTGATGGGGATGCTCAAGCTGGCAGCAGCCCAAAGGTGCGTAGATTCACTCATTTGCCCTGCAAACATGCCCAGGTCTGCCGCCAGTGCTCTGTTAGGGCACCCTGCATAATCTGCAGGGCCATTGGCCCATTCACCTTTCCAACAGCTGCTGTCCTCCCCCTCTGGTTGGATTTTGGGACTCAGATTGCTGTAGGAACCAAGAAAGAAATGCTAAACCCCAGTAGCCTCATGGCAGGGGAATTAATCTCCAAGGCCACGAGTCCCAAAGCTTTAACAGCCACCTGATGTTGTTTGAGTGGTGAAACTCACTCGTTGCTGTGGTTTGGGATTACCAGCTGGAACTCCAGCAAGAGGCAGAACAGCCAGCACACCCTCAGTCTAGTTATCGTGGTGCTTCCTCACTCTCCGGTTGCACTTGCTGGGCTTTCTCATGCTGGGTTTGGATTTTTAAACCCACCAACCTCTATCTTCTCACAGGCAACAGAGCCCCGTGGGGTGAAAGCTCTTTACGAATCCTGCTGTGCTGACCATCCCCAGCTAATTACAAGCTGCCTCCTTGAATTTCCCCTGGCTTGTTTCTATTGGAGACGGGATTTGTCTCTGGTTAAGCCTGTCATTGCATTTCAATTCTCATCTCCTCATACACCGGGGGTTTTGTAGTAGTTTACACTTATTTTACTATTTTTTATCCTTTTTTATTTTTTTCCGAGTGCTTTGAGATAAAAGAGTCATGGAAATATGGTGTCATTGTTATGATGATGAGGGGACTATTTGTGATGTGCCAGCACCCTTCTCGATGGTATTGAACCACTTGGGAACATCTCGACATCCCCCAGGTGGCATTTTGCTTCCACAAAGCCAACCACTTATGCTAATGGCCCACATCGGAGCGCCGCGCGAAGGCGAGCGTGCGCCTGTGTGGATCCATAGATCATGTGGGCGTGATTGGAAAGCAAATGCTATAAATAAATCCCATTATCTTATTACACTGTAATTTTCTATCATTATCCGCAGCGTGGATCAGATGCATCTGCGGGCTGCGATGAGAGCGAGGGGCTGGCAAGTGGCAAACTTTGCCATGACTAGCAGAGGGCTTCGAGCTGGGCAGGGCTTGGATATATCTGCAATCCCTTGGGTCCCCCGAACCGCAGCAATGAACCCCGCTATTCGGCCTTTGCTGGTCTCTGCTGAGCCCGGACTGGCCGCTCCATGCGAGAGCAGGGTGTGCCGTTCTGCCGGTGGCTCTTTGCAGTGGTTAATTGTTCCTGCTGATGGGGAAAAAACTCATTTAAAAATAAAAAGCCAGCACCTAATTTTTAATTTGGATGGATTTGGTTTCCGCTTCTGGCTTTGGCTTCTTCTTGTGCCTTCGGCTGATGGATTAAAGAGGTTTTGCCATGGCTGGCATTTTCTCCCCGCAAAGGTACTCGTGTGCTGTAATCAAGTCACTCTCATTCTTCTTCTTGATAAGGTAAAGAGGAGAAGCTCTTTAAGTCTCTCACTGTAAGGCATTTTCTCGGGTCCTTGTGTTATTTCTGAGCCTTTCTGTGTGCTCCGGACAATTTTTCCCCATCTTTCCTTTTTACCAGGTGCATTCCCCAGGACTGATGGAAACAGCATAGTATCTGCACCAAAACCTGCTGCACTAAAGCCACCCCTCCAGCACCTTCCATGCGGCCCTGGAAGGGTGTTCACTAGTTTTTCTGTTCACTAGTGTGAACGGTTCACTAGTGTGCTGTTCACTAGTTTTTCTGTTCACTAGTGTGAACGGTTCACTAGTGTGCTCTTCACTAGTTTTTCTGACCCCGAACCCCCACATTTTCCAAGCAATCTGTCTCAGGGTTCTGGGACTCTGACTTGGAGTCAACACTCAGCAGAAAGACCAGAAAAAAGCTGCACCAGGAAGTCCCAACCTCATCTGAAAAGCAACAGCAAGCTTTGGGATTTTGATTTAAAGCCTTTTGATTAATCCTATTAGCCAGGAGAGGAAACAGGACACCTTGGATGACAGATCTATGCATTTTCCCCTTAACTCCAGGTCTGTGGCCAGTTAACACCCCAGATGAGGTGGATCCTCTGCACGATGCCTATCACGGATGTGGTGTTTTATAGGGACTCTTGGGAGGTGGGTTTCTGCCTCTCACTCACCTGGGTTGAATGTGAGAGCAATTTCCCGTACACTCTGCACTGGGTGGATGCTTGGACCGGGTGCTAGTAACCTGTGAGAAGAGAAAATGGCTTTTTCTATAATCAGAGAGATATTGAGATCATGGGTTCAGGGCTCTTTGACTTGGGAGTCACTTGCATCATTATTCCACTGACTTCATAATGTTTTGGCTCATTATTTCACTGACTTAATATTTCAGAGCTGCAGCCACTCAGGACACTTGCACTGGAAATCTCTTTGGCTGCCTTCTGCTATTAAATTAGTGAAAACGTGTTGGACATTCTCCACAAAATGAACTTTCGAGGATGAGAGATGAAGCGGCTTGATGGCGCTGGGAACATTTTGTATTCTGAAGATCAAGGTTTTGTTCGGCACTCCTGAAAATGAACATTTGAGCAGGAGCAAGTGCTTTGCCTCGAATGGCTCAAGTTCAGTCCCAGGTCAATGGCTGCATTTTCTCTCCATGAAGTGGTCATTAATTTCCAGCTTACGGTTTATCGCCGGAAAGGACTTGAGAAGAAATAAAAGAGGAGTTGGCCTTCCATGGGGCTGGGCCACGTGCCGGCACCTCGTATGGTTAAGCAGCCTGTTCCTGGCCGCCTGCAAGCCTGACCGGCCGCTTTCTGAGGTCTAGAAAAGCCATTTCAGGTCAACTGAAAAGCTTTTTTTCCTGGCTGCCCCACGTTTATTGCATTTGGACGGTGATGCTGCAAGGACCTGGTTTTACAGGTGAAGGGATAAGAAAAATAACCCAGATAAAACAGTTGAAAGCACCTCTAAATGCGCTTGAAGTTCCTCCCTGCTGCTGCTGCATGCGTGGAGATTCAATTCCCAGCAAAGGTACTGGTCTTGCTGGAAAGCCTGCGCATGGCTTCAGTGGGACCAGGCTGCCAGGAGCCAGTGAGGTGTGAAAGTCCACCAGACTCCCAATTCCCTGCCTCTGCATGATTCCTGTCTGGCCAAACCAAGTGTTTCTAACACAGAATAAAACGCAGACACAGACAGGTAGGATGCAGGAATCATGCTGCCTGCCAGCCTCACTGAGGTGACCTCAGCAAAGAGGAGAAAACATCATTTCCAAGCTGTTCTGAGTGAGTTCAAGGTGCATCCTGTGCTGACAGAATCAAAGAGGCTCTCTGCGCGTTGTCTCACCCACAAGGTATTTTTCTCCCCTAAAAGCTGGAACCTCTAGATGGGCTGGGAGATGGACACTGTTACTCAACCCTCTGGCTCTGCTGAACCCTACTGGCTGGATCTTACACCAAAATCGGTTCCTTTTTCCTTTCCCGGGTTCCTCCCAAGCAGTTGTGGCTCTGCAGAACTCCAGGGAGGTGCCACCCTCAGCAGGCAGCGAGCTGGACTTCTCTGGGGTAAAATCTCTCTGAAAACTAGGAAATTTATCTGTGGTGACCTGATGAATGACCACAAAACCAGCGATTCCTCTCTTCCCAGCGGGGTGATGAGTGGCAACGATGCTCCTCAGCATCAATCACCTGCCTTGTCCTTTCATGTTGCCAACCGCTTATGTACTGCATCCGATGGAAAAGGTTTCTGGATTTGGCAGAGCCCGTGGCTGTTACCAGAAGGTAGATCATAAATTAAACCCTCTTTTCTTTTTTTCCCTCTGGAAAACAATATAAATAATAAAAGTCTATCCCAAACCAGCAGTCTCTACAGCATCTCCAAGGAAAGAAGCCAAGGAGCGGTGATTTCTTGTAACACGGGATGCGATGCTCTATCAGGCTTTGGCTGTGAATTTTTGTGACCGAGCCAAACTCTTCCTGATTCCCCTCAATCTCAATCCCCCATCACCACTCGCCACTCAGGAATCTCCTGTGGTGAAGTCAAACTGGGGGGATGGGGGGGGGGGAACCCTATAAAACCATCTTGCCATCTGGAAAATTTGCTCTTTCAGTGCTGGAGCTGCCGAAGATGCAGAGTCAGAAGCTCCTGCCAGTCGCTACCTGGACATATTGATTTAAAGTACCTGTCACTCTTGATTTTGAAGAACATGGTTGATTGCTGGCAGGTTTATAGGATTATGGCTTTAATTGGATGCTGGTGTTTTACTGGGTAAAGTGAAATTTATGGCTGTACTCCCCGCTGTGAGAAAAGCATCCCTCTGTCATCCTCCCCAGACCAAAGAGGCAAGCGGTGGGTGGCCCAGAGGGCTCCGGGCAGGAAAACCTGGCTGAGATTCATTCTCTCTGCACACGGCCAGCAGGGAGTTAAAAATGACATTATTAAGGTTGCGGAGCCGGGCAATCCTAAATTAAGAGTTAGAGGATTCGCGACTACCTGAGTTAAAGACAAGGTGGTGGTTAATTGCCTGATTGCATATTATTTTGGGAAGGGCTGATCTGCATATGCCAGATTTGCATAATGCAAATGTCATGCCTGGCTTCGTGAGATGGCACCCCAGTCAGGTGAGATGTTGGCTTGGGATGAGGTAGAACTGTGCCCTTCCAGGGGACCTCGGTGTGTCCTCCCCACCCCATAGAAAAGCCAGTTAGTACCAGGAGCTGATGGAACTGGAGAAAGCAGAGGGAAAACAAAAAATAGGAGAGTGATGGAAAGGGCTGGTAACAAATCTCATTGTCCTTGCAGGGCATATCCTTGCCTTCAAATCCAGCCTCACTCCATCAACTTTCCTATGCTTTCCTGGCTTGCAACAAATTCTGTGAGGTCTCCTCTGGGATCCCAGGAACACTCTGCCTCCCTCCATCCCCACTGGACTGTGTCAGCTCTTTGCAGTAGTTTGTGCCATGCTGCAGCTCCTCTCACTCCAAACATTTACAGGGAACCTAGTTTTCAAAAACAGGTGGTTGAAGCCCACCCTATTCAGAGTGTTCTCTGCATGACCCTGACACTGGACCCCAATCTAGAGCTAAAATCAGGGTATTTCCACTGCAGTCCCCCAAGGTGCTGAGTCCCGGGGCCAAAGCAGACCCACTGAGCCAACAGCATCATTTCCCAAGCTCTTAGGGACCAGACAAATCTTCAAAGAGCCACCGAGCGAGACATATCTCCCTATCCACAGCCAGACACCCCCTCCAGCTCAGCTCCTCCATCCCTGCTTTCATCTCATGTGAAGAACAAAACACTCCAGGGGTTTTTTTCCTCCTCTTTCACCTGTGTCAGCTTTTTTTCTAGCTGTTAATTTCTTGCTGCCTTCCCCAGCGCCTTGCCCAGGGCTCTGCTCCAGCCGTGGCCCTCAAGTGCTGCTGAATTCTCCCTTGAAAAGGCTTTGCCACCCTCTGAAGAGAGTTTGCAGCTCCGAGTGGGGCTACTCTCCTTTCAGGCTTCTTGCTTTTTTTTCCCAGGTGCTATTTTTCTTGCTCACTTTTTGATGGGAAGTCTTTTCCTGATGGATAGCACTGAGTCAGTCCTTCCCCAGTTCCTGCTGTCTTCAGCAGGGGCAAGCAAAAAAACACAAACCCCTTTTCCTTTAGCTCTTCCATCACCTGACTTTCCCAATCACTCATGTCAGGATTTCTCCCCTCACCAGGATCCGTAACGAGCACGGCCAATAAAGCCAAACCCATCTCTCCCGAGCAGATGCAAGCTGCACGTTTGTTCCCTGCTGCAGTCCTTTTCCTCTTTTCAGTTTGTTTTCCTGAAGAAGTCACCAGAAGCCATCAAGGGCTGCAAAGCCCTGCTCATCCCCACCTTCCTGCATCGTCGGTGTGTCAGGCAGCTCCATCCCCATCCCACTGGCCTTAGCACAGAGGCTCGAGTCTTTCTCCAGAAGCAGCTCTTTGGTTGTAAAACCGGAACCAGATCTGAGAAGGGTGGTGAAACAACTGCTGGAGCAGCCAAAGCATCGTCTCTTACCTTCTGCATTGAAGGCTGCAGCACCCATCACACACACACACAAGGAGGAGAGGACCTTTGCATCACTTTCTGCTGGACTCAAGGCTGAAGCAAGGAGTGAATGATGGAGAGAATCTCTGTGCAAGGGGGGAACAATATTTATGGCTGGTAGAACAGCTCCAAGTGACATCGGTTTCCTCTGTTATAGCCAGCAAAGAGGTTGTGTGGACTGGTGGAAAGACAGGAGGCCACTGGGCATAGGGTTCCCTGTGGTTCTTTGCCCCCTTCTGAAGCCACAATCTTTGACAGAGAGTTTATTTCTTTGTGTGTTAAACACTTTTCCTCCTTCCCCTGCAGATTTGCTTATCTTTAAAGGAGGAACTATAAACGAAATCACTAGAATCCTGTCAAACATCATGGAAGAATTCAAATCACTCTCATTCAGCTCCATTTTATTCCTCATCTCTATTTTTTTTGTGTGTTTAATAATAATTAGTTGTGAAATGTAACTGACAAAAGAGATTATTAAATTCAGCACGGGCCAAACCACCAGCTGGCAGAAGCTGGCAGAGCTCTGCAGTAAGCGAACCCTCATTCACACCAGATCTGCTCTGCCATCATTGCTGGGGAGGAAACACAGCAAAAATGGAGTGGGGACACAGCACCAGAACGGCTGTGGATCCCTTCTCACCGGGTGGCTACCTAGGAGTTCAACATGGAAATTTGGTAGATTCCTTCCAACTGCTGCTGTCATGAGAGCTGGCTGCCTCCTGAGCTTCTGTCTGAGCCCATGCATTGATTTAGAGACCAATGTGCAGGGAGAGGTGTTGCTTTGGGCCTGGGAAGAGGTAGATGCACCCTAAAATGAGTCTCTATCCAACCTGGATCTAGTGGCTGCAGCTTCACCGCTGTCCATCAGCTGATCCTGGACCGAATCCAGCCCATGCTGGACCAGCAATGTGCTTTGAAGGTTGCGTTGGTGCCATGTTCAGGGTGGTTGAGGAGCAATTACAGGCAGACTATGATCACACACATGCAGGCTCATTACACACAACAAAATGCAGAACTGGAGTCTATCAGCACCCTAATTACTGCATTTTTCCAGCCAAGGAGGGCTGGGACTAAGCAGCTGCCAGGGTCCATAAAGCTGCAGCTTCTCAGTGCTTCATGAACATCACGGTCAATATTTAGGTCGCCTTTGGCATTTCCATCCAGATTCTATTGGTAAATTGGCCTCCTGCTCCCCTGCTATTGATCTCCTCCCAGTTAAGAAGGGGAGGATGGATCCTGCTACAAACAGGGCTGGTATGTGCTGGGTGAGAACCTGACCTTCCATTTCTGCTCTTCTATGGTAGCAAACCCCTCATTGCCTCATGCATCAGGTTTTCCATCCTCCTGCTCTGCTCAAGAAAAACGGAGAGGGATGGGTAAGAGACTGCTGCCCTTTTCCTCCTGAAAATCACAGCTACCTCCTCCCAGGGCTGGATAAAAGAGTCATGAGGGATCTAGAAAGCAGGACAATAAGGAAGACATCTGGGGNTCAAGAGTACAACTCTGAAGGATTTGATCTGCAAGCAAAACCTACCACGTGCTCAAATACTACAGAGGCAGAACATCAGCACGTGCAAAATGAAGTGGAGGAACGACTACAGTTTATTCTTCTGTAAAGGTCAAGTGACAGCAGGTACCACCCAAAGGGTGATCTACGCGTGTTTGAATTTATCAGCCGGCAAAGAGGCTGTCCTGGAGAGTATAAATATATATTTATGCCTGTGCTATAAACTCCATGTGTAGCAGCAATTAGGATCAAGAGGAGGCTGACAGGATATTTGAAAGCAGGGAAGGGGGGGACCATAGAGAGGAGCAGGTTTTCAGATGTATTTATGTGTCTACATTCACGCTGATCTGCCTGAGATAGAACAAATTGATCCCTGTGGTTTAAGAAATGCGATACCCAAATTGCAGACACAAATTTAAGTCTTTTCAATCCCTCATACCTGTCCTCTGCTCGGAGTAGTGGAGGGAGCCTCATCGACTCCATAAAGTTACAGGAGCTGATGTGCTGCATTGGAACCCAGCTCCAAGCAACCTCATCTCTCTCGACGGCAGCAAAAAGCCTGCAGGACCTCAGATTTATCCTCATTTTTTGGCAGGCACCGAACCTGTCTGCACCAGCCTGCAGGCAATCCCACCTCAGCACACTTGGGACCTGAGTTCTCCAGGTGTCTTGGGGCACGTTGTTTCAAAAATGAACAGGGAAAGAGTCAACTCTGCTCAAAATTTGCCCAACTGACCAATATCATGGCATTAAAACCTTCCATCCCTGCCTTAATGCAGCTTAATGACTTGTTTCCCCTCTTAATTGCTGCTTGGTTAACAGCAGATCCTTCCATCAGGTTATCCAGCAGGATGCCTGGGTGTTTTCCTGCCAGGCTACAATTAATTCAGAAGCCACTGCAGTGCATGAATAGTTTAAGCAGTCTTCCCACATCACATTACCTTGCACTTCTCATTGCTGAACATCATCTTCCATCTTATTGTCCAGGGATTGCACCTTCCCACTTGGCTCCTTCAGTTTCCTATCAGCTCCTTCTCGCTTCAATAATGCAAATACTTGTGTTGGGTTGGAAAAGCCAGTAATCCCAAAGCTTCTTGTCTGTCTCACCTGGAAGATGCTGAGCAGCCACCATTCCTGTGCTTCTTCCAGGTTATTGACAGAAATATAAACACTGGATAGTGGATCCTGGATTCAGATGGCACTACATTACCCTAGAGCTCATCATCCCGAAGGTAATTTAGCTTTGTAAGTGAAATTCAAAGGCTAAAAAATGAGGAGAGGAGCTGCTTCCTGGAGGTGTGGGAAGGTTTGTGTGCTGCTATTGCATCTGCACATCTTTGGTTGGAGCAACTGGAGTCCAGGTTCCTAACTAGAGCATCCCTACATAGATCCCTAGAGTTCCTACATAGGTTGGCATCCCCCCAACCCCAAGCTCTCCTGTGCCCAAAGCAGAACTTTCAGGCTGTTCAAATGAAGGGGGTTCTTTATAGATGAGAGAGAGCTGCTGAGGTGAACCATATGCTGCTGGCCTTGGTTTGCTGCTGTGTGAGACACCTTAAGCTTTTTTCTGGGATGTTTATGCTGTCCATGACTCTTAAAATTGATAAAGTTTCCTTAGAACTCAAACCTGTGATTCTGTAATTCTATGAAATACACACAGCACTGTGGTCCTCAGGCAGCTCTCAGTCAGCACACTCATCTTCAGCTCCCCTGGAAAGGAGACACATATGGACCCACATCTGTGATTTGAGGGATGCAGGGACCAGCCCCCTGCTCAGCAGTTCCTGGGGATTGGCGGTGACCAGCAGATGGGTCTAGAAAACAAAATAAATCCAAGGGCTGGAGCTTCAGCAGAGTCCCCTGTCCAACATGGTGTGCAATGGGTAGAACCATCAGTGCTGCATCAGAACCACTTCACTCCTGCTGTGACTTCGTTCCACTCAGCAGTGGGGAGCAAACCATTAGAACAGCTCAGTGCATCCACCTGACGTCCAGTGTGGGCTCCCCTGCCCAGCTCAGTTCTGTCCATACCCAATCCCAAAAGCACCGGGTGATCAATGCGAGTCCAGACCCTCTCGGACAGGCTCCTCAGTTATTTAAGGGATCGTTTGCCAGCGGACCAGGAGTGGGACCTGACTCACTCCTGCTGTTCAAACAAGTCTCTCAAAGCGGCGAGTTGCGCACACAAAGGCAGCTCCACAGCAGGCGTCGTGGGAGCTGTCTGCCAGAGCGTCTGGGAGCTCTTACTAATCAAAGCAACATTGATTACACAGAGTTTTGCAAAGGTTTCTTTGCAGGGATGATGCAGGGAGACTTTCAAAGGGGCAGGCTGTCAGTCAGCATATGGGTGATGTGATACTGAGGCCAGAGATCCTGCAATATTTTCCTAGATTAGAGATTAATGCTCTCCTAATTAATTTTGATGCTGTGTAATACGATGAAGTTGTGTCTTTTTTTGTGGTGCCGGGCTAGCTCATAATCCAATCTTTAATTATTATCTCTCGCTTTTTACACAAAGAAAAAAGCTATAACGTTATAGTGCCGGTTGGGCAGCAGCCGTCGGGAAGCCGAGGGCTTTCTGCATTGATGGAGGCAGTAAATTTAAAGCCTTTCTTTCCATTTAATGAGCTGGATTGTCTGAAGTATCTGACTGAGGCTGATCACAGCTTTCAGACCCTGCTACAAGGGTGCAGACACCAGCGGGATGGGACTGGGGCTGGGGAGAGGTGGTGGCTCTGCCCTCGTTGAGCTCAGCCGGTGAAGCACCAGGGATGGAAAGCCTGGGCTGTGAAAGAGCCATGAAAAATAATTCAAGGGCTGGCAAAAAAAAAATGCTTTAAAGTGCTCCATCTGCTTAATTTATTAAAAAGGAGACAGAGAGGTGACTTGATTACCATGTCTAAGTAGCTTCACAGAGAGAAAATACCAGATACTAAAGGGCTCTTTAAGCTCTCAGAGAGAGGCAGAACAAGAACAAATAGTTTGAAACCAGAGACAGATCCAAGTTAAGTGAGAAATCACTTTTGTTTTTGCTGAAATATTGAGAGTGTGGAACCATCACAGTAGAATACCAGAGGAGCAGGGGGCTCTGAGGACCCTGACATCTTTTGGAGCAAGGAATCCTGAGGGGACACGTGTCCGTACCCAACCCGTGATGCTGAGATCTGCAGCTTGAGTTGGATCCCCTTGTGGGATTTGGGGTGTAGGAGTTCATCTTTGGCAAATCAGCTTGCGGACCCCAAAAGCACCGCTCAACCACTTCCCAAAATGATGCGACTAGTGGTTTTACCACTCCGGCAATCTGCACGGCCGGGGAGATATTTGTCTTCATTTACTACTAACGGCATCAGCAATCTTTTCACTTTGTTTTCTCCCTGCAAACAAACAAACAAACAAACAAAAAAGCCACCCGTTCCCTCCTCAGGAAACTTTTTAACAGTCATGAGCTGTCCGAGAGGCTCTTCAGGTGGCGGCTGAATAGTCTGTCACTCTTTTTCAACGCTCAGTCTTCTGGGCATCCAATTGTTTGCTTTTGTTTTGCTCTCAAACCAAGTTGCAGCTTTGTTCCGTCCTTGCCAAACGCTGAAAAGCCGGGCAATAATGCCATCGGCTCCTGCGAGCCTGACGGGAGGGGACACTGATCAGACAGGCGATTCCCCAGCTTTTTTATTTGCCAACAACAGGCTCTTATCTCCAGCTATGCCCAGCTCTGGAAAAACTCGTCTTCACCCTTCCGTTCCCCACCTCCACGGAGCGAGAGCTGTGATTTGTGTAACTGGCTCGGCTGTAATCTCCTGCCTTGATCAGAGCTTCATCCCAGTTAGCTCCCACCCGGCTGAATTTTTGACTTGATAAATTGGATGGGGATTTCTGCGGGATCTCGGGGCCTTCCAGGCTGCTCGTTGCTTGGCTGAACTTTGTCAGACACGAACCGCCGCGTGATCAGCAGGAGAGATGTGGATGCGGAGAGTCAGAGGGGGCTGCAAAGCCGGCGTGCGGCTTTGGTTCTGTGTTTTGTGGAGGGGTGGTGGGATGGGGAGGCATTAGGACTTCTTAAACAGTAAAGAAAGGCTTCTCTGACTTTCCCTTATGTTTCTGCTAGGAGCTGCTGGTAGAAACCTGACGCCAGGTTTGATGGACCGTGGGGCCGGGCGGATAGTGCTGCTGGGATGCTCTTACATAGCTGAGTTATGGATGTGCTGCTAATGGCAGAGCCTTGCCTCTCTGCAAGAGGGCTCCATCTAAATTCTCATCTCCATCTCTTCCATATAGGCTGAACTTACTTATGTGCTCCTGTTATATCTAAATATTTATTTGTAACATACCAGCAGAGGTCTTTACCTCTCTATTTACTCTGCTTTGAAGTATCGATCTATAATTACCCGTGAGTGTCTCCCTGTAAACATTTCCCTGCATATGTACTTATAAATAGCACTTACCTCCAAACATCACCCTGCGTCTTCACCTGTAAATATTACTTGCCAGGAAAGGGCAGCGGCAAACTTCTTAAATCGGAGAAATGAGGAGTCTCACCCTGGAACATTTTGTGCCAGGTGGAGCTCTGGTGACGCTCTGGTCCGAGCAGAGCAGTGAACCTTTTTAGACCCATTTGTGGTTTCCATCTGGCCCCTTAAGAGGTAGAAACCACCGCTAATTTTTTTTCTGTGGTTGACCTTAAACTTCACTCCTGTCATTTAGCATGTCGTCAGGTGTAATTAGGAAGTCCAGCAATATTCAGGACCTATTGATAATGGTATTAGTGGTATTAATACCCAGCAGCTTTTATCCTACAGAAAGCCATGGGTGTGGGTATGTATTAAAGCCGAGTGCGGCTGAGCTGGCATCCCTGAAATATAGAATCCTGAGGGATGGACCGACCATCCTGCATGTGCTATGGAAAGAAAGGCATGCCAGAGAGAGCGAGACAGAGCCTCTAGAGATGCCCTAAGGTGTGTCCTCAGTGAGCTGCCGGATGTACAGAAGAGATTTTCACCCAAAGCCTTGCACCGCCACGAGTGTAGGTGCTCCTAATCAAACCTGCTTTTCATCACCAGGTGAAAACCTGGTGGCCTTTCCCAAACGGGTGTCCAGTGCCAAATGCTTGGAGGAAGACTTGAGATATTGGAAGAGATGAACAACCTTGAGAAAGGGTACTGGGGTCAGAAGGGGCTGAGACCAGCACATTTGCCAGCACCTTGCTCCAGCATCTGAGGTGCTTTGGATGTGAAATTTGGATTTTTCCCTTTGGAAAACCTATTTAGCTCTGGAAACTGGAAGTATTTGGGAAGGTGGGATCTTGTCTGCATGCCTGCAGCTGTGGTGTTTTTCAGGTCTGCCCAAGCAGGTATAAGGACGTGAAGAAATCTTCACCAGGCTCGTTACGCCCAACCTCAGCAGCAAAGCTGATCTTGCTTTAAGGCAGTTTGAGCAAAAAGCCTGAATGGAATAGGACTGCAGCCACAGAGCTGGCTGTCAGGCTTGCACCAGGCTGACAGACCCAGCCATGATTCATGTTCTGTGAGCCCACATCCAATGCATTATGGAATAAAACCTTTTCTTTAACCAAACAAAGGCCTTCTGCTTGGAAAAATGATGGAGATGTAACCCACACAAACTAGTCTTGAGCAGAAACACGAGTTACAACCCTCCTGCGATGCCGGTCCCTAAAATGGATGCTCTTCCCTCACCCCTTGGATGGCTCGGTGCCTTGATGCTCTGGTTACTGAACTGAAATTTTTAAAAAAGGGGAAAAAAATGAAAAGTGTGAGTTTCCATGGAGACAACTGCTCTGTTCTGAAATCTGAGGGCAGGCAGGCTCTGTAGTTTGTGTTCTGGTGCAGACGCTTGGGTTTAACTTTAGTGACAGAGCTGGCTGGTGCCAGCAGCTTGGGGTAAAGTTTGGAGGGGAGAGTGGTTGGGATAGGGGTGTGTTGTGTAGGATTCCTGGGGGTTCAGTGGAAAAGGAGGAGACAGTCTTCTACAGAGAGATTTTCCACATAGGGATGGTGAAATCATCTGGGGCATGAGCAGCATCTGAGTGTGTCTGTAATGGAAGATCCAGCCTCCACCTAATATCTCCCTATGCCAACAGGGAAAAGACAAGAGTCCTCTCCCAGTCATGATGCACTCGAGGACTTCGAGATGATTTGATGAAGCCAGGAGCATTGAAATGAAGGAAGAAAAAGGACCTTGGGCCAGAGTGTGCTTTTGATTCCCACACATCTGCTCTTTAGGCAGAAATTTCACAAGCTTGGTAATGATGTGTTGGGTTCTTCACAGTGGCTCATGAGCTCTTGTTACATTGGGGCTTAATTGATTAGCTTTTCATGGTCTTGATTGCAGCAGCTTTAAGGAATCGCAGGCAGTGAGGAGCAGAAGGTGACAGGAAATGTTAGCACTTCATTTGGAGAGCAGGGCTAATGATTTGTGTGCTGGCAAAAAAAATTAGAATTAATTCTCTGGGAAGAAATCCCGCTTTGACGAAAGAGAGACATCAAATCTGCTAATGACCTGTCAAACCAGGTGCTGAGGAGCTGCTGCCCCAGGCTTAACCCCTTGCGGGATTTAAAGCACTGTGGTTTGCAGATACGATGCTGACCTTGAAGCTACTTCCAAAACATCTCCTTGGGTTTTTCTAAGGTCTAGAGCTCAGGAAGCCTGGGCAGGTGGCTGCAGACAATCAGCAGAGGAGTGAAACAACAGCAGAGCCATGGACTGCTTCATTCATTTCTTTGTTTTTTGAGATTATTGTATTTTAAATAGAGAGGCAGTGAAGAGAGAAGGTGGAGGGAATATTCAGCCTTTCCTGGTTCATCAAGATGGGCAAGGACAAACGAGCTGCACACTCTGCTTGTGTACATCTGCAGCATGTCCCACCCCCACGGATCAGGGTATGAAGTTCAGTGTGTGAAGTCCCCAAGGATTGGAGCTGTCATTTTTTCCCCAGCACATTTAGTGCTTTCCTCATGGAAATGGAATGGATGGCCAGGGCAGTGGTGAAGTCCCCGTGTCTGGAGGTGTTGAAGAACAGCCTGGCTGTGGCTCTTAGTGCCCTGATCTGGCCAGTGGGGTGATGTTAGGTCCTGGGCTGGGCTGGGTGAGCTCAGAGGACTTTGCCAGCCTCAATGATTCTGTGATTCTGGCTTCTTGCTGGCCATCCTGTTGTCCATTGCTGGTACAGAGATGAGGGGATCCTGCAAGAAGCAGCTTTGAACTCAGCATTTATTTGAGGATCCCTTCCTTCCAGGGGGAAAAGTCCTAGCAGGAAGATTTACTTGCAGCACCAACTTTGAGCTCAAACTGGAGAAAGGTTCTTCTGGCCTCCCTCTATGCTGGGGATACCACGCTTTGTTTCAATAGCATTTAACAGCGATTGCCTCAGCAAACTCTGGCCTGCTGCAGTTAAATATGCATATTCTTCTAGCTTCTGCTTTTGCTCTGCTGTGGGTATTTTCTCCTACTGGTTTCTAAATGAAGCTGCCCAGGCTTGGCCTTCCTTTGGAGCACAGGCATGGAGTCTGGACGAGGCGCAGGAAGAAGCTTTGGGTTTGATCTCCCCTCTGAGCCTTTCAGAAGAAACAAACCAGATCCCCACACTGAGCTGGGCTAGCAAGCTGCTGAACTCAAGGGAATTGAATAACAGCTGCCAGCAAAGCGGGGAATGCCGGGTCCTGGTTCTGTAAGTGCCCACTGATGGCATCTCTGGTCGCCTCACAGCACAGTTTAACAAATCTGCTAATGTGTTCTCACACATCCACTGGTGGGAACAAGGATGCTGATACGGATTGCTGAGATGTTTTAATGGTGATGGAGGTGTGAGGGAAGACAGTGGCAGGCTGGTGGTGGTTTGCCTTTTGGGTACCTGATGCAAGCAAAGAGAAGATGGGATTGGAAGTAGGATGCTCCTGGAGCAGGAGGAGTGACTGTGGTTGATGCAGCATTGTGCTCCTGCTTTGTTTCTGCTTCAGAAGGCTTCAGGTTTTGGCTGTTGGATCGAAATAATCCTTATCTCCCCTACAATTCCACACGTAAGGCATACAGAAAAGAGAATCCACTGAACAAAGGCTTTGTGCTGGAGACAGAGTAGTACTCCTGTTGCTCAGCATCATCCCTTTTCCAGATACAAAACTCTCTTACAAAACCCCCAGGTTATTTGGTTTAGGGCTGCTTCTGAGTTGTGTTTTTTATCTCCTTGCAGTCCCTGGGCTCAGCCAGGACCAGCTCTCAGAACACACAGAGCCCAGGATGCTTCACAGTTAGCAGTGACATCCCTCGCTCCCACTGCACTGGCTCCTGCTTCCCTGCTCTTCCCTCGCTCTGCCTCCACAGCAGATGATTTGCTCGACCTTTAGACTGGAGATCTTCAAGAATCAGCCAGGCTGATCGGGATTTTAATGCTGATTGAGGAGGTAACGTGGCTCTCCCCGATGCGCCCCAGTGGGCTGGGGGCAGTGTGACGCTGCCGACGATGATAGCTTTCAAATGAACTTCGCCTGTTTAACCTGAGAGGATCATTTGTTTTGGTTTTAGCTCTTGCTGCTGCAGTGGCTGAAAACTTGAGCTCTCTGGCAGCTGTGCATTTGGTAAGGTGCTCCGTCCCACAGGACCTTGCATGCAAGGGGTGGAAAAAGCATCTCTAGGCTACTTTAAGTATCATTTCCCTGGCTTCCAGCATCCCTCCATCTCTGCTTTATAGAGATTAACTGAATCTAATAGCACAGTGAGAGCAAGACATGCAGCTCCCTGGAGGAAACCAAAGCATGGAAGCAAATTTCCTCGTCAAAAGCTATGGCTGAAGGTCTAAGAGGCAGCTAATCCTTTTAAAACAGGCTCAAAACACTTTGCAAAAGCTGTAGTCTGCCTGAAAGGGGCAAGGATGAGATACCTTTGGCTTAAAAGGCTCTGCTTGTCCCAGCCCTGCTTTGCAGGAGGAGGTGGTTTGGGATCTCCCTGGGAAATAGCCAGTCTTCCCACTTGGCAACAACTATGTGGTTGTAGCTCCAAAAAATAAAGAAGTTGAAAAAACAAAAGGACAACAAAGTCTATCCAACCCCAAACAAACATGTCAATTAGTGTAATCAGCGTTAATGAGGAAAAGGAAGCCAAATCCAACACTTTGCACTGCTGTTTGGGTTGGCTCATTGCAGGCAGGTCCAGCTCCTCTGCCCCTTATGTGCTGGGGTGCAACTGGGTCATCCCGGGAGGAAGTGGCCCCAGCATCCTCACTGGGTCTGGGGTCAGCCCCAGTGTGTTTTGCTTTAGCACATCACTTCATTTATGAGGAGGTGGTGGAAGGGGTGTCCCCCCTCTCACAGCGTTCCATCCAAAACAAAAGGCGATGATTTATAATTTACTGGTATTGTGCTGGTTTCTGCCATCGTGAGCCAGCTCTGGCAACTGGGCCTTTGGGCCAGCAGAAAGAATGCTGTTTGCTTCAATTTGCCCTATTATTATTATTATCATCATCATTATTATTATTATTAATAATAATAATAATAATAATATTTTGTTATTATTGTTATTAATAATAATAGAATCCATCCATCTCCCCCACTCCCCTCTCATTAGCATCGTGTGAGCTCAACTTCCAGCTTCACATTATCTATTGAGTGGATCCAGGCTGGTTGACTTTAACACAGGCTGTTACCAAACAAATATCCCTGTGGCATGCCAGGTATTAAAACCATCGTTCACAGATCCAACCCTTGCAAGAGCAGCCATTGGAGAAGCAAAGTTTCCTTTTATCCCCTCACCAATGAATTTTTAAGGACTTAACACCCCCCTGTTGGTCTCCAGTCCTCAGCTGGGGATATCAGGGCTGTGCCAAGCCCTGGACTGGAGGGTTTGAATGCTGCTGCCACCTTCCCAGCAGAAAAATCCATCACAATTAACTGTTTCCCTTTGTGAACCCCTAGATAAAAGGGCTTCTTTTTGCATTTATTAGTGGTGCTGAATCAGGTCCTACAGGCTGGGCAATAGTGACTGTGTCTGAGCAGGGTAAGGGATGGTGGGGGGTAAGCAGACACCTGGGCACAGATCTGCAAAGGCAGCTCCATCCCCCCTGGGAAATGCTACTGCTTCCCCTGGAAGGGGAAGATTTCTGCTGGTCAAATGGCATGAACCACAGAGTAAAATCCCACAGAAGATCTGACGTGGGGTCCTGACTCTGTGTACCCCATCTGGGAAGTAGGAAAAGCAGGAAAAATGAGAAGGACGGGCTGCTATCCCAGAGGCCAGGACATGGTGGGTATTTTTCACCCACAGCCTGGCCCTGGGTTCCATCATTCCCCTTCGGACTACCCCCACATCACATCAGTGGTCTGTCCTGGGCAAGAAACTGCTCAGTATAACAGAAGTGGGGGCTGAAGGCAGCCCCTTGATGCCAATGTCCCATCCTAAGGCACTGAACCCCAGCACAGAGTCCCTCCCTCTGGTTCTTTTGGCAGGACATGCATGCCTAAAGAGCATGCCAAGCTCTTCCAGAATCCAGACACCTCAGTGTCAGGTTCCCTGCAAAGAACAAGTTGGAGAACACAAAACAAATCTCCTCTCTTAGAAAAACCACCAGAAAACTTGTCCCTCCCGACTCCTCTGCTGCAGAGTTTAGTTTCTTTTCTAAAAAAAAATGTCCTTCTGATTTTTTTCTTTCCCCCTGGAGAAATGATCTGAGGGATAGCTGCTGTCTTTCCTGCTGCTCTGCTGCTCCTGCAAGCAACCCGACAGCTCTCCCACGGTTCCTTTAATGGCCCAGCAACACAGAGAGCAAAGAAACCCGATGGGGAGCAGCGGTGGAGGCTTCCTGGCTGGATACTGTGTTCCCAAATGGAACCTGGCTGATGTTTTTCTATAGATCCAGCTGCCTGGGGGAGCGATGGCCAGAAGCCACTGTTGCGGGGAAGCTGTTATTTTATTATGGGAGATGGATATTTGCACTTCTGAGCCCGGTCCCTCTATGGTCCCTGGGGGGGACTTCTAAGGTGACGGGTATTTCAAGGCTGGGAGATGCTGAGCTCCGAGGAGCAGACCATGAGGGACAAGCATGTAAAGATATTTGGGATCCTGGGGAGACTTTGCCACAAGCAGGGTTTAATCAGAGCCTGGCAAACAGTTTTCCTAAGGGTTGGTGGGACTAGCTGCGGGGAAAAGGGCCAGAGCGGTGTCGATTGAAAGAGAGTGGGCAAAACGTAATCATACACTAGAAGGACTAATCCCGGATTATCATCAGGGGTTGGAAGGGATAAACCATATCTAAGCACACAGCTTTCATCCCATGGGGCTCTGCAGAGCAATTGCACATGGTCCTGCTGAACTGCAGCCACCACTGGGGTGCAGTGACTGTGAGTGTGGAGTGGGGGGGGGGGGAGACAGCTGCAAGGACATTAACTTCAGCTGGAGACCCTCACTAGGGGGAAACAGACCCAGATGAGTCCTGAGCCCATTCATCACCTTCTCCTTTGCTTTTCTCAGGTACCCTGATAATGGATGGACCCTCCCCGGTTTCATGGCTGGACCTGTGTCTGCTGCCTGGCAGGCGTCGCTTTCCTCCTTCTTATCTTTCTGGCTCCTCTCCTGAAGTACAAATTGACCTCTCAGAATTTTCTCCTTTAATGCCCTTGTTCTAAAATGTTAATAACTGGTCAGTGACAGGCTGATTAAGCCTTCCTTCCTCCCTTATTTAGATTGGTGTCACTGCACCAGCTCGAACAGAGCCGTAAAGAACATTAACACCCGCTCGGCACTGACAGGGCAAACTATTCCCTGGGAATTGATAAGGGCTTTTTCTGGAAACGAATTTGGTGCTGGCAAAACAAACGGACGCCTTGAGCTCCATCCATCTCCCTTCCTTTAATAACTTTCATTCGTTTGGCACTATCTCCATGCCGATTAATGTAACAAACGCTCTTTGTCCCAGCAGAGGCTTTTGCAGGAGCTTCCAGTGGGATGGTTCAAATTCTCACCCTTCCTTTTTACCTCCCTCATTGAGAGTGGTGGCTTTCTCCCTGCGTAGCAGTGACCAGGTCTGAGGGACCCAAACTCCCATGTAGTGGCCAAAAATACCTGGATTTTCTCATAGCACAGCATCTATATCTCTATGTCTGCCCATGTCATCTATCTCTATGTGTATATAATTATCTGTACCTAGATGTAGATATCCTCTATCTTTATCTTAACCTTTACCTATGCCTATACATATCTATAGCCATATCCACATCAATAACACCTATATCAACAGCCATATTATTTCCAATTAATTTATATCAATATCTATACTCTCATCATCTACATCCACACCATCCATACACATTTCTTCTGTATCTGCATTTGTAGCTACATCCATATCATCCACATCTACATCTGTATAATCTATATCCATATCCATATAATCTGTACCTCTGTAGCTCTCTATAGGCACAGTGTTTGTGTCTATACAATCTGTGTTTATGTCTATATTCTTATCACAGATGTCCATACCCTATTCTATGTCCATGTCCTTCTCTATGGCCATCTCCCTCTCCACCTCCATCCCCGCACCATCCATACCTGTATCTGTATCTACCTAAACTGCGAAGGGGCTGGGTGGATACTGTGGAGCAGGTAACTTACACAGAGGGGTGTAAAGCTACAGCTGTTATGGGGATGGCCAGAGCCGCTAAACCTGGTGTTTGGAAGGAGGAGATACACCCTGGGGCAGAGCAAGGTCCTTGCAGCTGCTTTCCCCTCCAGAGAACAGGTTGTCTTTGCCTGCCCAGCTTGGGCAGCTCAGAAGTTCCAGGCTGCTACCCAGGGAGGTGTGAACAGAGGCACCCAGCAGGAGATGCCCCCAGCGTGGTCTTCATGGCAACCAACATCTGTTTCTGTGTTTCTTGCCCAAGTGATGGCTCTGACAGTCAGAGAAGGCTGTTTTGTTATTCCCTGTGTAGGCTGAGAAGGTCTGTTCTGTTGTAGCAAACCCAAAGCTCCCACTGGAAAATGCTGAGAACCCAAATTCAGGTTCTGCATCTCAGTTTTATCACATTAAGGGGATTTAAACCCTCTATGGGTGGGAGCACTGGAAAAGCAAAGAGGCTGGAGAGGGGAAGAAGCTCCAGGGTTTTTGCCTGGGCGCAAGGATAAGCACTGGAAGCATCGCTGTGACGTCCCAACGTGCCAAAATCCCCTGTGACCCTGACCCCTCGTGGGGCACAGCCTGAGCCTCTCCCTGAGCTTTGGAACATGAGGCTGGTGATTTTAATTACCGCAGAGAAAAGAAGAGAGGGATTTCTTTTACAGCAGGGTAAGTACTGCAAGGGGCAAGTCAAGAGTTTTTCCATTTATAGGCTGTATCCCACTGTTCGGATATAATCTCTTATAAAGCAAGAAATATATGTCCCCTCTAAGTACTCGTATACAGCTCTGGGGTGGCTGTGCCCTGACCCTGCTGCTGCTAAATCCTGCCCTTGCAAAGCCCTGGGCTAAATCCAGAGGCGATGCCTGTGAGTTTTTCTTCCTGCAAACCCGGCTGCAGGGGTTTAACACACACAACCCCCTTGCCAAGCTCTGCACAAAACCCAGGGAGAATGAGAAGGAGCAAATGGCAGAGGATGGGGGCGACGCTACAACCACTGGGGAAAAAAAGAGAGCTGTGTGTGTGTGTGTCTGTAAACACTTTTTCAAGAGAGAGAAAGAATAAGCCCTGGGCTCCGGTCAGCTGTCACCAGTCTGCGATAAGGATGGGGGAGTTTAAATCCCATTCAGACACAATCCTTGGTGAAGTGCTGGAGTGGGGAAGATGGTGAGAGGCAGTGTGGATCCAGAGGGTGGAAAGGTCTCCTCTGGAGCAGGGATCAAACCCATCCATGAGTGCCTCTGGTTCTCCAGTGAGAAGAAACAGGATGCTTGATCTTCCTCCACCTCTTTTGAGCCACTTTGATTTTTTTTCCCCACAGTGAAATGGCTTTTCTGAGCCTTTGCTGGTGCTTTGGCCCTCAGTCGGGTATAGAAACGACAGTGAAGTGGAGGCCAGGGCAGAGGGACAACTTCAGGCTTGTTTGGATTTTGCTGTGTGTCAGGAAGCATCCAGCTCCTTCCCTGTCACTTTGTTAAATGGTAGAAAATAAATTCCATCTTCCCATTCACTTTCTCTGGAGCTGGCTGTCTTTTGGAGGAGCAAGAAGGTGGTTGCTGCCAGCCCAGGCAGCCTGGGCTTCCCTGCCAAGCAAAACACCAGGGGGATGGGACAAAAAAAACCCCATCGTACAAAAGAAAAGATTGAATCCAGTCACAGAGGAGGAAAAATCACTTTCTGGTGCCACTGAATCATGAAAGAGGTTTTGCAAGGGTGCAGCGTGCACTGTTCTCTCCTCAGCCTCAGCCTCTGCAAAATACAACTGATTTCTCCAGAGAAGAGCCAAACGTTTTAGAGGCACAAATCCTGGAATAAGGGCAAGGCCAGTTTTGAGGTCCCAGCTTTGCCCATCTCTACGAGAGGTCTAGTTTCTAGAAGGACTCAGTATCAGCCCCAGTGCAGAGCAGTGCAGGGAATTGGCTTGTACTAGAAGCTGTGGGCTTAAAGCTCAAGGAAAACAAAAACCACTGACAAGATGAGTTGTTGTTTGAGGGGAAATATTCTCTTCTTGGTGCCCCAAATGGACCGTACGGTCCACACCTCTCCAGTTAGGTGCAGGACTTCATTCAGGACAAGGCTGCTAAGCCATTAAAACCTGGGTTTTGCAAATCTATGGCTCCAAAAGAGCCTTTGACCAGGTTTAGGAGTGACCCAAGTTGCTGCCCTCCTGCTCCATCCTTGCTGGCCCTGGCTCCCCTGCTCCCCACACTCCTGATCTGCTTTGTGTTGGCAACCAGTGAAACTGGTCTGATGTCTGCAGCTGTGAAATACGACAAACCCAGACCTCAGCTACCTAGAAATAAAGGGCTAAATAACAGGTATGAGAAAGCTCTGCATCTTTCTAGTCCAGATCTAAATGGGAGAAACCTTCCCTGTGCATTTCTTTTTCCCCCGCAGAGACTCTTACCTTTTCCTTCCACACTTTCCAGTCCCAATAACTCAGAGCAGGTAGCAGGAGATGGGATGTGGATTTGATTACTGATCTGATTTAGACTGTCAACCCCAGTGTCTCTCTGCTGAGATTGCAAGTGTTTCATGGACAATTTGCAACGAAAGAGGAGAGCTTAAGGACAGATTTATTCCATAACAATAGCAATGACAAGAACTGAAGGGCTGGGTGTGGGGAGCTCCCAGCGCACCGGTTGCCGGTTCCACCGGGCTCTGTGAGCTGTTGGAACACAAGCGATAGCAGCAGATGTGATTCAAATGGGAAGGATCTGCATTTCACATTCCTCCAGCATCTTCTCCTTGGTGTAAAGGAAGAATAGGGAGGTCAGAGCTCAGCTTTAAGCTAGTAATTGGGGTGATTTCTGCTGGGAAATCAGAATTAGATCCATTGCAACCCCTGCTAAGTGATGTAACATCGTCCTGCGCAGTCCCCGTAGTGAGGGGGAGCCTGTCTCACCTTGTGAGGATCATTGTGTGAGGCTGGAGGCTGCTGGAGGCTTCAGCAGAATGAGAACGGTGAGGAGACAGTGAATAGTTAGTGCAGGTACCGCTTCTCTGAGCATCCCTCACGGGAACAGGCTGCAGTCGGGTGTTAAGAGTCGCAGTGTCAAAAAATACTTGTACTTGTCCTCCACCCGGATGGTTCACTCGCTTTTTATTCAGGGAAGGATGTGTCTCACCTGAGAAGTCCTTAAGATGCCAGCGATAAGCTCTTCTCTGATTAAGTGCTCAGGGAAGCTCCTGAGAGGGTTGTTGGACGCTGCCAGGAGAGGCAATGAATCAGCAGGAGTGTCTCGTCCCATCGCTCCGTCAGCACCGAGTGACAGGAGTGGGGATGGCAGGGACAGGCTGCTTTGGTGTCCTCAGCCCCAGAGCAGCTGTCTGGAGTTACTGAGGGGATAGAAGCTGTGGTAGGGCGGGGAACAGGGAAGGGGTGTCCTCATTACTGTCCTTTGTAGGATCTGATTGGCTTCACCAAGAGCTTCTGAAGATCCTGGGGAACTTTTTCAGCCTCATCCTTGAAAATCTCGTTCCCAGGCTTTGACAGATCATCACCTCCTGTGAGCACAGTCCAGCCCCAGATATTAATCTGGTGCAGCCTCATTATCTGCTCCACGGAAGGTGAACATCTCTGTGTGACACAGCCTGACCACCTTTTCCTCCCCATTTTTTTTGCACTAATTAATACTGTCCCCAGGGATTTGCACTATGAATGGGTTCACCTCCCTTTCACCAGTGCAGCTCCTATAAACCTTTTCATGCCCAGTGGCAGGAGACGCAGCCTGTGCAGCTACCCGTGCCCCCAGATCTATTTCACCACGCTCCAAACACTGTGTCCTCTTTCAGAGCAATGGAGCACAAAATTCAGGAGGATTATTGCAGTGAAACCAGCTGCCTGCAGGACATGTCTGTGCTGTGTCACTTCTCTGTGCATCAAGTCCAGAAGAGTCCCTTGACCTTGACCATCATCTGCTTGTCTGCTCCTCCTCAGAGACCTCTGCTGAGGAGGAAACAGGGAAAGCCCCTTTACTCTAATACTGGTGTGATGGAACAACAATCTTCTCTCTTCCATGGGTGCTGCGTCTTAGTTTCCAGGCAATTCTTCTCTTGGGAAGGAGCTTCAACAATTCCACTCTGAGTGATGGGCAGCCTTCACTCACCATGGTGCCGAGGACATTCCAGTCAACCCCAGACCATCTTGACTCACTTCACTCCCTGTAGTCAAGGCGACTTTTTCTCTTTGGAAGAAAAGAAATGGCACTGGAGGGCCTGATTTTCATTTACACTTGAGCTGCTCAGAACATAAAAGGGTTCCGGAAGCTGCATTTGCAGCCTGGAAAGGCTGGAGTATAAATGAGAATCCATCCCTTCAGCTAACGAGATGCCTCAAGCTCATTTCCTAACAGGCACTGAGCTGGCTCAGCCCCTCTCCCTACTTGTCGGACACCAGTGCTCAGGGCAGAGTGATCTCAAAGGACATAGGTGAGACCTGTGAGCAGTGCAAGGTGACCCTGTAAGCTATTTGACACCACAATAGTCAAGAAAGGGGTGCCTGCAACCCCAGAGGACTCGCTAATGACCTTTCTCCTCTGCATCAGTGGCCTTGTATTTGCATTCACCCTTTCACACTGCCAGACTCTTACCCATACTGGGAGGGCATCTTCAACCCATTTGTGACAAAATCCAGGGAACTGACCACCTGAGGAGGAGAGAAATGTCCCCCAGACTCCCTACCTGAAGCATTTTATTGAGCTCCTGGATCTGGGGGTGTGCATGGGCAAACCCACCTTTTCTTATGCCTAGAAATGGAGATTTAAGGAGAACCACCAGTTTCTCAAGCCAGGCTGCACCTAAGTGTGAAGGGAGGTTAATAGGGTGTTTAGAGGCATTCACATGGCTCTGGGTATTGGCATTCACCTGGGGCACAGCGCATCGAAGAGGCTGTGCCCAGGCTGAGATGGACCGTGTCTGTATTTTTACACCAGCGATGGGCAGAAGTGAACACACGTCACCCTCACGTTATGTAAAACCAATAGAACATCTGCTGAATGCATCTCAATAAAGCGAGTGCCACCCACCCATATTTATATTTATAACATCATAGAGGAGGTGTATTCCCACCTCAGCTCCATCCTCCCCAGGGCTAGAAGCTGCCTGGAGGCTCCTGGAACCTCTCCTGGGCAGCTTGGGAGGACAAGATGGCTTTCTCAAGCGGCTGGCCACCAGCTGACAGATGTATTCACAGATCAGCGATGCAGAAGTTCGAAATACAACGTGACTTTGGGCCAAACGACGGCCTTCAGTCAGTGCTCTGCAAAGGGCCAGCTTTTCCCATCAGTTTGCGCATCTGCTGGAAGCGATGTTCGAGGAGGACCAGAGCGGTGTGAATTCAGGATTATGTTAATGAGATGAATAATTTCAGGTTAAAAAATGAATTAAACAGCAGAAAACCTTTGAAAAATGCTGAGAGGCTTCATCCTGGTAGCTCTGAAGTGAAGGGCTTTGTTTCAGAAGTGCCAAAATATTTTGCTGCGGCATTTTCGAAAGCTCCTAAGAAGCTTCCCCTCACCCCTCCTTTTCCTTTGCTGTAAGAGGTGAACCAGGAGTTTAATTAATTGACAAAACCAAACCAAACCAATCTGCAAGAGGAAAATCCCTTCTCCCCGGGTGAAGCCATGCCGGGGTTTGCCTCTTTGCTTGCCATGCTGCTGATTCTCTCGCAGCCGGCACCTTGCTCGGAACCTGCCAGGCACAGCTTCTGCTGCTCCAGCCCCAGCCCCAGCTGCAAATCCTTCAGCTGCTCCTTGTCTCCATATGAATAATAGATTTTTCTAGCTATGTGGGGTGAGGGGAAAAAGCAGCGGGGGGTTTATATACCAAAGAGCTGAGAACTCCGTTTTGCCTGTCGAAGTAGCGCTCGTCAGGTTAAGACATTAAATGCCCTGTTGTAGGCAGCAGCCACGATCTTATTTTTCTCTTCAGCTGTCCCACCTGGAATTCAAGGCGGTGACTGGGCTGGTGTTGGGATACAGCACTGAGTGACTGCCACTGGGAATAAATCTGCTCAGAAAGAAGGGGAAAGTAGGGCTGAAGGGGTGTTTTTAGCTCTCCGCTGGCTTATTTGAAGTCAATCGGAATAAAACCAGAGCCTCTCACAAATGACTTCCCGGCTAATTCCACTCCAGGAGAATACATTTGAGCCAGGGACAAGCTCCCTGCCTTGGAGAGGTAATTATTCTGACATGCCACCCTAATTACGCCGTAATCCCTGGCTGAAGGAGGAGAGGGCCCTTATGGCTGCCTCTCTACAAACTGCCTTCGCGGAGCTCTCTGGGAGATGCAAACAGCTCTGCCCTGCTCTGGTCCCAGTGTGGGTTGGATGGGGCTTTTGAGTTCCTCCCATCTCTCTCTTGCTCTTCTGAAGGACTTTGCACATCAATAAACCAGGCGAGGGACCCCAGAATCCCCAGCAGGAATTATTTGCATGTTTCATGCAATTAACCCCGTTGCTTGGTTAGGATTTTCCCTAAGATATTCCCCTTCTCAGAGCTGAAATGCCCCCACAGAGCAGCAGGGCTCCTCCAGCTTGTGGCAGGCAAAAACCTGCCTTGTTTTTCCTAATGCAAGAGAAAAAATCCCAAACCCAACGGGAAAAACAAACCCCCAGCACATTTTCCTCCGAAGGAAATCAAACGGCTCCCTGTATCTTTATTTATCATAGGGTGCAGGGAAGGGCACGAGCACCATTTTTATTTTTGAGGTTTGCAGTTCACATTTAACCCGTAGCCATCTGTTTTGCTGGCAGCCTGGCAGTGAGAGGGGGCCTGAGATGTTCATCTGCAGACGGGGTTTGCTGCCGAGCTCACTCAATTTTCCAGCCGCTTTAAGGCAGGTGGTTCCTTCTGGTGCCTGGTGGAGTTCCTGGACTCAGATGTTCCCCTTCTAGATGCCACCAGCATCTAGAGCCTTTAGTTATCACTCATAGTATCACAGTATCACAGTACTGATGAGGCTGGAAAAGACCTTAAAGATCATCCAGTCCAACCTTATATCAACCCAGTAACCCTAACATCTGCCATCTAGCTCATGCCACCCAGCACTTCATCCAGCCTAACCTTGAACACCTCCAGAGACGGTTACCCGACCACCTCTGTGGGCAGCCCGTTCCAAAACTGGATCACTCTGTCAGTGAAAAACCTTTTCCTAATGTCAAGTCTAAACCTCCAGCGATGGAGCTTAAGACTGTGACCCCTTGTCCTGTCTCCAGTGTCCAGGCCCCCACCTGCCCATCTCCCCAGTGTCCATCCACTCACTGGTGTCCATAACCACGGAGTTCCCAGATTTCAGATTTACTTGGATTTATGTTGGTTTATGGAGGTTTGAGCCCCTCAAGGTGCCCTCCTGGGACTCAGATGCTTGCACCTCCTTCTGGTGGGGAGTAAGGCTTGTGTTTACAACACAACCTTCTCCTCCTCGCAGGCACTGTAGGATCTTTTCTGCTCCTTCCTTACTGAAGTATATTTTTGAGACTGTTATGTGTCTGGTGAAAGCAGGTTGTTGTTGGTCACCAGGTCAAAAAGTTCTGAACGAGGTCCATGTCCCGCGAGACGATGCATCTCCTTTCCCACCCAGGAGCACTGAAATGCCACAGAGTCACAGAACGGCCCACGTTGGCAGGGACCTTGCAAGGTCATCTGGTCAACCCCCCCTGCATGTCCAGAGGTTTCACTACAAGCAGCTGCTCATGGGGCAAAATACCCTGTAATGAGACATCTCTTTCCTCATCTCCATCAGCTGCTAGAGAGGTCGGTGGTGGTTCCACACACTTCTCCAAGGGTGGAAGCCATCACCACAGTTTCATTCCCTTCCAATACCAGGCTGTTCTTGATGGGTCTAATTATTTCTCTACCATGGAGGATGGGAACGGCAGTTTCCCAAAGACCTTGTCCACCTCCGTGACAGCTTGGCAGTGACTTTCACTGTGAAGCAACACGTGAAGTTTCCTGTGGAGAGAGAGATCTGGTCTTGTCCCCAAAGGCTGGATGGAGGGCAGACAGATCCTTGTCCCGTGCAGCCCCATGAGCTGCCTCTTTACAGCCTTATTTGTTCATCATCTGTTTGGCAGGGGAAGACGAAGTCCCCCTCTTTAAGGGGCATTGCTCGTTATTAACTAATAACGAATGGATTAGTCAGCATCTGGGAAGCAGCTGAGCACGCAGGGAAGGGGAAGGCTGAGAAGTGACCCTGGCAGTGGCTCTCCCTCTCCTGGCTCCGTCTGCAGGGCCCAGCCTGATATTTTATTTATCCAAAGGCAGCGCCGAAAGGACACGGAGCTGATGGGGGAGATTCAGGGGCTTTATTTTCATTTTACTGTCCATTAATGCCCATTAATGGAACATCGGTTTTAGCCCCTCGCTCCCTCTCCTCCCTGCAAAAAATCCATCCCATTCCTTCTGCTGCAGACACAAACCCGGCTTTGGGATCATTTCCAGGCAGCAAAATTCTGCAGCGACCCTTAATTAAAGGGCATGTGGGGAGAAAGTGCTGATGAGAGGTGACGGGAGGAGTGGGTTTCTCTGCTGCCTGGACGTGACCTTATTACACTGCTCCAGCTTCTGCAAGTTGTTGCTGCTGTGATTAGAGCTGGAGGTTTTCTCATCCCACGAATGCCCTTTAATTGGGATGATGGGTAAACTGGCAGAAAGCAGAGCAAGGTTGGGGGATTTTTGTCTTTGGGTTGCAGAGGAAAAAAGGGGCTCCACTTCCAGTTTGGGGCCGAGAGCGATTCCCTGCTGCCTGTTCAACCAACAGTCCCAGCACTCACATCCTGGGAACCTGGACCAGAAGTTCTTCAACATGAAGCATCACCTCATGGTGGGTTGGTTGTTTTTTCAGGGTGAGAAGGCAACATTAGGGCTGACAAATATCTCACAAGAACAGCTTGATGCTGACAGTTTTCTTCCCATCACAGCAGGGAGGTGGGAACTAGATGATCTTTCAGGTCCCTTCCAACCCAAACCATTCTCTGATTCTCTGCACATTGCTCATTCCCCATCACTCTTTCTCTGCACACAGTATGCATTTTGTTCTCAGGATGTTCCATCCCACCTGGGTCTTCGGGGCCAAGGGGTTTTGGGTGTTAATTTTTCTCCCCCATTAGTTTTGTGTTCCTAAAGCCTCAGCTTGTTCTGCTGCAGTGATCTTGGGAAAAACCCTGATGGAGATATGTAAGTACCACCCACAGACGGCTCCTATAGCTCCAGAAATGCTCTTTCTCTCTGTAGCTGCAGCAATAGGTGTCCTTACATAATAGCGTCGGGTTATCCCACTCGATAGAACCACAATGGAAACACCAAGTGAGCTGTGAGCTGCGAAGGGGTGGTGGGACTCCTGACACAGGGGACGTTGAGTGTGGGGTCTTGATGTGACATGGCCCACCCCCTCAATAGGATTCAGGTCACCTGGGGGAGTGAAAGCCTTCAGCCTCATCCTTCTCCATCCGTGGGCTTAGTTCCTAGTGCGGGTTGGCAAGCAGAGAGCCCTCAGTTAGCAAAGCAAACCCATACTGAGATAGGGGAAATGGGGGGGTTTGCATCTCCTTCTCCTGGCCTCTTCATCCTGAGGGTGCTGATACTGATCCCACCCACTCCTACCTTTGCAGAGCCTGGCTCCTTCCAGCTGCTTAGTGCCTGGATCTTGACAAAGTCCTAATCCATGGGAGAGCAAACCGCAACCTATCTCAGGCAATGCATCCCTTCCTACGGGGAGGCTGCAAACCTTATGGGTGGCAGAGTTTGGGCTCAAGGTCTTCAGGCAGCGGTGCACCTGCTGAACCTGGCTGTGCCCATCACTGTGGGGTAAAAAGCAGGTGCCAGGAGGAAGATGCAATATCAAGGGTGAGATACAAGTGTCAGGAGGGAGATGCAGGACCCAAGCAGGAGATGGAAGCACTGGGGGTGAGGTGCAAGAACCTAGAGCTTTCCACATCCTTGGAGAAGCCTGGAAGCCTCCATCTCCAAGCCCCCCTGTCCTTTAGAAGGCTGCACAGAAAAGCTGTGCTAAAGCAAAGGCTTGTGCCATTCCCAGACGCGGGCACTGGTGCTTTATTCATCGCACCAGCTCCATCCATTGGCTTGGAGAGACACGCTGGGGCAGAGAGGCTCCAGGTGATTCAGAGAAGAGACGGAGAGATAAGAAGCTAGCTCGTTTTTCTTCACAATTTGCTGAAATCCTTGCGCAGAGAGTGCTTTGGTATGGCAGGAGTGATATCAAACACATCCCGGGTCTGCTGGAGGATGTCCAGCAAAAAAAAAAATAAAAAGGAAAAAAAAATGAAGCAGAGGTGAAAAACCCTGGGAAAAGAAAGCAGAGAGCAGCTGAGATTAATGTATTCAAAACAAAGGAGTCAACTTTGTCCTTCAGTTCCCTGGCTTGGACTAAGGGATGGGTGAAAATTCTACACACAAGTGCTCAGGGGGGTTGAATGAGTGATGGATTTACTGAAGCAAAGGGCGTCTCTGCATCACTCCCAAGGAGTCCAATACTACGTGCCGGGATGCAAATCACTCCTGGCTCTCTGGAGCCCTTCCCAAAGGTGAAACATCAACAGTTGGAGGGCAGGAGATGCTCAGCAAACCAACAGATCAATTGCACTGTGTCCTGATTTTTGTTTAATGTTAATAAAAGAAGAGAGGAGAGAGGCACTGGCCGTAACTGGCCCGTGCGAAGCCCAATCCAATGGTCCTAAGGAGAACTTTGAGGCCTCAGGAATTTGGTTACGGCTGGAATTGGCTGAATAAATCATCGTGAAGTGGTTATTCGATGATTTTAACCTTTTTGGACTGGGTTCATGAATTGTTCATGATGGCACCGTTACGCAAAGACCCCAGGTCTGTGCTAAGTGCAGGATTCATCTCCAGTAACGAGGCATTTAAAAGTCCAGTGCCTGATCCGAAGGAGACATTTCGGCTTCCTTTTATGCACAGGGGAACCTTTTCCTAGTTCTTTAACAAAGGCTTCAGCTGATATATTTGTATTGATTTTCTTGTTCCTGAAAAACAGATTTTCGATAAAAACCTCTTTTCCTCGTAAGCCATAAAAAACCCCAGCAAAGAGCAGCCGAAATGCTGCAGGTGAAAATGTTATGAAATACCAAGAAAAACAACTCTCCATCATGTTCTGATACTTTCTGAAACGTTGCTGTCTTGCTAAGAAGCAAAAAAAAAAACCCCAATTTTTGAATCCAACCAGTCCTGGTTCTTATTTTCTTTCACTCAGGATTTCGTTTGGGGTTGGGTGGAGAGCTCTACCTCTCCCGCTCCGTCAGCCGAGGGTTGAACCCTCTTGTATCCAGCTGGATGTCCTCTATCACACCCTGCAGTTTGCTTGACAGGACGATGTTACAGACCGTGGAAACTCAGACCAACGTGAAGGAGGTAGGAACATCCTAAGGTTTGTAGGATCCACTGGACGGCTGCAGCTACCAACCCCAGAGGAAAGGCTATTCCCACAGACCTTTTTGCAATTACTTTGCAAAACAGCTTGAATCCCATGGGATGAGGATGTGACACTCCTGAAAGCTCCTTAGCTCTTTCCTTCCCTGGCTCTGCTGGGTGTCTGCAGACCTCTCTGTGCTCCCACCCTTCTGCCTTTTCCCAGTGGAGAATTGCTTTTTCTCCCCATAAAATTCAAGTTTCAGTAAAACCTTCTGTTTTATGGCAGGGCAGCAAGTGGAGGGGAAGGTGTCCAGTGGCCCTGGGATCCTCATCCCTGACTGTGGGAGCTCTCCCAGGAGATAAAACCCAAGAACAGCCACCTCTGCCAGCTGCATCCCAACCTCACCCAAAAGCAACGTGGACCCTGCAGGTCTGATTAAGGAGAATTATGATTCCCCTGTGGACAGCAGGCTGCAAAGAGAGCTGTGCCCATCTGTCCTTTTCCACCGCGCAGCCCCACGCTGGAGGGTTTCATGTGGGCTCACCTCATGTTCTGGGTTTAGCCACGGAGGAGGCTGCTCCTAACCTTGGTGGCCTTTGAGAAGTAAATGGAAAAGGGAAAATGATCCCAGTGTGGTCCTGAGCTCCATGGCCTGGGATTACCTCTTCCCAGAATCATTTGGGTTTGAAAAGCCCTTTAAGCTCATGGAGTCCAACGGCTCCCCCAGAACTGCCAGGGAACCCCCGTCCCTCAGCCCACATCTCCAGGGCTTTACAACCCCTCCAGGCACAGGGACTCCCCCAGTGCCCTGGGCAGTCTAGGCCAGACCTGGGGAACCCTTACTGGGAAAAATCTTTTCCTTCCATCTCAGAAAATTAACCAGGATTTATTTTCCTCAATTAAAAATTTACTTCCCAGATTATGAGCAGCCTTCGCGGGTAGATGGATCCCAGAGCTGTCTGAACACCAACCCACCTGCTGGCAGCCGGTCAGGAAGGGCTCAAAGGGTAAGTTTGCTCCTGATTCCCTGCCTCCATCTCCACTGTGGAAAAATATTGATAAATGGTCATTAAGGCCGGCCTCGTGGGGACAGAGATGCTGCTCAACAGGAGGGCAGGGAGAGCAGGGCTGACTTTCCATCCCTCAGGTGAGATTTCACATGCAGGTAGATGTCAAACCGTGTCTCAAGGTCCAGATGGAGGAAAAGCATCACCGTGGATCCTACTCTGAAGCCTTGGAACATCTTCCCTCCAGCATCATCTGAGTTTCCCTGCAGGGGAGGAAGAACGGGACATAGCGGAGGAGTTATTAAAACAAATGCCACCGCAGTCCCTGGGGAGGGCAGCGCCGGCTCCTCTCCGCCACGGCGCGGGTTTGAATAATCTGGCTGCTTAGCTCGCTGCCGGCTCGGAAAGGAAAAACCTTTGGCAGGCGGTCACCCTCCAGCGAGCCCGGGATGGGGTCGCTGGGGCCGCACTGCACTTTCTGAATTGAAGCAGTGGACTGTGAAATAGGAATTACTGACAGCCCTTAAGTATATCAAGAGAACAGCCCTATTCCTTAATACAGAGCCACTAATAGACATCTAAAGACCTATAAACCAGACAATTCCTCTATATCATCCTAGTTAAATCAATGTAGTTATATTACCCTCATCATTTTCCCTTTAACGTTTATTACATTTTGCCACTGTAATTTATTTTTTCATATCCATCAGCCGATTAAAGACTTTATTCTGAAGATACACACATCCTTGTGACCTACTTGGAGCTGACCTAAACTGTGAAGTAAAAGCAATTTGGTGGAGGAGGTTAGGAGAGGGTTTGCCCTCCTTCGCTCCCGAGGTTTCCTATCCTTGTACCAGCATCAGGCACACTGGGAATGGGAATGTTGGGGTACCCCAACATCAGCCTCCAGCCCGGTCCTTGTAAAGACTTTAACAATTTTTATTCCATTTCTAAACAATTCCTCATCATGCATGGGTACCCAAAATGGATCTGAACAGGCGGCTTTGCCTTTCCGAGCAATGCAAGATGGGCAGAGAGCACCTCTTGGCTCCAAAAGTAGCCTCCTGGTTGAGCCACTAGCTCTAGCATCCCTAGAAGAGCTCCTGTAGGAGGAAGGAGCAGTTCTGGAGTGCCACCTATTGATGCCATCCCTACAAGGTGGAGGAGAGCATCCAGAAGCGGGCAGGATCTGGCCCATTCCCTGCCGGCTGCCAGGTTCAGCCCAGTCCAGCCTCACTCTCTGTTGGCCATTCCTGGATCTGCCACCTCCTGAGCTCTTCCCCCTGTTTGGCCAAGCTGCTTACTTTTATTCACTGTTCTGCCTGCATTATTTAAACAGCCCCACTTAGCTCCTGCTGCGGTTGGAGCCTCTCCTCACCCTTCATTTCCAAGGAGCTTTGGGTCCATGTGCATCCACACTCCCAGTTGATTCCTTCTGTTGGCTTTTCCCTGTGTCTATACAGCCTATACCGTCTAGGGGCATGTACAGCATACAGTCTAGAGGTGATGTCCTACAAGGAGAGGCAGGGTATGGAGAGCTTCAGGGCATCCTGGTACCTGAGTGTGTGTGTTGCTGAACATCAGGAAAAGGAAGTAATAACATTGCTGGGAGACAAAAATACCTTTAAATAAGAAGAACATGCCACTGTATTCCGAAGAAATAAATCCCATGGGAGGCAAGGACAGGAAAACCCAAGCCTTTTAGACCTGGAGCTGCCCGATGTGGCTTCCACGGGGAACAGGCAATGTTTGGACACTGTGAGAGCATTTGCTGTGGGCCTTTTATGTTTTATTTATTATTTATGATGGAATTTTTATGACTTTTTACTTATTGCTGTCAATAAAGGCCAAGTGCTTCAACCTCTTCCCTCTGCTTCACCCCACAAAAAACACACCAGTCCTTGTACAAAGCTGGGCTTCCAGGATCAAAGCTTTGCTGAGCAAGAGGAGGTGAACTGTGTCCAAATCTCCCCATCAGGAGAAAGAAGAGGCATGAGCTGCTGGCAGAACCACCCAGTGATTGGAGAGAAGCAGTTTAACACCCAACACCCNCTGCAGCCTCCCAGAGCTGAATATTTTCCAGTATGAGCACTTTCATTCTCCCAAATCCTTTCTTCTGCCCCCGGGGGTTGCTCCATCAGCTCACGGTCGTTACCACAATGAGGCCCCGAGCTCCGATCCTTGGCACTTAGCAGGGAGAGAACGGCTGTTTGGAGGGTGCTTTGCTGCAGGAAATGATTTTTTTTCTTAATTATTTCCATTTTGTTTAGCTCAGTGATGCTCTTTGTGCCTCATCGACAGGCTGCGAGGGAAATGACTCTTCGCCTATCCCAGCTCTGCAGAAACGATGCCCTGGATGCCAGCAGGTCCAACCCTCCACATTATTTTTCAATATACTGTGCTATCTACACTCCCACAACCACTGCAGAGCCCATGGGGGAGCGGGGACCTTGGTGGAGGTTATACGTGGAGACGCCGCTCTGCTTGGCACCTAAATCCTCACTTTTGACTCCTAAATGAACCAAATAACCAATCCTTTTGTGGCAAAGCAGGCAAAGTTTTCCCCACAGACTGTGGCTGGGAGTTAGTTACCTTGGGAACTAGATTTATCTCTTCCCTGGTACATACTTAATACAGCCCATCACAGGGAGGGCACTTCTAATAACCAATTGACGGAGAATTGCGAGGGATAAATTATGCATCCCGTGCCTGGCAGTGAGTTATGGACTTCTCCCTCCTGCTCCAGCGCACAACGACCCGGCTCCGAGATGCTCCGGTGTCCTTTAAGATCTGACATCCATTAGGGCTACAGGCTTTACCGACGAAAAGGACCCGGTTTGGCTTTCCCAGAGAAAATCCCTCCAAGTAGCCACACTCATGCTGGTTCCAAGGTGCCAACAGACCTAAGTGAGGATGAAGAAGGTGATGAACTTGATCCTTCGTATTTAACATCACTAAAATATACATGGTGCTCTTGCAGGGGATATGGGGAGGGGATCCTCTCCCCCCTCCCCCCCCAATACTATAATCTCAGTGAAAAGCTTTCAATCTGGCTTGGAAATGACATTTTTAAAAATTCACCCAGTTTAAAATATTAATCTCCCCTGTTATTAATAACACAGGGGAAGAAATATATATTTTAAGTGAAGGTTTTTATCATCTGACTATCACTTTAATTCGCGGTTTGTCCTTTTCAAGAAGACATCCATTCTCCGGTCATCGTAAGAAGATGAAAACTTAAACTGCTCTTGCTGTTAAATTTTTCATCTGAGCCTGACTCTCTGCTTAATATCCTATTTTTATAAAATAATCATACACCCAGCTTGGGGCCCTGTTAAAAACAAGGATAATCTAGATTTTAAATACAACCTCAGCTCCTCTCCTCTTCAGTTGCAGCTTGTTGTGGGATGCCTGTGTGCTGTGGAACCGGGAGAGGTACCCAGGATGCTCATCATCTCCTGAGGATGTACAGCCTTGCAGGGATGCTCAGTACCTCTTGCTGTGAGGAGTTGTGCTGAGTGTTGCGTGGAATGGGAATAAATTTCCCTGGATTTGGGAGTTTCCATGGGTTTTTCCATGCTTCTGCTCCTCAGCCTTCTTTTCCCATCTTGTTTATCAGGCCGGTGTCCTAGCAGCCCTAGGAACTGCTTCTTGTGGTGGCCAGGTACTGGTTCTAATCCTCAGCCAGCCATGATACCTTACTGACATGGTAGGGGAACTCCCCGACTCGTTATTAATTTCCCAAGGGGATGTTTCCTTCCAGCATCCTTTGGACAGACCCTGTGCAGGGCAGTGCAGTCAGGGTGCCATTAACCTCTGCTTTCCTGGGATGCCCAGTGCCAATGAGACCTCTCATGTCTGGGAATTCAGCTGAAGGATCAGGTGAGGGAAATGTTAAACCTAAGAAATAAACAGATATCTTAGAGCGTTGCTTTCCCCTTGACTTATCTGCTTGGCAGCAGCCTGGTCCCACTGTTCCAGAAGCTTCTTCCATCTCCAACAATCCCGAAGGATGCTGCCAGCCTGGACAGGCATCAGTTCTTCTCTCCCCTCTTCCCAGTTTGCTCCCAGAGGTGCCGCCTCCTCTCCTGTGCTCTATCAATCACCATTAGGGATACAACACCCCACTGAATCCGCTCCCACGGATGCGACTGCGAGCGGAGGGTGGGCCCCTCCACACCAGTGAATCATTTTTAATTAAACTCCCAGCAATAGGGTTGTTATCGTTGGCATCCGGCAGGCAGAGCCTGGCACTGGCAGCTTCCCTCCTGCCTGCAAACCCCAGCTTAGCCAAGAAAAAGCTTTGTAGGATACGGGACGCTCATCCACCCAAGGATGCTGGTGGGAAGATCCAGTGCTATTAACCCACAGTGTCCTCGCTGCCCTATGGGCAATGCTGGAGGAAAGGTTAAGATACTTGGAGGCATCAGGAATCATCGTGGGAGCTGGCATCACCCCAGCATCGGGGCTTTTAATTAAAGAAGTTTAGAGTAGAACTGGCAGGGGGTTATCTGCATTGTGCACTTTCCTGCTGCTCACCCCGTCCCACCCCACTGCTGCAAACTGGAGAGGAAAAGGAACTGGAGATGATAGTGGGGACGCAGCTTGGAGGGACATCTGACAGTGCTCCCTGCCCAGATGGGCTTTGCAGCCTCTCATTCCATGAGAAAGGCTCCAAAGCAGGGAGGTTTGGGCTTATTTCCCACTCCTTTAAATAAAAAAAACCCATAAAAAATAAAAGAAATCGCACTGAAGGCTGTTTCACGTCTCTTTTTTTTTGTTTTCCAGCTGCCCCAATTATCCCATTTGTTCAAAGCAAAATCTTGCAATTCCAGGCAGTTTATTTATTCTGCCCAAGCCGTGTTTACAGCGGCGCAGCGGAGCAGCGGGGTTGAGTTAAGCGGAGCTGTGGAAGGAGGGGTAGNGCAATTTGAAATCCGCAGACATCAAAGGCATCATTTATATTTCAAATCGTGAGGAAATAACTTTATAATGAGGAATCATAACGGGGAAACTGAAGACGCCGGCGTTATTACATCTCTGGCTTCTAAAACCCTCCCATTGTTCTAGTTGAGAGAGAGGGGGAAAAAAAAGCCTGAGCAAGTCAGTAAATTAGTAAGAAAAGTGGAATAAACTATTAATCATTAAAGGAGCAGCTCCCTGGTGGAAAGGGACCCCTTCAAAATAGGGAACTGCGCTGCTCCCTACATTGCACATCCCACTCCAAGGCTCCTGCTCCTCTCTGCTTTCCAACCCGGGGGTTGTATGATCTGATTTATTTCAAGCACGTCCAGGCCACAGCGTGAGGCGATGCTGGTCCCACTGGGATACTCCTGAGTACTCCTGAGTACTTTCCACAGCCCCCAGACCATCTCTTTTTGGGTGGGAAGGCTTTAATCCCAGGGATGTTGCTGTGCTCATCACAACTGGGGGGTTCAAAAGTGCCTTCTGTTATTCCGAGTATTAATTAAAGTCTGTAAAGCGTGATACAGTTTGCCAGGCGGTACCGGTGCTGTCCCGTTCACAAGAGCGAGCGTTGCTGATGATTAATTATGAGTACTACAACCACTTTGGCAGGAGCTGGGGAAAAAAGGTTGACAACAATCCCACTATTTTATTTGGAAATTAAATGCCCAGTTTGTATTTGGGGGGGGAAAGGGGGATCATTGTACTTGCAGTGGCTGAGGAAACAGCTCTGGGAAGAGAAGAGCTCCTTACGAGAAGGGGATGTGACCAGTGAGGAGGCTTCACTGAGCTGTGGCTGGGCGGGAGGAGGGTCACTCCTCATGGCAGCACCCTCTGGGGAGCTGAGAGTGAGCGCTGAATTCCAGGTCACCATCATGCAGCTCCTGCTGAGCTTTGCCTGTAGTTTTGGCCCATGGGTGAACATCGCAGTGACCTGGAGGTGGGAGACAGCAGATGCCCAACACAGCTCATTTTTCCCTCCATCTATTGGCAAAGCAAGGAAGCTGCGGAAGGGACTGGAGGGAAAGTCTTAGGAAGAGAGACGGAAGGAGATGGGGGTGTTTAGCCTGGAGGAGACTCAGGGCGGATCTTATCGCTCTATAACTCCCTGAAGGGAAGTTGTAGACAGGTAGGGGTCAGGCTCTTCTCCCCGGCAACCAGCAGCAGAATAAGGGAGCAGGGCCTGAAAATGCCAGAAGAGGGTTAGGCTGGATGTTAGGAAGCCCTTTCTCATGGAAAGGGTGCTCAGAGCCTGAACTGGACTGCCCAGAGCAGTGGGGGAGCCCCTGTATCTGGAGGTGTTTAAGAGAGAACTGGACATGGCACTTAGTGCCATAGTCTAGTTTGTTGTGGTGATGCTAGGAGCTGGGCTAGGCTGGATGAGCTCAGAGGGCTTTGCCAGCTTCAATCACTCTGTGATTCTGTGATCTTCCTGAGAGGAGAAGGCTCCAGAGTTACCTAATAGTGGCTTTCCAGTACAGGAAAGCTGGAGAAGGGCTTTCTAGCAAGAACCTGTAGTGACACAAGGGACAATGGCTTGAAGCTGGAAGAGGGGAGACTGAGATTGGATGTTAGGAGGAAATTGCTTCCTGTGAGGGTTCTGAGGCCCTGGAACAGGTTGCCTGGGGACGTTGTAGCTGGAAGTGTCCAAGGCCAGGCTGGATGAGGCTCTGGGAAACCTGGTCTGCTGAGAGGTGTCACTGCCCACAGCAGGAGTGTGGGATTGGATGATCTTCAGGGTCCCTTCCAGCCTGAACCAGCCTGTGATTCTATGGTTTGATATCTCACTCTCAGTTTCGTTGTATTCCCCTTGTTCTTTCCAACTGAGCTTCTGCTTCTAAACCCCTTCAGCAAATCTCAGTTTTAATTTCCCCGTGCCCCGGTTCATGATCTGTTCAATTATTAATGTCTCTAATCACTATTAAACGCATCTCCTTTCCCAGCTGCCTGTTCAGCTTCAAAGATGGGAGGGGGTGAGTTCAGAGAGCCCACTGCCTTTCTGTAGTGCTGAATGTATCTCCAGGGATTCCTGTATCCTTCAGGAGCAGCCAGCCCCCAGGATGGGGCTCAGGACAGCTTTATCCCGTGAGAAGGTGGGTGCTGATGTGTATTTAGAGCTGAAGAGTGTGGTAAAGCCAAATGGGCAACTATCAAACCCCCACATGGGAGGATACAGCTCCGTGTTTCAACTCCGGGATGCTCATCCACACTCAAAGCCTGGCTGAGTTTGCCACAGGATGCTGTCTTCCCAAAACAACAGTTGGAGATGCTCAACCTGCCGAACCCACTTGTGAACCGAAGCTCCACGATGTCACTGTGTGGAAGCCAACCAGTCCTCTGAGCCTTCCCCTTGGTTTCAGCTTTGGGTCCTTAATGCAGATGGATGGGCTCTGCCCATTCGAGCGCTTTTATTCCTCTGTCAGCAGAGCAAACTCCAGCAGAAAACTCTCCTCCTCCTCTCCCTACAGCAGGCACTTTGTCATCACGGAGCAGGGGGATGCGTTTCCCCCTGGTTTGCATCGCCACGTACATCCCACAGCCAGGGAAGGTGTTTATTATGCAGAATTGCTCGCGCTGCTCTCTTGGGAACCACATTTGGTTGGTAGATAAATCCTTACCTAGGCTGCTCGGTGTCAGCTCCTTACAGAAGGCGAGCATTAGTATTCTGCCCTGCCGCCGGATGATTCATGTCACTAAGCAACACAGCATGAACTGCAATTTTTACAATCAAATATACAATTTACGCTACATTTTCGGGTGCATATTTTAGCAGACGAGCTGGAAATTGCTCGCCGGCAGTGCTTGACTCGCCAAGGAGTTTGGATAGCCCCAGTCGGGGCACGGGACCGAGTTTAAAACTCACTTCTAGACTTGAAAAACATCTGGAGTAGCCAATTCGACACCACAAAGAGGGAAACGCCTCCCCTTGCTTTTTTCACCCCAAATCCTCTGGCTGGTTGTCATCTGTCTGCCTCAGTTTCCCTTTCTCATCCCTGAGGTGCAGCCCTAGGGTTGTGCTGGGAGAGAAGCCTCTTGTGATGCTGCCAGTGTCTCCCTGGGCTCGGGATTTCCCCCTCGCAGCCGACGGCAGGAGAGTGACGGCTCAGCGCTGGCTGGGAACTACGGCGATGAATTTTTCATACAAGCAAAGAAATTTGAGCCCCGCTTTGGTTGTTTTATTAAACATACAAGCAGGCATCCTTCAGGGAAGACATTGTGGGCAATTATGGAGCTGTGATTGGCATGGTGGATAACAGAGCTGTACAGATGTTAATACCTAATTTGCTGCAGAGCTTCGCCCCGGGGAGATCTAAGCAGGAAAAGAGGCAATTTGTTTCGGTTCAAAACCTCGGGAGAAGTCCACCCGGTGGAAAGGGGAGAAGACTTCGGATAACTCAATCAGGCATCGTGTTTTAACCCAAAGGTGTAGGGAGGCCTCCACACCTGGGCAGGCAGGATGGGTGACGCCACCTGCATCCCAGTTTTCCCTTAAAAGGGATGCGCGGAGTCTTGGGCTTCAAGTAGTGGCTGCTATTTCGTGCCAAGCTGTAGTAATTTTTCTAATTTCCAATTACAAAAATTTCATTTTAATTTAAGGGAAGGATTACAGAGGCAGGAGATGAGCAAGAGCAATCTTGGCCACTAATTAAAATTAAATACTTCTCCTCCTAAAAACCTCTGCCGTCATGTAAAAAGTAAATGGTTACACTGCCTTCAGTGCAAATACTCCCCCATGACTGCGGGGTGAGGGGCTGCCGTGGCCAGAAGAGCCTTCTTTAAAGCCAAAATACTTCAAGATCTTGATCACAGCATCTGAAAACCCAAACAAATCCCCTCCCCAGAAGAAAACTGGATGTTAAAACTTGCCCAGAGCCACGGTACTTAAGGGGAGGGGGAGATGTAGGTGTTTGATGCTAGAGATAACTTGTGGAAAGAGGTGGAGAGGCTGAGGTTGGTGGATGGGTGCTAAGAGCACTGCTGCAGGATTTGGGCCCTTGTCCTAAATCCCTACATCCCTGGCAAGATGAAGATGGTCAAGAAGGTAGGAGAAGCCTGAAACCATCCCATGAGAGCAAGAGGTTTAGTTAGAGAGGCTTTCTGGACATGAAGCTAAAGCCACTCTTCTCCAGCTGGGACCATGAAACAGTCCATATACCCACCTTGCTGCCCAGGGCGATATAAAAGGGGACTCCTGGCTGACTCTCTGTGCATGTTTGACTGCACTCAGCAGCACTTCCAGGGACTACATGATGTGCAAAATAGCAGCTCGTTGCCACTTCCCCCTTTTTACTCCTGCAAAAAGTTCAGACCAGCGTTTCTTACGGCTCATTTCCAGCTCTCCACTTCTCACTTTAATCAACTGCGGGTGGGAAAAGCCTCGAGCTGAAGCACTGCTGGTTCTTGGGGTCGAAGCAATATGAAAATTGGTGGGGTTTGCCCTAAATCCCTTGATCTGAGAGTTACACAGGAGTCCCAGCTTTTATTAAAAAGCAGAGTTGGTGGCTTCGACAGGAATGAGCTTGGAAAGGGCTTGGTGAGAAGAAAGTGAGTAAAACCTATGCGGTGAAGTAGCTAGAGGTGGGTAAGGCCTTCTTAAAACAGCTCTGTGACTCGAGATGTCAGCCCATGAATCACTGCTGACATCTCCCAGGCAGCCTCAAGTGCTGCTTGTGCTGCAAGGCACTAAAAACCTATGGGGCAGGACAGTGGGTGCAAGGGCTGCCTGTCGGGGTACCTCACGTGCACAACACTCGCAGAGCTGTTTTTCACTTCAGTAGGGTTTCCCCCCCTTTTTAGCAAAATGTGAAAGGGTTTCAAACCTCCTGGCACAGAAGTGTCCTCTCCTGGGCTGCTCCAGGGCTGACCATCCCTTATACTGATTTTTCTTCTCGCAGACTCGCAAGAGCCATCAGCTTCGCTTCTCCACCTCCATTTCTGCCAGAGATGAAGCAGGGCAAGCTGTCAGCTCCGTGGACAGCTGTCAATCTTGTCCACCACCAAAGAGATGCTCTGGGAGAATTAACTCTACCGGTGTTTATCAAATCCCTGGCTGAAGCTGGGCTCGCTTGAGAGCACAAATGCAGATTGCCATCACTCCGTCGCCCGGGAGTCTCGCGTAATTTGTTTCCCATTACAGCTCTACTGAAGTCTGAAGGCATCAGCACGGACTATTTTCACTGCTGGGTGCTGACACAGCATATTGAGGAGTAATGAGACTATTTTGGGATGTAGTTCCGGTAAAAGCTGCTAATGCTTGCCCCCCGTGCTGCCCCGCTGGATGTCCCACGCTCAGATCACGGCTGATGGAAATCCTTCCATTTGGTTTAACATTCCACTTTTTAGTGTGTTGTGTTCTTTTATATCTTCTCATTTACCCGAGCCCAAAGGCTCGGGGCATTAAATCCCAGGGGTCACCAAACCCTCCTCTGGGCCAGACCACTGAGAAATCCCCTTGATAGCCACCCACATTCACAGACAGGACACGTCCTCCCAACTGCAAATCATCTGGGGCTCCTCTTCCCACCTGCTGGCCCAGGTGGGACAGCTGGGACTCAGGCTCTGCTGCTCATAAAGACCAGGTTTTTACTCCTTTCCCCCAACCACCCCTGTAAATCAGAGTCCCTGCTCAGCGATTGATCAGCACACAGACCCAGGCTTTATTTCTTTGCTTTGCCATCGTTACCGAGCTGTCAGGCTCCTTTGTCTGCAGACCCAGTTACGCTGCTCTGTAGCTGACAGAGCCCTCAATCCACAGGCTGGAAAATGTCCTTTAGTGGGGAAAAGTCCAGGAACAAAACAACCACCACCCTGCTCAGCACATTGGGGTCCCAAAACCTCACTGCCCTGATGGCAATATCCAAGGAGTAAACACAAATAAAGAACAAACTTGGTTTTTTCTTGGGGACAGGGAGAGCTCTGGGGGGGGAAAAAGCTGAAGCTGATGGAGAAAGTGAAGGAAAATCAACTATCTGGGGCAATGATCTCACCACTTGTCCTGAGGGACCTTGTGCACCTTGTGGCAGAGAAGGACATAACCTACACAGGGTCTTTTGGGAACTGGTGTTTCAATTAAGGTGCAAAAGACCTTCATCCAGCCCCACTGGAAAGGCTGCTCCATCACCGTAGTATTCTGATGGAGGCTTCACACCGAAGGTACCATCCCTTCTTCATCCTCTTCCCGATGCAGCTGGGTGTGAGCCCCAGCTCACTGGATGTGTCCCAGTGATACTGGTTGTGTGGGGCTGAGGTTTTTTCCTAGCCAAGGTAGGATCAAAAATGCTGGAACTGAGATATTGCACAGAAACATCCAGCGAGATTCATGTGCTACCTGGCCCTGGCCACCTGCTTCCAGCTGGCCAGGATGTGTTCCCATCTGGGATGGAGAAGTGGCTGCTTTAGTGATTTCTTCCTCAGCACATGGGCTGTGCGTGGGGTTGAATCCTACCCTCTGCTCCAGAGCCTGAGAGAGAAGTGTTCAAATACTGGAATATCAATGACCCATGTCCTGTGCCCTGAGAAGCTGCAAAACCGAGAGCTTGGAGGACTTTGCATGGAGAAAGCCAAAAGCTCAGCAGCCCAGGCTGTTCTTCCTATCTCTCAGAGTGGAGCCTTTAATAACTGGAGAGGACAAATAGCCGGGCTTGTTGTGGGAAGCGAGAGGAGAAAGGCTGATGCTGTATCAATTAAGATAAGAGCGAGGGCTGCAGACAGCTCACAAAGCCAAGGAAATGCGTTAACCTCTCATTTCCTTGCTTTTGAGGCACCCGAGAAGCACTGTGGTGCCTGAGCAGATGTGACACCGCTACATCATGGCTGCTAATGAATTACCAGGGGTTGATTTATTTAATGGGTTTCCTTCCTGGACATTAGTAGATCCTGAGAGCTACTAGGATGTGGCATAAACTCTCCGCTGAAGGCTTCTCCCTGGTCGGATCTTTCATGATTAACCTTTCAGTGGCAGCTTGTGTGGGTTTGTCACAGAGTTCCCCTGCTGCACCCCCAGTTTACAGCAGCACCCCAATGCCTCGAAGATCAGTCGGAAGAGACCATCAAGATCACCCAGTCCAACTCAACCCTACCCTGCCCCTTAAACCCCATTCCCCAATGTTACATCTGTGTGGTTTTTGAACCCCTACAGGAATGGTGACTCCACCATCTCCCTGAGCAGCATAAGGGATGGAGCTCTAGAAAATGATAGCTCGTGGACTTGCTGGTAGAGACTTGTCCTCCTCATGCCTACAGCTCCTCAGGGTTGCCATAACACATCCTTCTCCTTCTTATATGTGAAAAGCGAAGGTGTTGATCGACTTCTGGTTTAGCAACACCCTCATCTTGTTTAAAACATGAAGTGAACCTGCCCGGATGGTTTTCTCCCCAGGTACCCACTTTGGGCTGACAGCACTGCCATGAGCTCAGCTACTTCAAGCACAAAGTGGAACCTTTCGAAACCAAATCAGAAATAAATTCCTGTCCCAACTTAAGCCCAAAACCTTCCTGATGCTGCGCTGGTCCCTGATACAGTGAGGAAAAAGGATGGTCCATCCGTTAACAGCTCATCTGTCCAGGGGCTACGAGCAAGACAAGGAAATTCAATAATTCATGAAGTTATTACATCAGGCAAAATATCTCAGCTGCGCAGCACACTCACGCTTTGCAGCCTGGATTTTACCTGGGAAAAGCCAGGTTTAGGGCCTGTCGTGCAGGTTCACGAGCACCACTAGGTGCTGCATGGGATTGCTCAGTGTGACAGAGTCATCCAGGAGCAGGAAGCAAGGTTTGAGCCCATTGCAGTCCAGTGCTGTTAGAATTTTCCCTTGGAATGAAGCTCCTGACCCAAAGGCAGCAGAGAAAGTTTAATGCATAATTGAAATAAAATTTCTATTTCCTCTTTGGATTATCTTACGAAATTTTAATTTCACAGAAAAGTCATTACTTCATTTGTTTTGCTAATCCTTCAGATCAGCTCTGTATGGAGGATGATCTGGAACATTATTAGAGTCCTTAATAAGATATCATTTTCTTCTTAAGACCAGCCAGTAAGGTCCGAACAAACAATGTAGAGCTGCTTGTTGAGCTGTGATTGGGATGCACTGATCTGGAAGCAGAGGCATCCTGAACCCAGCCCTCTGCCTTTTCCTCCTCCCACTCAACCCAGCAGGTTTGTGCTGCTGCATCCCTAGGCTGTGAGGGGATGGAGGGTGGAGTGGAGAGGGGAACAACATCTTCTCCCTGGTGAAAAGTGGTAGAACCAGCCTGAAGAGGGAGCTTACAACCCCTGAAAGGGGCTGTCAGAAGGCTGGGGAAGGCTGTTCCCAAGGGCAGGGAACGATAGGACAACGGGTCATGGTTTGAAGCTGGAAAAGGGCAGAGTGAGGCTGGACAGGAGGAAAAAGGTCTGCAATCTGAGGGTGGGGGATCCCTGGACCAGGCTGCCCAGAGACGGGGTGGAGGCCCCATCCCTGGAGCCGTTCAAAGTCAGACTGGCTGGGGCTCTGGGCAGCCTGGTCTGGTGAGTGCCAGCCCTGCTTGCTGTAGAGGGGCTGGACTGGATGCCCTTTAGAAGTTCATTGCAACCATTCAGTGATTCTATAAAATGGCTGCAAGTGGCGGCAGGGGAGGTTTGGGCTGGATGTCAGGAAGAATTTCTTCACCAAAAGGGTCACTGGGCACTGGAACAGGCTGCCCAGGACACTGGTGGGGTCACCTACCCTGAACTTATTAACAGGCTTATAGAGGTACTTCTGAGGGACAGAGGTTAGGGGTGACCCAGCAGTGCTGGACTGAAGATTGGACTTGGCAATCTTAAATATCCCTTCCATCCAGAGACACTCTGTTACTCTGTGACACGTTTTGGGGCAGCAGTCAAGACATGAACCCTCAAAATGCACCCCCCACCCCCAAAGAGCAGTTACTTCAGGCATGTCCTCAAGAGATAAAAAGAGAGGAAAGACAGCAAAGTTGTTGGGAAAGGAGAGAAGGCGAATGATTGACTGCAGAGAAGATGCTAGATGCTTTAATAACGTCTTTCAGCAATGCTCCTGCTAACTGCCTCCACCCTAGGAGTGAAGGAAGACTTTTTCCCAGCCTTGGCTCTGCCTTGCACCTCCCTCCATCTCCAGAACAACCACGCAGGAGCAGAAAACCTTGACCTCATTCCAGAGCCAGGCAGGAAAATAACCCCGTGGAGGGAGAGCTGATGTGACAGTTCCATTCCCCAGTGTCCCCACGCTCGTCCATTCCCCCTCCCAGAGGGGTCTGAGTGCAAGAGGAGGGCTGCCAGGAGCACTGGCCCTCCCGCGAGGGAGGTGAAGCTCGGAGCGCGCAGGGATGCAGAGCCCCTTCTGCCCTCGGCCGCGGCGAGCGGAGTCAGCCGGGGGTTGTGTGGGACCACGGCTCCCACTAGTGGTTTGCCCTAAAAGCAACGTTTTGCCACACTGCCTGACCCCGCATCCCTGCCACTGGGGGTCACAGACCTGCTTTGCCCTGCCCTGGGGTGCTCAGGGATGATCTGTGCAGCCGCATCCTCCCAATGACCCAGGGATTGCTTCACCACAGCAGGAGTTTGCGAACACCTCCCCCAAAAGGCTCCTTTGTGCCTCATTTACAGCCCAAACCCATGAGGATAAGATGTGAGCTCTGCCTTCTACTAACCTGCCTGGGACTGAGGGGCCTGATGGATAAATAAGGGGTTAAATGATGTCCTGGAAATGATGGGCTTGCAGACACCGGCACTGCAAAGTGCAGTGTTGAAGGAGACCTGGGGAGCTTCAACCTCTCTTAAAGGTTAAGCTGGCAGCAGGTTATAAGAGGAATAAGCAGAAAACTCCCAGCATTTCATTGATCAGCTTCAAAATAGTTGCTCCCACTTGGTACAGAGCATCTCAGATCGTTTAGCTTACAAAATCCACCCAAATCCATCACTTCTTAGGTAATTACTGTTCCATTACGCCGAGTTTACAGTGATCTATTTGCAATCATGACATGAATTATCTCTTGCGAGAGGGGAAAAATAATCTAAAAGTTTGGGGGAGCGAGGAGGGCAGTGAATAAAGAGCAGAAAACAAAATCAATTGGCGGCTCCATTAACGCACAACCACAAGGCTCCTCCCCATGGCCCAGTGCAGGGACTTGGTACCAAGCCGCTACGGCCTGTGGGTGGCCAGCGGAGAGAGAAAAGAACAATTACAGAAGAGAATTAAAATCACCTTTTATAAGTGAAATTTCCCCAAATGACTTCCTGCAAAGATTTAATAAGGAGCCTATTGACTGCCGATGCAATAATTGATTATTAAATCTCTATAAATACAGAGCTGCAGCCCAATTTCCCCACTGCAATAAATGTTTGTCTTGGCTTTTATTTAATCCCCGCCTGCCCACGTGAATTTAAATGATGGATCTTCAGATCCCTTGATGCAAACCAGAGCCCTGGCAACACAACCATCCATCAGACACTAAGTTGCTGCTAATAACCTTCCCCTGGGGGAAATCGCAGGCAAATAGTTATGAATTTAGTGATGGGGGAACCTTGATCTTCTCTTCTTTAAGGAGCAGAGGTGATGGGGAGTGCTAGGAGATGGCATGGAGTAGGACAAGGATGGAGGAGACCAGGGGAGGATTCTTGAGGTATTTGGAGTTGAAATGCAACCTCCTTTCCAGGTTTCCCTTTGGTAATCAGTCACAAACTGCAAATTAGAGCGATGTTCTCTTGCCTCTGTCCAAGGGTTTGGGGAGCTGGAGCAGAGAGGGGCAGGGCAGCCCATGGTAGACCCCAGAAAGGAGATGAGCAAAGAGCCTCCCTACAGCCCAGTTTCAAGCACAGCTGCCATCAGTTCGTAGAGCCCCCAAAGCACCGAGATGAGAATCAAGGGAGATTAGCAGGGGGTAGAGCAAATGCACAAGGGTGGATGGGGATGATAAAAAACCTAAATGAGTATTTCTGCACTAAAGTCCTCCCCAAGAGTTTCAATGAGCAGAAGCACTGGGTTGTTGCTTGGAAAAGCTGCTTTCATGCAGCAATGTGAATGAATGACACATCCTGGCTTTCCAACAGGGCTGAAACCATCCGGGTTTGGCCATGAAGCCAGAGGGGGTATTTCCAAGGCTGCAGTGGGCAGATGGACAACAGCTCCCCGGATCTTTCCCGTCTCTCTTCCACGTGCTTCTACACAGGGTTTAATGCCATTATCTTCCTCCTTTAGCTGGGATAAAAATTTAACGAGGACAAAATAAGCCCTGAATGAGGATATTTTCAAGGCTGTTTGAAGGTCTCTAATGAGAACAGGAAGCGATGCATAATTAAATATACAGAGAATACAGCCAGCTGCTGGGGCAGGGGAAGGAAGAGGCTTGCAGAGCCCGAAGCTGTACCTTGCCCATGCCACCCACTTGGCTGCTTTCCACTCCTCCATGTCCTCCAGTCCTAAAAGATTAGTAGTTTTTAAACAATTATTAAAAATCTGCATTTTACAAGAGAGAAACTGAGGCACGGAGGACTGAGGCATGGTAGAATCTTCCAGGTTGGAAAAGACCGTCAAGATCATCAAGTCTAACTGTCCACACTACAACCTCCAACCACTCCTGAAACACCCTGCCTGTCCGGTTATTGAACCCCTCCAGGGACGGTGCTTCCTCCTCCTCCCGGGGCAGCCTGTGCCAAGGCCTCCCCACTCAGATCCAATCTGACCCTGCTCTGGCACAACCTGACCCCATTTCCTCTGGTCTTGCTGCTAGTCCTTAGGGAGAAGAGGCCAGGACCCTGGTATCACTGGTGTTCATCTTGGAGACCAGGCTGAGCTCTGTTGACCTCTTTGGTCCCAAGATCACCTCCCAATAACATGAGGATGCCTCCTGGGGGTTTTAGGGATATTTCACCTTCTCTTTCTCTTTCTCTTCTCTTCCTCTTCTCTTCTCTTCTCTTCTCTTCTCTTCTCTTCTCTTCTCTTCTCTTCTCTTCTCTTCTCTTCTCTTCTCTTCTCTTCTCTTCTCTTCTCTTCTCTTCTCTTCTCTTCTCTTCTCTTCTCTTCTCTTCTCTTCTCTTCTCTTCTCTTCTCTTCTCTTCTCTTCTCTTCTCTTCTCTTCTCTTCTCTTCTCTTCTCTTCTCTTCTCTTCTCTTCTCTTCTCTTCTCTTCTCTTCTCTTCTCTTCTCTTCTCTTCTCTTCTCTTCTCTTCTCTTCTCTTCTCTTCTCTTCTCTTCTCTTCTCNCTCTCCTCTCCTCTCCTCTCCCTCTCCTCTCCTCTCCTCCTTCCCTTCCCTTCTCCCTTTGGTGATTATCCCCCACTGGGGAGCAGCAAATGCTCTTTGTGAAGGATCACCAGTGTCCTCTGGTTGCGGAGCGACAGCTTCCAAGCGGAGATGGTGCTTTATTGGGATTTCTCTATTTTTTTAAAGGTGTTTCTCAGAATTATCTCACCTCCATCCCAACTGCCAGGGCTCAGCACCCACGCTAGGTGTAAATCACTGCTCTGGTGTCACTTGCTGAAAGGATAATAGTTTTCACTCTCAGGATATTTATTCCTTTTCGCTCTCATTTGACAGACAAATTGCATCATCCCGGGATTTCCCCTGCAAGGTTTGGAGCAGCTCACATGCCCCCAGGGATTTATTTCACTATCAGTTTTATTTCGGGGAGGGGGTTGTGCAGAGTTCTGGATCCTCCTGCCTTTTTGTTGTGAACAGGCTGAGATTCATCACAGGAATTTGCATTCCCTGGGCTGGATTATTTGAGTTGCACACCAGCAGAGAAGAGGACTGAGCTGTCGAGAGGAGGGAATGTGTCATCTCGCTGCAGGCTTTCAGGCTGGGAAATGAAGGTGGAGATGACTCTCCGCCTCAGACGGTCCATTCAAAGCCAATGGCATCCATGAGAGCTGTGTCTGCAGCTCCAAGGAGCCAGTTTTCCATCTAAAAATCCAGAAATGAAGAATTTTGGGATTGCCTCATGGAAAGCCCTGTGCAGAACGAAGAGATTAGATGTAACAACATGGTCTGGCAGTCAGAGAATGTGGGCTGGGCTGCAGTGGCTGCTGGATCTCTGTTTTTACCTCAGTTAAAGGGATGCTTTGGAGACACCACCTTTTGCCGTCCTGCAGAGAGCAGGATGTTTTCTGGTGGTAGAAAAGCCAAACACTGAAATGGCTCTGAGATGTTTTACAGGCCTTGATAACTTCAGGCTCACAACAGCTCTGCAAGAAATAAGAACTGTAATTGTCCTCGTGTTAAGGGAAGAGTGGAAGCCTATGCGTTAAGTGAGTGGCTAAGTAAAGGCTTCTCAGGAGCCGGGGAAGGCTCTCCATGACCTGATGTCTTAATACCAAGACTGGATCTCTTTCTATCAATCATCCTCCAGCTCTGCTGTGAAGAAGTGCCTGGGGGAACAGACAGGTTCTTCTCCTTTCTCCCTCCCTCTCTTTTTTGCTGATAAATGAGCAAAGTTCAAGCAGTTCCAGCCAGACTTTCTGAGACTGAACAGCGGGGAGCACAAGGCAAAGGGGTAATGGAAGGAGAAGAGAGCAAGGCAAGGGAGGTTGGTCCCAATTCTCTCAGGGACATCCCCAGGAAAGGAGTCATAGGCTGGGAATGCAGGTAGCAGGCTGCTAACCCTCCAACAGACTAAAAACCCTGTGAGAATGATCTCTGGGTGAGGTAGGCGGCATACACTTGATGGAAAACCCACAGTCCTGCTCAAACCTTCAGGCAAGCAGTGATCTCCTCCAAATATTTTGGGAAAGAGGCAGATCTGTCCTTAATTATTCCTTGCTGTCTTGGTGGGCTGAGCACCCATCCTCCCAGTCTGAAGCAAAAAGAGAAGAAAAGGGATTTGGGGATTTAATGGTTTGAATGTAGGTGTTTGTGTAGGATTTCAGGGAGATGCTGAAGTGCTGGAGGAGACCATGTCTTGAGAGCTCATCTGTGATGCAAATGCCACTACTTCCCTGTGCTGCTAGAAATACCTGCTCCAGCCACAGGACTAACAGACCGATTTGCATCTTCTGCCACTCCGAAGCGGGGAGCAGCGGAAAAGGGGGAACAAGCTGTCCTCTCTGCCCATATCCATGAGGAAAGCAAAGCAAACCGTCTTCCCCTTTCTTACCCTGGTGGGATATGATGTCCTTCCCACACATGGGTACCTCCAAGCACAGGATCAGAGGAAGCAGAACCAGCAAGATGAAGCAGGAGGCAAACAAGTCTTTCCTTGCCCAAATGGTTCAGCGTGGAGTAGGGAGACTGGGAGAAATTAGAGCCTGGCACATCAATCACAGCATTAATTGCGTATTCAGCCAATGTTGCCAAGGTTTTGCTTTTGCAAATTGCCTGCAAACAGATTGAAAAAGTCCTTTCCATATTCCTCATTTGAAAATATTTGCAAATTTCTTCACGGTCCGAGGATCAATTTTGAGTCAAAAATGTGATTATGGAACCTGCAATTCGCGGTCGCACAATTCCCGCTGGCCCAGCCGTGGCCTTTTGATGCTCCCGCCCGATAAATATGCAATGGAGAAGTCAGAAAGGCATGGTTTTAAGGCCATAAGGAAACAAAATCATCTAGTTTGACTTCCAAAAGATTGTCCTCTGGTGGGGGCTGCTCTGAGTCTAATAAACCGCTCCAAGATGCTGCTTATAGGAAAGCTCCGTGCCTTGCTTCAGTACTTGGAGGTAGGAGGACTTCACCGCCTTCTTCAGTTAACTGAGCCAGGGCTTAATTACCCTGGCTGTTTCATTTGTATCTGCACATTCCTAATTTACATTCAGCTCTTGTCATGCCTTTGCTAAAGATCCCTTGGCTCTCCGAAGCTTCTCCCAGCACGGCTGCCTATAGACCAACAATTACCGCAGCTGCCTTGTCCACTGCCTCGACAGTGACGCTTGGAGCCAGGACCCTCTGCTTGCAGTTTGGGCTGTGGCTCCTGTGAACCAATCCACGCTTGGATTCAGAGCAGCGGGGCATGTCTGCTAAGATGCAAACTGGGAGTTCTGGAAGCAGGGAGAGCTTTTGAACCACCTCCGATGGGAAAGGTTTGAAGGAAAAGTTTGTTTTCTGGCGAGGTTTCAGGCTTGCGAAGCTCCACTGGCTCTGTTCAAGGTGAGTGAACGCGGAAGGGTCAAGCTGAAGCTGTCTTTGAAATTAGAATAAATTATCATCTGTCAGATGCCTCCTTAATGGCTCGTCTCTGCCGCGATCCAGACCCAGCACCTTGCTCAGGCCACATGCAGCTAGGAGGTGAGCTGAGACTTCTCCTAATGATCAGCTTATTACATCGATGAATTATGCACACAGCTAGGTTATGCAAAACAAGCTGTTATTATTATTAAAATCCCGACAACAGCTAAGCAGCTGGTGTCGTGCTGTCTATCATGCCTTGATTCCTGGTTAACATGCTGACCAATATTGCCTCCTTGCTTCTTTCTGCTCCTCCATCTGTCTGCATGGATCTGCTCACTGCTTGATGGTCTGGTTGAGGGGGTTTTTTCGTCTCAGACACCTTTTGCTGGTGAGCTTGTCCAACGTCTTGCAGAAGCCGGTCGTGTCCCATGACTGGGACTACAGATAGCGGAAAAAAATGCATTAAACTGTCTTTGGGTGGAAGGCAATTAAGGATCTCTGCTAAGCTCGCAGTGTGAAAGTGCTGGGCACTGCACAGACTTCTGTATCTGCTTCTCACAGAGATGAATTTGCAGTCCAAGTTCTTCTTGCTGGCTTATCTCATCCAGCCTTCGCATCTTGCCTGGGAGACAGTAACCACACTCAGCTCGCCCACTGCGTCTGCGTCGTGCTCTTCCAGCTCTTAGCATGAGGCCCGAACCTTGCAGGAACTTCTACATGCTGGTGTTTTCCAAATATTATTAAATATAAATATTCAAGGGAATTTGCTTTCCACTGTTTGCTTGGCTCTGCTTCGTGTACACTCGGTGATTTAATGANAGCTTGCAACTTCCTCCTCTCAGCTTCTCAGAGGGTTGTGCACAAGCAGCCCATCAAGGAACCTATGGATGGACCGTACACAGAGGCCTCTGACACTTTGGTAGCCATTTATCTGTCACCTTTGTTTACTCTCATTTGTATACTTAACTAATTTGACTTGACACAATAAGGGCATGACCATGAGAAGCACAAGACGTTGCTTAAATATTTCATAAAATGCTTAAAAAAAATCATGCACGAGAGATCAAAGTCCCGGATCCTTCATCCTGCTCATTTTTATTAGGAAGAAAGGAGTTGGGGGGGGGGAAGATGACGAAATAGCATAGCCTTCATTAGGTCAGATGCTGTGTGAATGCATAATCAAGCTCCTAAAGACACGTGGAATATCAGGCGTGAGCTAATGGGAATTGATTCTGGATTTTATTCATTTTTAACCAGATTTAATGACGTTTCCTTGTATGTTTCTCCCTGTGGTTCATTATTCCATTAAGTGCCATTTAATCTGGGTGATGTGTGTAGAAGATAACAGCTTGCGATGGCTTTTGTTTAACAAACTCCTCACTGTCGCTCTCATGGGCCCAGGAGAAGTGACAGGTCCCATCCTGGCACGGTGGCCACGGAGGCTGCCTTCTCTGGAGTCGCATGAAAGATAGATGGGATCAGCTGGGAGTCAACTGGTTTTTGGCAGATGTGCTCCTCACTGATGGTTTTGGGGCGGGATTAACAATTTAAAGCACAGCCCCTGCATTTAGCAGCCTCAGCTCTCATTAAGCAGAGTGCACTCAGGAAACATCTGCTGAAAAAATCAGTGCTTCAAAACGCCCTGATGTGGATCGAAACTTTTCCTCTTGTATTTTGGGTTGCTCCCCTCTTCCTGGCAATTCTTTGCAACTCATCTTGTGGGGTCCTTTGCCTCTCCGTGCTTGCCCTTCAACAAGAGCTTTCCGCAGCCACCACCGCTCCGGCTGCTGGGTTGGGTTGAGCCTCACATCATCCTGTCCCCCACCTAATCAAGTTTAATCTTCACAGGAGTTCAGCTTGTTCTGAACCAAATTGCTTTGCTGGTTCAGATCTTTCCTTTGTCTCCCAGCCTAAATTTAGCTGTTGCTCAATGGTGGCCTTTAACTCCAGCCATTATTTCCTCCCCTTGTGTGTTCTTCTCTGACATATTTATAGGGAGCAGCTGGGTCCCCTCCTGGTCTTTGCTTAGGTTGGTTGAAGGAGCCCTGTCCTGCTCCTTCCCTCTCCTGAGATTTCTCTCTCTTTTCAAGGACAATGGAGTTGCTCTTTTAAAGCAGCTGATCCAGAGCCAGCCCAGCCTTTCTCAATAGTGCTTATTAAAACTGTACAATGGGTTTCAGAGGCAATCTCACCGGGGTCTAGCACGTTAACAGGAAAGCCTCCTCATCTCAGCTCACTCAGGGGATACCTGGAATAAAATACTTCAAGAACTTGAGAGCTTCAAGTGGATTTTCCTTTTACTTTTCCACTTGTATCATGGTCCCTCAAACCTTGAGCTGTGGCCAAGAGGTGCTGCCGCACCGGACAGATCTCTACCTCACCTGGCACTTAAGATGAGCAGACAGCAGGGTCCAAGCTGTCTTCTCAGTTCAGCTTCCCCACCTTCCACCTCCAGCCTAAGCCAAGCATAGTTTACTTCACTGCCCTGTATTAACACCCCCACCCCCCCAACCAGAGACCTTGCAAAAACCTGCCCAGAAAGCTGCTACTGGGCTGCCAGTTCCCAGTGGCACCAGAATAGAACTCAAAGGTATGGCCGCCCATTGTGCATCTGACACAGGCTCAGCAGAATGAAGGCCATTTGAATGCAGAAGTTAATTGGCAATGCTGAATGACTGCAGCCATGGGGGTGCTAGAAAAGCTGCCATCAAATTGCTTTAGGTGAGTCCACCCGGCCACGCAGTCCTAGGGCAGAGCAGGCGGTTGACTGTGGTGCAGAGGACTGCATTGGGCCGTGTGCCACCATCACCCACTGGCTGGAACTCTGAGAAGTGATATTTAAGGACATCTTCCCCCTGTGGAGATTGCTGGCTCTGTGTTACATTAGAACCAGTGACACATATCTGCACCCTCAGCTCACCCCGACCAAACCTGACCTGACACCCAACTTGCTTTGTGTGGCAGTGAGCTGCTGGAAGAAGAGAAAAAAATCAATTACATGCAAAATAAAGGCCTTTCAAGAAAAAAAAAGAAGAAAGAAAAGCCAGCCACACTGCTTTTTATTTTAAAGCCTTTGCCCACACCCCTTCTGTCTAACCTGCTGGCACGCGTGAGCCGGAGAGCAGTGCTGGATCCCATCCAGTAATTACAGTGATCAAGAGAATTGAAATGTTTTGCAAAGCTCGCTTGGCTTTTATAGGTGAGCTGCAGAACAAGACAACTTGGAAGTCTCCTTGCCTTTAACAAAGATGCCATTTCGTTATTCAAATGAGCAGGTACCATATAGCAGTGATTACACAGCTTGTATCTGCTTTTCTTTGTGACTTGGACCCTTTAGGGGATTTTGCTGTCTGATACTGAGGGAAAATGGGAATAGCAGGGCAGGTGATTGCTCCTCAGGTGGGCTGTGCTTGGTGGATGCGATGATGTGTCCCTTGTGAATGCTTTCACGTCCTTAGAGCATCCTATTCAGGCTGCAATAAGAGCTGGGATCTCCCTTCAGAGCTGTCAAAAATGCTTGCCAGGAGGTTGGTAGCACCAAGCAAATGGTAAAACTGAGGCAGGGAGTGATCAACTATATTTGGAGCTGACCTGAGCAAGAGATTGGATAAGGAACAACCAGATGCATTGGTCTGGGCTGGCAATTTCTGTCTGCAAGGACCAGAGGGATGGTACCGGTGTTGGGAGCTTAGTGTCTCTGTGCCAGCCCTTGCCTTTGTTAAGCAGCATCACGCCAGCAACTAGAGAAAAAGACAAAGGGGGGGAAAAGAAAAGAAAAAGAAATGTTATTTGGAGGGAAAAGCATTTTAAAAGAATCACTTCTTCTCCTTAAGTAACGACGGCGGAGTCTGAATCCTGCTCATCATTTCAAACTGCTGACTCATTTACCACTTGAAATGAATTGAGGGCTGTTAAAGGTTTTATAGAAGATTTCATTAAATATGTATTGAGCCGGCTTAAGATGGAAATTGTTATAAAAGCTGGCATCAGCTCAAGGAGCCAAATGTTTCAGTTTATTAGAGAGATATTTTACTTCTGCCTCTGGCCTGCACCCCGTGCTGGCTGCCGAACTGCCGAATAAAGCAGTGTGGGAAGCAGAGCTGCCACAGCTCCTGATGAGCACCCAGCGTGGCTCCTGCTATTGGCCTGTGGGTCCAAACCCGAGGGCTGACGCCCACCTGTATGATCCAGGATGGGGGGCAGAGGTGGAGATGACCCCCCCATCATGTTGCTCCAGCAGGCATGGGGAGAATTGACTGTACGTGTGTGAAGGGTGTGATGAACATTTGCTAGTGATATACTAGATCACCCTTGCACTCAGTGTTGCATTCGCAGAGAATACAGAGCAGTTTCATCTGGAAAAGCCATCAAGATCATCGAATCCAACCTTTTCCTAGCCCTATCACCACCACTAAACCATGTTCTTCCAGCTCTGAGCCTCTCCCTGAGTTTTGGCATCACCCATGAACTTATGGATGGGTTGGGGTACCCAGCAGTGCCCAGCTCTCAACTTTAGCTCCTGTTTTGCAGACCTCTGTCTGAACAAGTGGGGACTGAAGCCCTGGATGCCTTCACCCTGTGCTGGATTCAACGGACTCACTGCTCCCAGCTTGAGCGAGAAAGGCAGCTCAAAGGCAGAGTGTGAACGAGCCGGTTTGTCAAGATCAGGGCAACGTTAATGTTCCCCCAGGCTAAGCACAGATGTGTTTTCACTATAACATGATCTCAACAATTAAAACAACTGTACCTGCATTTATCATATTGATGGGATGGAACATGCTCGGTTGCACTGAGGCACTTCACCGGTGCATTATTCATGGGGTCTAATACATCACAAAACTGTTCTCATCTTGCTTTGTAAATATCTATGGGAAGAGAGGGGCTGTTGGAAGATGAGGAGAAGTGCCTGTGGGGGCAGCTCTGCCAGTCTTCCCAATGTATTCGATGATTCTATGATCTTAATATGCTGCCTGTCACCCACCCCTGATGGAGAGGACCAGGCGTTTATCAGATGCAGAATGTGCTATTTCATTTCAAAGTGAGGAAATCATAGAATCATTAGGGATTGGAAGGGACCTGGAAAGATCACCCAGTCCAATCCTCCTGCCATAGCAGGATCACCTAGACCAAGTTCCACAGGAACACAGCCAGGGAGGTCTGGAATGTCTCCACAGAAGGAAACTCCACAACCCCCCTGTTCCAGTGCTCCAGTGCCCTCCCTGGGAAGAAGTTTCTTCTGCTATTTATATAGAACCTCCTCTGTTCCAGGTGGCACCCATTGCCCCTTGTCCTATCACCAGATGACCTTGGGAAGAGCCTGGCTCCATCCTCCTGACACCCACCCCTCACATATTTAAAGACATGAATGAGGTCACCCTCAGTCTCCTTTTTTCCAAGCTCAAGAGACCCAGCTCCCTCAGCCTGTCCTCATCAGGGAGCTGTTCTACTTCCTTCATCATCTTCGTTGCTCTACTCTCCACCAGCTCTGTGTCCTTCTGGAACTCAGGGGCACAGAGCTGGACACAGTACTCCTGATGCTGCCTCACCAGTGCAGAGTAGAGGGAGAATCAGCAAGATGGAAATTTTGTGGGCCCATAGCCCCCCATTAGTATGAAATGTGAGCCATATACAAGCCGTCATGCACCAACTAGCCTCAAAGATTATGGGATGTTTGACTTAGAAAGGGCTGTAGGCAAAGTGACTGCTTAATGCTGACGTGAAGGTACCTCTGACAGATCCCCAGAGAGCCCAAGCCTTGAGTTGATGTGACATCCCGCTTCCCTTCTCTGGTTACGTATCTCTTAGAAACCCCAGAGAGACTGAAAAAAGCCCAACAAAACACATGGAAAGGTGAGAAAGAAGCTGGAGAGGATTCCCTGCTGGGAAAGAGCAGGCAATGGCACATCCAAGCATCAGGCAGGTGTGACAACCTCCTGTTTAATGAGAAGATGGGGAGGTAAGGAGGTGCCAGCCAGAGCCCGGGGCGATGCAAGCAGCCCATATGCTTCATGCTGGAGGACTGCAGAGGGTTGTTACCTGCAAGGACCCACCTAACATCTCTCGTGCACATCCCACCTCCTGCCTAAGGCCCACTTTCTGAAGCTCCATCTCTCCAATTCCCAATTTGCATCCCTAGTTTTGTTGGTGACAGGATATTGAGCGAGCTGGTTGTGCTCACCACCAAAACCAGCGCTGGCTCATCCGCAGTCCTCAATGGACCCATCAGCCTGAAAAAGAACCAAACCTGACAGAATTAGACCAGAAACAGTGCAACGTCCCTCTATTTCTTCCCTCTGCCCCCCCACCCTAGGCAGTGCTGTAGGACTGGGTTCATTACCAGCAGCACTCAATGAATTCGTATCCTTGTGGCTGCGCTGCCTGGATGGAGACAGGTGTTTTCAAAAGGAGGAACAAGATACGTGGCTTTGCCTTCCCAGAGGAAAGAGCAGAGCTGAGCTGTTCAAGTTCCCATTTATTGGACTCTTTTGATTTTTCTTGGACATCTACCTGGAACATTAAAGCTACTTTCTGCTCTCCCTATAGTCTAGTTAATGCAACAAAATAGGAGAAATCTTCAGCTTCTATTACAGGAAAAAGAACCTTCTGCTTGTGATAAGAAAGGAAAATGCACCTTTTCCCAGAAAGGTACAAGAATTTACAGGCAGTGACTTCAAAGATCCAAAAAATACCTCAGCTGCTCCCTAAATGAGGAGAGCAGGGTTTGAGGGTGGGTTAGAGGGTGCAGAGATAAATAAAAGGATAATCTCATCTTCTCCTTTTGCTTTCCTTCTTCATAAACAATGAGAGATGAGATTTGTTGCTGTCTGCTGTTCCCTCCTCTGTGAGCAGAGCATTAGCCAGGTGATACCCTCAGGTCCTCTCCACATGTGCTTCCCTCTGACCTTGAAGGATCAACATGAGGGCAGAAGGGGAGTCCTGCATCTTTTGCAGCTCATCCCACCTCTGTGGGTCCCCAGTGCCCTGCTGGGAACGTCCCTTCTGGCATCTGCAGTGACAGATGCTGTGGCCTCTGAAGGGTTTTCAAGGTTGCTGAAGGGTGTACACAACTCATGCCAGGCTCCAGTAAGATCTGTAATGGCTTTGGCAGCAGAGGAACAAGCTCTTCAGCAGCTGCTGAATGTGCAGCAGCATCATGGGGCCACAACAGGACAAAGCTGTGGGGACCATGAAGGAAGGCAACGCAGAAGGGCAGAGCTGACAACCACGGGGGGGAAACAACCCTTGGCAGTCACTCATTTTACAGAGACCCACAGACTTTTCCTTACAAATCCCTTTAAAGTGCTGGAAGAAGCATGTAGGGTCTGATGAAGAGAAGTGATCACCATGGAAGCCATCAGGCCTTTCTCATGTCATTTTGGGAGGGAGACGAAAGGGCTGAGGCAGCAGCCAGCTCCAGGGATCTAACAAAATGTGGCACTAAAAGGCTCTTGCCTTAATATCTTCCCGTTTCATCTGATTAATGCCCAGACAGCAGGAGGCTGCTCTGCTCCCGACTTCAGTGATGCCTCATTACGGAGGCTGCAGCCCCACACAGCCAGGGCCATATCCAACCCCTTCTGCCCTTTGGCCATGCTCATGCCAGGAACATACTTCCAGGGGGGAAGAATCTTGGCAAGAACCCAGAGGGGTCATAACATCTCTGGTCTGACTCATTCTTTACTAGTAACCTCATCTTTCCTCGCATTTCAGACTCAAGCCCAGCAGCTCTCCTTGGGAATAGGGAGAAGAGGGGAAATCTGGGCAGAAAGCAATCTGTTTTAGCTCCATTCTGCACTAACACAAAGGGTTCAGGTGTAAGGATCGGTTCCAGCAGATGATGGTACCCCTGTGTCAGCCGAGCTGGCAGATCTGCTTTCAGCTCAGCCTTGATTTCTAAGAAACCAGGGTTGTGATTTTCTCCATTGTTCTCGTGTTTCTCTAAAGCTGTCCTCTGCCATTGATGAGGGACAATAAACCAAGTCATTCGTCCCTTTGTTTTTCTTTTCCTTAGACCCTGATCTTTATTTATAGCCACAGCTCAGAGCATCAATGAGCAATCTCCTGCTCAGGGCTGTCCCTGCTCACTTCCCTTAACCTCATCCCACATGGGTCAGCCTGCAGAGCTTTTCTCATGGCAGCAGCTCTTCTCTGGAGCCCTTCCAGTCTCCTGAGACACAATTCCTTTTCGTTCTGTGGCAGATAAGCTTTAGTTTTACCAAACCCAACAAACAGAGGCAAACAAGAGGGCAAATCCTTCTCATTTGCTCCAGAGCCTGGACGTTTCTCTGCATCCCACTGGAAACACCCCAGGAAATTCGAGGATATCCTAATTCATTTGGGTTTTGTTTCTGAATGGCAAAAGAATGCTTGGTCAGGCTTCTCTCTTTCTGGGAAGAGCTCAGTGCTGGGTGACACTGAGACTAAGCAGGGGATTGCAAGGCTGAGCTAATGTGCTTTCTGAGGTTTTGGGAGCCAGGTAGATCTTTCCAGGCCTTTTTTTCCCCTTCTTCTGTTGGACCTAAAAATAGATTGACACAAAACAACAGTGGAGAGGATGAGATTCTGCCCCAGCAACGTGCCTGGGGCTTTGCCAATCAACCCAAACTTTCTGGGACCCTCACAGCTGTATCCTGAGACCCCCCATCCCTCCCTGTTTTACCCACCCAGCCATGTGGGACCGCTTCATCATGAAGACGAAACTCTCACCGAGTTTGAACCTTGGCTTGTAATTTCCTTCAAGGCGCCTTAGGAAGAGAGCATCAGCACAGCTCAGCTTCGATGAGGAAATGGTTACCTGGGGAGGCTGTCGACTCTCCATCTAAGAATAGTTTAGACAAGCAGCTGTCAGGAAAAATTGAGGTGGATTTGATGGCTTGGGGTCAATAGCTCAGACGAATGACATCCCCAGCTCCCTACCAGCTTGTACAGCTTAGCCAGGGCCTCCCCCAGAAGTGGCATCTGGGGTTCACCCATGCAAATAAAAGCAGCACAGCACCTGCTCCTTTAAAAACACAGGGTGGGCATCCAGTTGGGATACAAGCCCCTTGAGCTTTCGGGATTTTAGGAAGGGCATGGCAAGATGATGCTCCCAAGAGTGACCGCCTTTAGAGAGATCCTGCCTATGGCTGCCAGCACCTGCCTGGGGATAGAAGGCGGCTGGATAAAAAGCAGCAAGTAAATGAAGGCTATGGGAATTAATCGGAGGAAATCCAGTTTGTGGCTTATTAGCCCATTGGAATGCCGGAGCCAGAGGCTGTTTTTGAAAGCACGTTTAGCCCGGTGACTAGATTTTTGAGTTGTTTTCTTGAAGGTGTCAGAAAGCCACACTGAGGAAACCCCACAAATATGCCCCAATATCTTGCCAAAATTTCTCAGCCTTGGCCAGGAGCTCCCTGCAGGCGAGGTAGAAGATGTCCCTCTGGCTCAGCACTCCTGGCACCAGAGATGCCAACCAGTGCCAACTGCCTCATTTACTTCCTCAGTGGACTCTGATTCGGATTGATCTGTGGGCTCAGTTTTGTTGTTGGGGATGGTATTTCTCATTTTAAGACACACATCTCTCCTCTAGTTATCAATGCAGAGATTCGTACAGTTAATAGATGCTGGCAGTATCTGTAATTCCACATGCTGAGGCCAGGCAGCTATCGCAGGGATAGAGAGCAGCCTCCTCTATGAGAAAAAAAGTCTGATTTGATTAGAAAACCTAAGGCCAACAACATTTCTCTAGTTTATTGCAAGGATGAATTGAAGTCTTGGCCCTATTAAACTGATAACAAAACTGAATTCAGCAGGGCCAGGGTTTACATGGAAATAGTCGCAGAAATAGCCTGCAATGGTTTGGGATCTTGGATTTTTATGGGGGGGAGGGCAGGACCTCTGGGGATGAGCAAACTCAGCCTCAGAGAGGATAAATAGTCCCCGACGTGCCAAATTCTCCTTGGTGCAAATGAAAGGAGGCTGGAAAACACCAGTGGGATGCGCCTCATGCTGTTAAGTGAGAGGGTTTTAGGCGCAGGTTTTTAAGGCATCTCTTCTTGCACATCTCAGACCCCTTTTTTCCTCAGCATCCGGCCCCTCCAATGAGCAAAAGCAGCTCCAGTGATGTTCCCAATGCTGCTCCCCAAATCCAGCTCCATTATGCTGCTGCTCCATTATGTGGCAAAGCAGCAGTCAGCTTGCCAGATCCTTCTGCTTTCAAGAGCACTTGGAAACCACTGCGGCTCGGGGAAGAAAGCTCATTTGGCAGGTGCAGGCAGACAGCAAAACAACTGCTGTCCATCTGCTCTTTTGCTCAGGCTTGTATTTCTAGGAGTGTCTTCAGGACACAGGAGATGCTTGGAACCCTGTTGTCCACAGATCAGTTCAAACCTCTGTGGTTTCCTTTTCTGGTCCATCAGGATCTTGTGGGGTTTTCCCCCTCAGTCACGTTTGTGGGGATGCTCAGTATGTCTGTCCATCTGCAGGGGCTGCCCACCTGGTTTGGGAACCCATCCTGACAATTTCAGACAACATGCGATGACAGCCTCGATGATCCTCTGCAATTGTGTCAGATCCCCACTGGGATCCCCCCAACAGCACAGAAGCACTCACACAAATACCACCGGGGAGAGCAGACCGATGCCGTTTGGAACCACATCTCCAAACCTCTGCGATTCATGGCAGCCAGTTGGAGGGAGAAAAACCCACTGGGAACCACCCCCCACACACACACCCCCCCAGTCTGGTTTTCTCAGAGCTGCAAAGTGGTGGCTGGTGGCAAAGTTGTCCCAGCAAGAACCTAATGAGCCATGTTCCAAATGAGACCTCCTAACCCCTTCCCTGACAAAGCGAAGGTGATGCAGAGGGTGTGCAGGCACCCTTGTTGCCTACAGAGGTGATGAAAGACATTAGAACTAGGAACCATCTTCCTTTTTGACATTGAAAGAGGCAAACATGTGCATCTGCGGGGAGAAGGGTGGTGTGAGCACCTTATCACTGGGGACTGCTTGATCAAGCCCAGTGTGGAAGGGAGATTAAATACATCAAATTCACCGAATCCTGTTGTCACAGCTGCGAATTTCACAGGTAGAGGAATAAATCCCCAGCAGCGATGTGACTGCCAGATTGCATTTGTCCAACAGAGATCTTCAAAACCTCCCAAACTAACACCTCTCCCCCCGCTCCGTGGAACACAGTGGGATTTCAGCAGGTTGGGTCCCCGCTGAGGGTGATACCCAAATCTTGGCCGTCACAGAGCATCATGCCCGAAAACACAGGCAGGGGGACAAGGACAAGGGGCAGACATTTCCTTCCCTGCCATGCAGGCTGTTGCTGTGATCTGAGTTTTGAAACCACACTGTAAGGCAACTGGGAGGAAAAAAGGGAAGCGAACATTTCCGATAAGCCGGTTTCAAAGGAGAAGCATGAAATTTGGATGAATGTGGAGCCAAACTAGCCCAGCCCGGGCTCAAAAATAGAAAATGAATGCAATATAGATTTCATTTAGATTTAAGGAGTTGTTTAGTGTGCATATTAGAAAACACTGCGGTTATTAATTCTTTCCCTTTTGGGATTTTTTCCTGTTTGTTTGGGTGTTTTTTGAAGCATACGCTATCAAAGTCAATTTAATCCTGAGGGAAGGTGTTGGCTTGACAGGTTTTAAGCTCAAATTTCTTCATTTATATGCAGAGATAGCACTAGATTGGGAAGAGTAAACTTTCCATCTGGTCTAAGAGGCATGGGGTGGGAATAGGAGGGAAGAAAAGCACATCTGTAGGTCTGCAAATTCCAGTTGGGATGTAAATCATGGACGCACAGCCATCACTGAATTCATAATATTTGGAGTTTCCTCAAATAAAACAGCATCTGGATTCAGGTGAATGGGAATAAATCTCCTGTATGATTTTTAATTTCCATTTTCTGTAGGGTTTCTCTCTTGCATATGCAAACCCCAGGCCAAAACGTGATGGAACTACAATATAGGAAGCAAAAAGGGGCCACTCAAGCCTGTCACAACAGGATTTTACAGCACTCAGACTGGGCAATGCTCCTTTCTGCTTACGATGGGGCAATGTGCCCACTCCAGGAGTTGGCTGGAGACCAGCACATCTCATTTCACCTCATGTAGGTCACTGAACCAGCAGCAGATGGGCATGTCGTGGAGATGGACTCTAATTCCATCACCAGTTAAATCCAGACACACCCGGACTGTGTGTGAGGGGGTGTTGTGGCTCCAGTGGTGAGCTGGGCAAGGCAAGTGCTAAATGAACTCCTTCTTTCATTAATATTTAAAGTTTGCCAGAGCTTCAAGTTAGATCCACTTCAGGTATTCCAGCAAACTGGGGAGAAAGTGGAGTGACTAAACTGGAATTTTCCAGGTTTTTTCTAGAATTAATTATAGAATTAAAAATGTATTTCAGAAGGTGCCAAGATGAAGTGTCTCTAAATAATTACTCCTAGACTCCTCCCCTCTCCCTCCCATTAGCAAAAGCAATCCGAATGCAAAATCTGATCAGAACTCCTATCTTCTCCTCTACCTCCTGCTTTTTGGAGTCCTGGAGGTTCTCCCCACCTTCTCTACACCTCAAGGACTGCAAGAAGGCACTGAGCAGGGACCTGGCCTGCTGTAGTCACACTGAAGAAACTCCAGAAGTTTCTGCAAATTAGAAATCCCCATTGAAGGCTTTTTCGTTGAGTTTTGACCGTGCCCTGGCCTGCTGCTGGACTCTTGCACAAGAAGAGGCCATCAAACTTTGGGTTTTGAAAGAGGGAAGAAAGGCCAAAGACAGATTCCTTGCTTCCCCCACTGTCCTCTCCTTCCCACTGATCTCCAGAGCCTCTGCAGGTTGCGTGATGGATATAAATAAACACAGATCCCCCGGGGTGCGCATCACCAACAGTTTCAGTGCAGAGAAGCTCCCAAAGTTCAGAGTTTAATGTAAAAGTCTGAAGCAACCACAATTTATTCTAAATTGCTTCGCTTGATCTGGTGACCTCGGAGAATTATCGCCGGAGGAGACCTGGATCAGTAGCTGGGAGCAGCAAGGAGGCAGGCGACAGCGCTGATGGGAGATGGCTTTTTCGCCAACAGAGGTCCCTGCTTGGAAGGACAAGGTTGAAGAACATTTGGGATTTAAAAGAGCCCTCTTTGGAGAGCACAAGGATTCAAAGCCCACATGAGCAATCAACCTCAAGCATCCTGCAGAAGCCTGGCAGGGGCTCAGCAGTGATTTGGTTCCATGGCCATGCTCACCCATCGCTGGCACTGCTAGGTAGATGGGTGCCAGGGGGTAGGGGTGTGTTTGGATTTAACTCCCTGGCTCTCTGCCCTGGGCACTTTGCAGTTGAACTCTCGCCTTGCTGCTGCGAGGTGCTGGAGCTGCCTCCAGCGCTGGGAATAGCTCTGAGTGTGCGACCAATTCACAGCTCAGTTGGAGCCCCCACAAAGGTTTTGTGAGCAAAAAATGAATAAAATAACCAAGTCAACTGGAAGTCATTGGAAACAGCAGAACGGCTCCTCGCTGATGCACACTGGCACCTTGCACCCACCCAATGGCCTCGCGCCCAGTGCTGCTGCTGGCTGGTGCCACGATGCTGCTAGCGGGGTCAGGTTTTGTTCTCGTGCCTTTCATTTCACTTTTGGTTTTTGCTAATCAAGTTCTAGAGGGGGTAAAGTTTGCTTTGACCTCAGCTGTGTCTCCAAGGAGAAATCTTTCCTCTGCCTGGGGTGGTCTCTGTGATCTGTATCTTGTCCCTGTGCTGGCACCCAGGGCAACTCTTTCTCTTCTGCTAAACAATCCAAATGGATTGAAGAACCCCAGGCCCTTCCAGCAGCAATATCCAGGTTTTCTACATGTCTTGTGGAAGGCTGGAATTTGCAGCTTCTCTGAGACTGAAGCAATTCAGAGAAAAGCACTGGTTTCACTGAGTTCCCAAAACTAAGAGTCAGCTGTGTCAATATGAGAAAATTAGACCCTCGAATGAAAGCTGTGAACATGTTTGTGCTGAACTACAAGTCCTGGCTTTGTGACAAGGAGTTGAAAACAGGAGTCGCCTGTTTTCAAGAAACCTGACTGTCATTCTCAGTCATTTCTCATAACAAACCTTTTCTTTCTCTGCCTTCTATCGTTATATTCACAGGAGAATGGTCCTCACCGCCAAGAACTACATGGCGATGGGGACCAAACACCACATCTTCTTACCCCATGATGCTCTGGGATCTGCTCAGAGACATGCAAGTCTCCACAAGAATAAATCAGCCCCCCCAAGGAGCCATCAGATTGAAGTCCTGGTGATTTCAGATGGGATTTAAGGAAGATGAACCCTTTTTTTTTCTTTAAAGCCTGAATTCTCTCTAAAGAATGTGGGTGACCTTCCCTGACGGCACCTGTGAGCTTTGTTCTTGCCAATCTCACATGGAGTCGTTATTCAGCTCATTTGAGGGAGGAAAACTGCAAATCATAGGATCCCTGACTGGCTCAGATTGGAAAGGACTTCAGAGCTCATCTACTCCAATTCTGCTAGTGGCAGCAATGCCCCTCAGCCAGACTTGTTTGCTCAGGGCCTCATCCAACCTGGCCTTGAAAACCTCCAGGGAAAGGGCAGCCACAGCCTCTCCAGGCAATAGATTCCAGAGTCTCTCCACCCTTGCACTGAACAGCTTCTTACTCAGATCTATCTTTCAGTTTCAAACCATTTCCCCTTGTCCCATGTTCCCTTTGGGAAAAGTGCCTCAGCAGCCTTCCTGTGGGATCCCTTCAGGTACAGGAAGGTTGATATCAGGTCCCCCTGGAGTTTTATCTTCCCTAGGCTGAACAGCCGCTGCTCCCCTAGGCTTGTCCTCATAGCCAAGGTTCTCCAGCCCTTGGACCATTTTTGTGGCCTCCTCTGGGAGGTAATTACCAAATGACCTATTACCAGCATCCCTCACCTTTCCAAACTCTTTGCATCCTCTCTTCAGTCATACCCTGGTGTAGGAGAGCACTGGAGTGAGGGATCAAGTGGGTAAAGATGATCCAGCTCACAGTGAATGTGAACAGGAGACTGAGGATATTGTTAGTGAGTTGATTTCTTCCCCACACCAGCATCTCCACCTATGGTAGATGCCCAAAAGCAGGTTGCCTGAGCCAAAACATACTCTTTTAACCTATTTCTAGAGCCAAAGATGCCATACTGGGAGCATCACTCTCCCAGTAGAAAAGTCACATTACCCTTCTGCCGCCTAGATGATCACTCAGCTCAAGGCATCCAAGAAATAGACAGTCACAAGTTACAGTGGCCAAGGGCTGACCTCTCTTTGGAGGAAGTACACCGACTTAGCTTTGCAAAGGGAAGTTCCAGCCACTGATGACCCCAAAGAGTGACCAAGAGTGACCTCTTGCACCTTAGGAAGACGATGCCAAACTTTCAGATCCCTCCCCAGACTATCAAGACTCTTGCTCTGGATTTCTCACTTTTCCCCACCTCCTCTTGGCACCGAGCAGGACCTGCGATCTTTCCGAGGAAGCAGATGCCGACACCATTACCCTGAGCCGTATCTCGCTCCGTGGGAAGCCCATCATGACTCCAGAGCTATTCCTCATGGTATCCGATGCTCCCCATCAGCACAGAAATCACAGCCTGGCCCGTGTTTAGCGCAGAAGGATGCACCAATAAACTGGCTTTTTCTCTGCTGGAGCTGAGATTTTTCCTGCACTAAGGCTTCCTCAAGCACACGTCTTGGGGTACTTAAGGTAGCGCCGATGGAGGGGAGGATATTAGACTAATTCACCTGTGGGCTTCTATCTAATTAGACTCAAATGAAGCTGTTTGATAAGGAAATGTATTTCCTCAGCTTTAGGAGTAAGGGCTATGGAGAATAACAACAGATGCAGCATAACACCTCGTCTCAGACCAGCAAAGATTAGTGTTATGGCTAAATTATATCCTGGCCCAGTAATAGGGTTATTTCTGTTCCCAGCGCAGTGTTTAGATGAGGAAATCAACAGCGGGAAGTGTATCTTAATTTGCTAATAACAGGAAAGCGAGTAGCGGCTCAACCAATCTCAGTGACATTGGCGGGGTTCGGCAGGGTTTGGGCAGACGAGAAAGCACAGCCGTTGGGTAGCAGATGGCATTTCCACGTCTACCATCAAAATGCAAAGTTAGTTAATGAATTTCTGACACGGAGCAGCACGGCACGGACGGCTCGCGCTGAACACTAGTAGAAAAAAAGGTGAATAAAGGGAATCGGGAAGGACTGAGGGCTGCTCATCCCTGTGCTGGAGCATCTGAACTCGGGACCTGGATGCAGAGAGGAAGAAGGTACCGGCAAGGGCAAGCCTGATAGTGCTCATTCCAAACACAATTCCCTTTATTACCCATTGGCTCAGACAGTGGTTCCCTTATCTGGGGCAAGTGGCTGTCTCAGATGGGCGATAATGGGAGCCTTTTAGAACTGTGCAAAGAATAATTCTCCATTTGCCAGCTGACCTGGAATATCAAGGGAGAAGGGGAAAAGAAAAGATTATTGATCTAAAATAGCCCTCTTTTAGTCCATTTTATGACAGTTGGAAGGAGAAAGAAATAAAATCAAATCCAAGTGTTCCCAGTTCAACGAATGGCAAGGGGGTACTATTTATTATCCCAGCTCCTGTTTTTCAAATGCGACACCTCCCCCAATTGAGCAGAACAAAAAGGTTTTAAAAACATAAAGCTCTGGCTTGTTTCAGCTGGCTTAGGTAGCTCTTAGCACTTTCTCTTAAAGGGCAGGGAAAACTTTGCCGCAACAGAGTCCAGCATTTAAAGAGTCAATCTGTACCTTCCCCTTCAAACTTGTCTGTTTAATTTAATAGAGAAGAAAGGGAGAGAGAGTGGCAGGTTATTCAGTTTACCAGAACAGTCAGAAGACATTGCAACGATTGTGTTACGTGCCTTGTAGTATCCTTATCTTACAAACTCCCACACGCAGGCAGGAACAGAACAAATTCTTCACTGGGTCCTTAGCACCGCTTGTCGTAATGAGGAGGCTTAATTAATGTGACCTTTTTCAGTTAGAGGAAAAACCCAGAAGTACCCATCTCTCACAAATTTGTTTCTTAAAGAAATGCAATGAAACTCAAAATACACTAATCAAGGAAGCCAACAAAGGAAATTCAAGAGCCCTCTTTTCCCTCCCTACTTTGAAGGCCAGGGGAAAACAAGCTGAAAAGAAAATTCTATGGCAAGTAGAGCATCTCCACACTAAACAAAAAGGGAAACATCAAGTGTGATCTGAAGTCCAACAGCCTTAGATGTAATCATATGGTTCTTATGAGCAAGATGTCTTGAGGGACACCTTCAGAAAGTGTGATCCCAGGTTTAATGAAGGGCTGGAGAAAAGGAGCTGAGAACAGTCTGATCAATAAAATGCAGGCTTGTCCAGAAACCTTCCGAAGAATGCTAAAAAAGAGCAAACAAGCAGGTAAAAAAGGCACTGGAGAATGACATGCAAGCTGTAGCTTACAGATCATCTCACTCCCGGCAAGAAGCCTTGAGCAGAGATGGGGAGGGAAAAGCAGGGGAATATCTTTGAAGCATTGAATGTTTCCTGACCCCAAGATGTTCCCCAACCATCCCCACTTCACAGCATCACCCTCTTGACTCCTTATGTCCAGGGAATAAAGCTGATATTCAAAGCTGATGGCTCAAGGGTTGGGTTGGAAGAACAGCAGTATCTACCTTCTCCCCAGGGAGGCTTTACATGAATCACTTCATTAGCCATAGGCCGAGCGCAGATATCCTATTTCTAAGACACAGCAGTTTATCTTGCTTTTATGTTTAATCTCTTTTTTGACTCCCACAGCTTAAAAACATTTCCTACAGGATGCTTTATTCTGCAGAGTTCCTCAATGTCAAAACTGGAGGAGGTTCAGACTGTCAGGAGTTTCTCCACCGGAGCGTTGTGTCAGATGAGATGCTTGGAAGACATCTGGAGAGAAAACAAGGAGTGAAGCCACCTTGAGTATCTCCATGCATTTTCCACTCATCTGCACAGAAGAAGTTGTGGGGGATGGCAGCCACTGCAAGATTTCAGGCAGCTCTTGGAGATGCTACTCCCATCCGAGGTGGCTGAATACTCTGTTTAACTCATTTCTAAATATACCTCAGCAGCCATCGTCTGGCAGTGTATCTGCTCTTTGGCCAAGGGCAAGTTATATAAAATTCTCACTCGGTTTCTCTCCCTCAACTTGAGCAGAGCCAGTGCAGCGACTGTTGTCCTCCAGCTCTTCTCTGTACTCATAAAAGCAAATAAAAAACAATGAGAACGAGACCTGGGCAGTTGTTTTTTTACTTCCAGACACTAGTAGATTTACTCAGAAATGCCCTCTTGGGTAGAGCCAAAACCTTGCTTATTCTGAATGCGAGCCACCGCCCAGGCCTTCTGGTCAAAAACAACGTGAGGAAGACATCAAAATGTTTTATTGTTAGCACCATTAAAATGTAGCTTTTGGCTTTGGGGTTTGCAGCACTATTATTTGACTTTAGAATAGATGAAAATGGGATGGGAGAAGGAGTAGAGGAAGCCTTTTTAAAAAGACCATTTCCCCCCCCCCAATTTTTGCTGAGGAACATGAAACCCATGCTCTTGGTATGAGTAGTAAAATGTTGTTACACCATATCAGGTCCTTTCATAGAACCATCTACTTTGGACAAGACCTTCAGGACCAACCGTCTGCCCTAGAACCCCCAGCCACTACCCCATCTCCTCAAACACCCTGGCTGCCCTTTTGTTGAACCCCTCCAGGGATGGTGCCTCCACTCCCTCCTGAGGCAGCTTGTTCCAAGGCCTTGCCACTCGTTCTGGGAAGTTTTTCCTAAGATCCAATCTGACCCTCCCCTGGTGAACTCGATCCCATTTTGATCAAGGACAGCTGAGAAACTGCCCACAGCGTGGCTGTTGGCAGTTCACACCTGCACGTTGCACGCCCTATCTTGAGGTCACAAGCTACAGACGCACACCGGACTATAAACGGAATAAACTGCTTGGAGCCTCTCTTCTATTGTCACGAATCACTTACCTTCATCATCCCCATAACAACCACAACCATATAATCAGATGCCCAGGAAACTAATCCTCTCATTCTGGGAAACAGAGACACTGGTGTATGCAAAACCTTGACCAAAGCATCTCATGTGAAAAGATGCTGACACTCGCTGATGCTTCACACTGGTAGCAATTGTCGAGGCAGAGCACCAGAACATCACTGGATCTGTGTGTAGATACCCTGCCTTCCTTTTTTTTCTCAGCGATTAGAGAGGAAGGTGCCTATAGAAAGCAACCTGCAAATACAATCGTGTTGGCCTGAAATGAGGAGATTGTGATGCTGACTAGCCTTAACGCCAACAGAAGCTTCATCTCATCTCAAACCCACTTTTCTCTGTTTCCTTTACATCCAGGTGGATTTTCAAGGTGCGTGAAACATTGAACTTGGGCTCCCATGTGAAATTACTTCACTTGAGAGTGTGAACTCTATTTTATGAAGGTGCTGACTTCATTAAATTCCAGTTTATTATTTCAGCATCTCTGCCCATTGTCCTTCAACGCTCAACAGAACAGGTCTCTTCGAGCTCATCTCTATAATGATCATAGGCAGAGACACATGAGCTCACATGTGAGCTAACATCAGCCTGGGTTGGCTTTGCAGACTGTGTCAGTCTCAGGCGGGTAACCTGAAAGCCGGTCTGGCTAAGGTGGGACACAAGCTGCAGCCTCAGCCTTTGATCACAAGAAAAACAGGGCACAAAAGGCAATGGACACTTGTGTGGCATCGAGGGAAGGGGAGGCAAGGAAAAGAGGATGTGGCAGCATTCACCAGGGAGCCAGGGGAGAGTGAAAGATGTGTGGAGGGTTTTAATGCATCCTAGGAGAGGAATTCAGCAAGTAGGGGTCAGCAAGCTTCAAAAGAGAAGAGGCAGGTTAGTAGCTGCACTTGAGAGTGAGCTGACATCCAGACTTTGCTGGTGTTTCTGAGGGTGCAGCTGAGCAGAACCATTTATTATCGCCTCACACATTGAGCTGGTACCAAGGCCATACATTACACAAAGCTGGATCTTGGGTGTTTCCTGTTGTCTGATCCCCCAGGGGATCCTTACATAAAAAAGTGCTTCCAAGATTCTTCAGAAGAGATCTGGCAAAATTAGTCTTAATTTAGCCTTGGTAATTGCCTTTGGCATCAGTCAGCAAAGAGGGGTTGTAAATGGAGGAGAAAAGAGCCTTTATTTTTCATTATTTATTTTCCATGACACAGAACACTCTTCTTTCTGCAGGGAAGCTGCTCAGCCAAACTCATTGCAATAAATACACAAACCAAAAAGTTTCTGGGGAATGTTCTGATTTGATTAATTTTGCCACAAGGAACTTCTAAGCAGAAAAGAATCAGATCTGCAGCCACCAAAGTAATTTTTCTTTTTAGCTTGTCACTCATTGCACTTGACACAGAGCTCTTCCTTCCTCGGCAGCAAAGGATACTCTTGCATAGATTCATAGAATCTACTGGGTTGGGAAGGATCTCCAAAGGTCATCCAGTCCTACCCCTCTACACCAAGAAGGACCATCACTCTCCAGACCAGATTGCTCAGAGCCCCATCCAGCCTGACCTTGAATGGCTCCAGGGATGGGGCCTCCACCACCTTCTCAAGCCCCCTGTTCCATGGATCAGCTGTACAACCAATGCCCTTCTCAGTAATTACTAGACCTCAGAAAACCTCTCCTCCGCCCACACTCAGCAAAGCTCTCTTGTATCTTCACCCTCGCAGACCCATGCTGCAATTTGAACAAGCTTAAAATACAGATGTGCTCAGCAAAGTGCAGCAAAGCCCAGTGGGGAATGACGGCTGTCATTAACTGCAAGGACGGATGAAGATTTCTCCCTCCAGTTCCAAAAATCCTCCCTCAAAGGATGAGAGCTCTCTATTTTTTAATGTACAGCTTTTCCCTATGGGATGCTCATAGCTTGGTGCATGCGGGCACTGCTTTAAGCCTCTGTTTCCTGAGCAAGCTCTTCCACACTTGGGATCTTCTGTGATGAATTTAAACAGCTCCTTGGAGCAGCTTTACCCCAAGCAGAAGTTTTTCTGCTGTCCTCAGGCAGTATCCAGCTTCCTGCACTGCTTGCAGCCTTCAGACTTTCATGAATTACTTTACAACATCTGCTAATCCTCTCCAGATGTTCACTGAGTTCATGCTGACAGCTGGATTCATTGGGTGGGGATTGAAGAGCCCTCAAGGCTGGTACTCAGACTATAATGGACAAGTCCTTCCATGTTCCACATTAGGTTGGGAGAGAATAAAGATGAGTCCTACAAGGGAGAAAGGGGGATCTGTGTCTCTCCTGAGCTGCTAACACCGAAGTGGACAGCAGGTCTGAAATTAGGCAGCGCCAGGGGTTAGAGTTTCCCTGAGACATGTGTTAAAGCACTAAGAAATATTGAGGATATGTCTAGTCTGGCATTTTTATTATTCCAGAAAGCAGGCGATGCCAAAGCCTTCCAAGAGAAGGAGTATTTTAGACTCAAATTCCCCAGGTTAGACAGAGCTGACTGAAATGCAGTGGAGCTGCAGCCAACATGGCTTTGGGGAATAGAACGACATCCCTCTGACACCTCCAAACCTTTGCACTTCATTGCATTTACTGCCAGGGAATCATCTAAACTGCATCAGTTTATGTTTCAATCACAGGCAGTTTTAGATTGCATTTCAAGTGGCAGGCTGAAACCACAGCAGCTTTATTTGAGGCAGCTGAAGCTGCTGCCTAAGAGCATCATGATGCCAGTGGAGGTGGCACAGCGGTGCCATCCCCAGGGACCTTGCAGCAAGCAGTGCCGATGCCACCCCTGGGCTGCCCACTCTGCAGCAACCCAAAACACAGATGAACTGAGGTGACCTAAGGCAGAGGCAGAGCCAGGGGCACTACATCACCAAGCTAAAGCTGTGTGAATGCATCAGCTTTATAGGAGAGGGTGGGTTTTTTCCCTTATTCTCTCTGTCTTCCCCCAGCAGCTCCCACACACAAAATCAGCTGCCACGTGGAAGGAGAAGAAAAAAAAGTGATGGAGATGACAGTGGAGTAAGAGAAAAACTAAAACATTTTCACAGCCTTGTCTGCTGGTTTTAAGTGCATTTCACCAGCTCAAAATTACATTATTTAGTATCAATTATCCTCCGATTGAAGCTTGGAGAGGTGGCAAGGCTAGCGTTTTTATCTCATTAGCATGTCTTGCCTGCTAACCATTCGCTATATTCCCTCCCTTTGATCCTGCCTTTGATTATATTGTGTGACAAAAGCCCATGTAATCTACTATTATTTCCATTAATAGCAAATCTGCCCTCCTCTTTGACAAGCCAATTTATTATCATTGCGGTGCCTTTGTGCATCTCAGCCAGGTTGACACCCTCTTTCCCGCCCCGGCGGTGTGGAATTGGCAGGTGTTGCTCCAGCCTGGATGGCTGCAGGACCTTGGGAGTGTCATCAAAATATTGACACTGTAACTGCAAACAGCTTTGGTCTTTGCTCTCAAAAGATGCGATGGATGAAGATGCAGAGAGAGGAGCTGAGATCCACAGGTGTCCTATGCACTTCGGTTATGATCCTCAGGCAAGCTGTATCTGCTCCTCATCTCCCCTTTCTGTTGTCCTGCTTGGCATTCGCACACAGATCTGGGCAGTAGTAAGCAAAACCTGCCATCTCCATCTCTTTCCAAAGTCACATTCTGGGCAGCATCAGCAGAAGTGTGGCCAGCAGAGAGGAGATTCTGCCCCTCTACTCTGCCCTGGTGCCCAGTCCTCAGTACAGGAAGGACAGAGACCTGATGGAGTGGGTGCAGAGGGAGCCAAGAAAATGATCAGGAGTCTGGAGCCCTCTGCTATGGAGACAGCCTGAGGGACCTGGGGCTGTTCAGCTGGGAGAAGTCTCCAGGGGGACCTCATAGCAACCTTCCAGTACCTGAAGGGGGCTACAAGAAGGCTGCAGAGGGACTGTTTACAAACGGACACGATGAGGGACACTGGTTTTACATTAAAGAAAGGTAGATAGAAATGGGATGTTAAGAGGGTTGAATACAGGAACAGGTTGCCTAAGGAGGTGGTTGAGGCCCCATCCCTGGAGATGCGGATGCCCCTGCTCTCCGCAGGAGTTGGACTGGATGTCCTTTGGAGGTCCCTTCCAAGCCGAGCCAGGGTATGATTCTATGATTCTGAATCAGGTTATACCTGAAGAACATCTGTCTTACGGCTTTTCTGAAGTGCCGTTTAGAAGCCACAAGTGGGTGTTGAAGTCACAGTGGCCCTTTCAAGTCCAACTTTGACAAACTGTATTGTGTGGGTGTTATGAAGCCAACTTGACTTGCTTTTGCTATTATTTGCCTAACTCTTGGGGGTGGTGATGTTCTCCTTCAGCCTAGGCTTAACGAGTTCTGCTTAAAGATGCAATGACTTCAAATTAGATGCTCCAACACGGAGCCACAGCCACTCACTTTCCAAGGAAGATCAAGCAGTCCTGACTGCTGTTCTCCATCTATTTCAAGTGTAAACACCCATTACTTACCTCAAAACACATGCACTTAAAATAAACCCCCGGTGTCGTGAAAACACTAGCTCAGGCACTACAGAAGGATAATCACGGTTCTTAACTCGAACAGAGAGCACAGCGCTTATTATTTTTCCATGCCCTTCTGGTCTAAAAAGGCAGTGGGAAATGAGCTCTGTGTGAAGAGGAAAGAGGGTTTTGGTGGGAATCAGTTATCTATGGCAAGGTGGAAGAGAATTAAGCCATAAAGAAGGGGGGGCCTTATCAGTGTGTGGGTTGAATCTCAGTGAAATGTCCTGAGATACAAAGGATTCTGGTGCAGGTGACAGTGCTGCCTCCCCCTGCTCCCCTTTCATTAAATTTTCTCTCTCTGCCTTGAAATTAAAAGCAAAGAGGTGGCTCAAGGTGCTAAGCTCCCCTCCAAGGCATGTTGGCCTCTGATGCACTACTGAAGTCTCTTCTAAATTAACTCTGGGACACAGTGACCACAGACAGGGTCTGAGACATGTGGTTGCCACATTCAAAGTCCCTCTTTTGAGGTTTTCCCATCCCAGTTTGGAGAAATATCAGGTCCTCAGTCTCACAGTGGAGGTCAGGATGCTCACAAAGGCATTTCCAAGGGCAGGTCAGAAAAGCATCCCATGGGAAGAATCACTGAATCATAGAGTGTTAGGGATTGGAAGGGACCTCCCAAGATCATCCAGTCCAATTCCCCTGCCACAGCAGGATCCCCTACATCCAGTCACACAGGAACAGTCCAGGTGGGTTTGAAACGTCTCCAGAGAAGGGGACTCCACAACCCCTCTGGGCAGCCCCTTCCAGTGCTCTGTCACCCTCACTGGGAAGAAGTTTCTTCCCATATTTATGTGGAACCTCTTCTGTTCCAACTGACACCTGTTGTCCTATCATTGGGTGCCACTGAGCAGAGCCTGGCTCCTTCCTCCTGACACCTACCCTTCAATATTGATCAACAATCACAGGGTCACCCCTCAGGCTCCTTTTTTCTCAGCTCAAGAGACCCAGCTCCCTCAGCCTTTCCTCAGCAGGGAGATGCTCCACTCCCTTCATCACCTTTGTAGCTCTGTGCTGGACTCTCTCAAGCAGCTCTGTGTCCTTCTGGAACTGAGAGGCCCAGAACTGGGCACAATACTCCAGATGTAGTCTACGTTTTCTTTCACCCAGCAGTAGCCAGTCCCACAGACTGACTGGGCTCAACAAGGCCTAGAGCTGGTTTCATTTTTGAGATAAACTTAGTGCAACCATGCTGCCTATTTGCAGCATTTTTCTTGTGTTTCAAGGTGACTCCCAGCACTGTCAAATAAGTTGAGAAGAGGGTTATGAGTGACCTTTGAACTGAAAGGTCCAGCTGGAAGGAACCATCATGGGAAAGGGTACTAAATGCAGGTATCTAGAATCCCAGACTGGCCTGGGTTGGAAGGGACCTCAGGCTCATCTCCTCCCACCCCCTGCCAGGGGCAGCAACGCCTCTCACTCAGACTTGGTTGCTCAAGGTCTCATCCAGCCTGGCCTTGAACACCTCCAGGGAGGGGGCAGCCACAGCCCCTCTGGGCAATCGATTCCAGAGTCTCTCCACCCTTGCACTGATGAGCTTCTTCCTCAGATCTATCAGTTTCAAACCATTTCCCCTTGTACCATGCTCCCTTTGGGAGAAGTCCCTCAGCAGCCTTCCTGTAAGATCGTTTCAGGGACTGGAAGGCAGCTCTAGGGTCCCCCTAGAGTCTTCTCTTCCTTAACCCCATTTCTATCTGTCCTCACAGCAAAGGTTCTCCAGCCCTTGGATCATCTTGGTGGCCTCCTGTGTTCTCAGCCCAACAGCTCCATATCCTTCTGTTGTTGGGAACATCAGAACTGGATGCAGGATTTGAGGTGGGGTCTCACAAGAGCAGAGTAAAAGTCTGCAGGTTAAATCCTTGTATCATGGTCACAGTATGGATGGGACCGGTTTCTCTGGAGACTCCCACCATGGAAGGGATGTGTCTGCTGCAGGAGATGCTCCAGGCACATGGGGCAGCCTTCGGGTGCTGCTTGGCAAACCGGTATGCAGGGGTCTCTATTGCTTGAGCAGGGAAGTGTAATGCATTTTCAAGAATTCAAAACACTAGAGATGTTCTAGAGCAAATTGCAGAAGACCTTTAGCAGGAAAGAAAAGACTCTGTCATTCTCCTGAGTTCTAGTTTAGGTAATATGAAAAACAGGGTGAAAAAAAGCCAGGAAGGAGATTTTTTGTGAACTGGGATGAGCCCAGTGTGGGGTTTTGCGCAGACAAGCCATTCGGAGTGTGGCTGGGCTGCAGGTCCCGAGCTGGGCACTGACGGTTGGGGGGTTAGGCACAAGGTTGGGTTATATTATTCCCCAGATCTCCCCAGAATGTGAAATCTATGCATGTTAACTGCTTATTTCTCTCTTGTTTTTATTAATTCATAAATAAATGAGTGGAGTGGGCTGATACTTCTCTCTTTTATTTTTTTTCATTCCTAATCTTTGAAGTATTTTTGAAGAAAAATAATTGGCAAAGAACCTGCCCCTTTTCCCACCAGCTCTGCGGATTCATTTAAGTTTTATAAGTGCTATTTCTATTAGAATAAAGGCTTCATTAAAAGCGACTGTAACAACACTCCTCTGTATGGTATACTCATAACCCCTAAATACCACTCTTTATATTAAAAGCATTACCCTTTAAAACACAGAGATGCATTCCCAGGGGATCCCAAAGAGCTGGAAATCTCCCAGAAAAGAAAACACCAAATAACAGACCGTTAGCAGTGGCATTACGTGTTCCCACACTCTGAAAACAGCCCCGCGTTTTCCTCCGTAATGGGAGAAGATGGAAGAAGATGGGGGTGTTAGGTAGAAGCAAGAGAGAACTCTGCAGCCTCAACTGAGCTTCAAGCCAACTATAAAGGGTTTGGATCCTTCCTGAGACCCTGAGCTTTATCTTTAGAGAAGGAAATGGAGGAAACGTGGTAGAGAGGGTGATATTTAGTTGAGATGAGTGGGCTGGGTGATGCTCCTGGGTGTCTAGGATTTGCTCTTAGCGTAACAGTAAACTAAGCAGACCCACATGAACGGTTTCTCCCTGGTTTGGGGCCAAACCCCTCACTTTCTGTCTCCCCAGCAAAGTCACGTTGACAAAGGAGAGCCTTTACATGCCATGTGGCTTCCTCTACCTCCTCGTTCTAAGATGATTCAGCCTTATCAAAGCCCAGTAATTGCTTTGCTCCCTTTCTACACAACGACCCAGCTCAGTCGAAAGCCTGGCTGCAAAATTGTGCTCATGGGGGGAAATCGGCACACGGGGAAAACCCTGACTGGCAGCGGCGGAGGAAGCTCCTGCTAATTATTCTATTATCTGTGCAGCATTTTTATCACCAAGTTAAAACTCTCAGGTCTATTATCTGGTGTGCTAGGAGCATGTAGAGTAGGTGTCTTCACAAACAGGGAGGGAGGCTTAAGCAACTTTTTTACAGAGAATCAGAATGGAAACCCAGCTGAACCGATGGGGTTTTGTTATCTGTTGAAGGACTTCAGGATTTCTGTAGAAAATTAACGACTCCAGCACTCTTCAGAACAGAAGTCTCCCCTCAAAACGATTGCAAAGCTTTCCAAGTTATCCCGAGTAATATAGATCAAGTCATTTTGCCTTTTCCTAGATGAAAACAGGACACATTTAGTCAGAAGACTCCAAGGGGACCATACAGCAACCTTTCAGCCTTGAAAGAGGCTGTCAGAAGGTTGGGGAAGGCTGTTCCCAAGGGCAGGGAGCGATGGGATGAGGGTCCATGGNGGCTGTGGGCAACCTGCTCTGGTGAGTGACAGCCCTGCTTGGTGTAGGGGGGTTGGATTGGATGCCCTTTGGAGGTCCCTTCCAACCCAACCCAACACAGTCTATGACTCTATGATTTTTTTCCAAATCAGGAGCTTTTAATGCTGCGGGGATACTGCACAATGGGCTCTGTTGGCTCACAGCCGTGATTCTCCCATCTGGGCTCTAGCAGCAAGCCTGGTTTTCTTTCTTTCTGAGCACCTACCATCCTTCAACCGTTGCTTGTGGCATATGCTATTCCAGAATGATACTCCACTGCACAAAGGGCCTTTGCAAGAGACACAAGCAGGAACCTATGAACAGCAGAGTGACCCCAGCAAGAACGTAAAGAGAAAACCCCCACAGAACAAAGAGCTGGCAAGAACTGAGACCTCTCATCCCCATTTCGGACAACCCAAGAGCTGAGACAAAAATCCCTTTAAACAGCAGGACTAGGGGTTCATTTTCTGTGAGCTTTTTTTGTCCTTGTCATCATTGTTGTTGCTAGACAGCTCTCACAGGCAAGAGAAGCCAGAGCCAGCCCTTTGTGCTCCACCAAGCGTGTTTCCATCCCAAATCACCCCCAGCCTCACCTGGGACACATGTCATCTCCAGAGCCAATCACCAGCCACAGGGCAAACCTGGATGCCTCAGCAATGCACATTAGTGTACCCCCGAGTCACCAGGGGGGAGTTGTTGCAGCAAATTGCCAGCAAACAAACAGGGAGGGCGAAAATTAATCAGAAGAGCATCCCATCGCAGCGTGGCTGGGAGCAAGTGGGGCGGCAGCAACTTGGCAGAGTTGATTAACTACTTATTAAACAAGAGCAGTGGCAACAGTACAAAGGAAAAAAATCAAATTAAGGCGAGCAAAGCTTCAAGCAACAAAAAGAGGAAAAAAATAGGGAAAAAATATAAAAGGGAAATGTAAGTTAATGGAAGCTTCAATCACAAGGCGGTATGAGCCACAGGAGGCTGTTACAGTGACAGCTCACACTTATTGCTGGGAAAATTCCCTCCTGGTAGGCGGCTGAGGGGACAGCAGGATGGGTTTGGGCTGCACGGGGATGGTGGGACAGACCTGGGGTTTGGTTTGACCTCCTGGCCAAAGCCATGCTCTGGACACTTGGTTTTCCTCACCGCAGTGTTCTCAGAAAGGAGAGAATGAGACTGCAAAGGCAGTGCAAGGGTTTTAGGACTTTTGAATCCCGACTCGGGTTGTTTTCCCTCTTTGCAGGAGAGATTGGAAGCAGCCAAAGTCTCACCCTCGCTCTGGTGGAGTTCAATGGGCTGAGTTATATGGGTGGGCAGGAGGCTCTATGGATCCCTTATGACACTAAACACTATTGAGAAGCTTTTTTGCCATGACCCATTTAGATCCTCACGCAGTTTCATTTCCTCTCCCATCTGTCACACCTTTAAAAGCGGAGCTTCTGCATCTCATCTCGTTCAAGTGTTTCCAAGGCAGCCCCAAGTAACTTTCCCCTTCACTTCTCAAAAATCCTTTCCAGCCTTCCCCAACACTCAAAATAGCTGAGGATGGTTGTAAAAGAGTCACGGGCTGACCTTGTTCATCCCTAACCGAGGCTCAGCCGCATCCACCTACGTGGAAATGCTGACACTCCTCCCAGATCGGACCACTCCAGGCATCCCTGTGCACCCTGAGCTGGTTGTATCTCCATGCACCCTCCACTGCAGCTCTCCTCTACAGCTAATTGGCATGACCTTGGGTGTAACTCCTCTTCGCTAGCTGTTGAAGGGTGTCTGCTATGAAGACGAATTAGTTATTTAGGTAGCAATCAGCTCCCCTGGTTTACTCAAAATGCATCCATCCCTCTTCAAACCTATTAAGGGCTGGGATAAAGTTTCCAGCTAATGCAGGCTGCAAATCCACTACCACTCTGGGGGTGTCAAGACCTACATAATTTTTTGTTATTCACTAATGAAAAAATTCCTTAGGAGCCAGGAAAAAAAAGAGACAATGATGGCACAAACAGCCATCCTGAGCTCCAATTAAGTGGGTCTCGTTGTCTGCCTGCATTTGTCTCCAGCTCTGACTTGCTCTGTTAAGGTCAGGAGCTGTGCATAACACCAAGAGTTCAGCATCATCCTCTCTCCAAGGACCAGCAAGACCCAGAAGAATCTGAGATAGCAAGCCTTGGTTTGGGGTGGCCTGGCTCCCCTCCTGATGCTTTTGGGGTCATGAAAGGCAAATAAATGAGCTCAGATTTCACCCCCAAAGAAAATTTCATGCTGAAATCTCCCCCAAACCTGAAGATAAAGAAGTCTCAGTGCTGCCGTGTGATGTCACAGCCAGGGTTGCCATGAGGTCTGTGTGTGCAGTGATTGTGTCAGGTCTCTGCTGTGAGGGTTCTGTTTCAAGGTGACAGCTCTGCTGCTTCTTCCTTCAGCTTCCTGATGCTCTTCCATATAATGAAGAGCCTTCGCTGAGATGCACAGTTAGCAAATAAAGGCTCCTCAAGGCTTTGTGTGTTCAAGGGGTGCTTGAGTAGCCCCAGAAGGTTCAACCCAACCTCTCTGCCACTCAGCCTGTCCTTTCACACTTCCACAACTTGTTGCAGGGACAAATGAACAGCACAATGGTGCTGCAGCCATCCCCTGGCATTGGATGAGCTGCTGATACGGATGAGATGGACTCCTGATTGCAGGGGAGGGATGACAGAGAGGGCGGGATGCCAAGGAACCCTGTAATTCACACCGGTAGGCACCCTGGGCGTGCACAAATTCTTCCCTTCAGTGGTTTCAGCTGAATTTCTCCGGGTTTGGGTCTGAGGCCAACACTGCACCCTGGAGCAATAAACCAACAATTTTTAAGAAGCCCAAATTCCACTTTCCTTTCTTTTCTCTCATGGGCCTCCCTCTCCCTAAGCATCTCATGGCAGGGAGGTGTAGAACACATTATTTAATCAGCTCCGGCCTTAAAATGGGCTGAAACCAAGGTGGTTTTAATCTACCAAGTTGGCCTGGTTGAATCCCATCCCAAAAGTCATCTACTTCCTACCGGAGCAGACAACACAGGAACCCATCACCACCACAAAGCCAATCGCAACCCACTGCAGCGCCCAATCCCATCCCTGCGGAGGGAATCTGCTCCTCTTCCTGCCCAGCTGCAGATGCAACTGCTCTAATAAGCTACAACTTCCCTTTCCATTTGGAAGTAATGAGATATAATCTGTTTAATTCTAGTCTTTGAGCTCTTTTTGGCGGCCTTTTTCTATTCCCCTTTTACTGGGTTCTTTTCTTTTCTCCTTTTTTTTTTCTCTTTAAAGGAAAACTCCATCACCAAGCGAAAGATTTTCTAATCACCGGCTCTAATTACAAAGCAGAGTAAATTGCCATCAACTTTTCTTTCTTTTTTTTTTTGTTGGGTTTTTTTTGTTGTTGTTTAAATTGCCTTAAATATAATGAAGAAGAATTAAAAATCAAACAAGCAGCTGCAGACTGGAGTGTCTGGGGGAGGTTGGGCTGGGAGAAGAGATGGGGGGAAAGAGCTAAGGCTTGGAAGGGGCTTTTTTTAAGACCACGTAGGTAGAACCAGTATCTAAGGGAGTAGAGATGGAGATGCCCCCCATGACCATAAGGCAAACAAGGCTGTTCCTGAGCATTAAGTGACCCCTAAGTGGATATTTCTCAAAATGCCTCCATTTCTCAGGCTGAGAGAGGGGCCCCACTCAGATTTTGCCCACTCTATACAGAAATCAAGATGCTACTGAAAGAAGGAAGATTTAGTGAAAGTCATCCTCATTCTGTCACAGCATCCCAGAATGATTGATTGAGGCTGGAAAAGCCCTCTGAGCTAATCCAGCCCAGCCCAGCACCTAACATCACCCTGTCAGCCAGACCAGGGCACTCAGGGCCACAGCCAGACTCTCCTTCAACACCTCCAGACACGGGGACTCCCCCACTGCTCTGGGCAGTCCAGTCCAGGCTCTGAGCACCCTTTCCACGAGGAAGAGCTTCCTGACATCCAACCTAACCCTCCTCTGGCAGCTCCAGGCCCTGCCCTCTCATCCAGGCAATGAGTCCCTGGAAGAAGAACCCTACCCCCACCTGACTGAAACCTCCCTTCAGGGAGCTGGAGAGAGGGAGAAGGTCCCCCTAGTCTCCTCCAGGCTAAACACTCCCAGCTCCCTCAGCCTCTCCTCATCAGCCTTTCCCTCCAGTTCCTTCCCCAGCCTCATTGCTCCTCTGGCCCCACTCCAGCCCCTCAATCTCTTTCTCAAAGTGAAGGGCCCAGCACTGCCCCCAGGACTCAAGGAGAGTCCTCCCCAGTGCCCAGCCCAGGGGGAGAATGATGTCCCTAGTCCTGCTGGCCACACTAGTGCTGATCCAAGCCAACATACCATTGGCCTTCTGGACCACCTGGGCACCCTGCTGGCTGCTGTTGAACTGGTTGTCACCCGGTGCTGCCAGGTCCCTCTGTGCCAGGCTGCTCTCCAGCCACTCATCCCCCAGTCTGGAGCTGCAGGGGGTTACAGTGGCCAAAGTGTAGGAGTTCTCAGCAAACCCTGTGGTGCACTGGGAGGATGATGGACCAGCCCAGCTGGGGGCTGCAGACAGCTGGTAAGAGGCTGTTTCTACATGAAAACCCTCACAGAAAACCCAGCCCCTGCATGGGAATGATGAGATACTGATGGAAAATATCCCAACACAGAGCCCTGCATGCAGACACACCCAGCCAGGAGCATGGGGAGGCTTCATTAGCAGCAATCAATGGTTTCCATAGCTACAAATGTTATTACGGTTCTCCATCATGCACTGTCTGGGGAAAAAAAGGTGTGGGGGGAGACGGGGACAGGGAACTGTTACCTGTGCCCGGGTATGTCCAATGGTACCACAGAGAGACACACTGGGGGTTGAGGAGGAGGAGGTATGTAAGGAAACAGATCCAAATGCAGCATCTACTGGCAAGCTGGGTTGGTTTGAGCCAGACTTGTTGCATCTTTCCATCAGGAGCATCGTGGCTGTCAGCTCTCAGCCACTGCTGAGATGGGGATGCTCCACGATGCTCTAAGGATGCCTTTTGGGCTACATCCCTTGGCACACAGCCTCCACGACTGATCAGGAGCAAATCAACCTGGAAAAATGAATCTGGACTCCTGTCTACCTAGAACAGGGGAAAACTGGAAGGACTGGCTCCTGCAAATCCTTACCCAGAGAATTAGATGCTCTACACTGCCCTGAATGCCAGCGAGTTGCTAAATCCAGCCAAATCAAGTTCAAGCTGGGGTTGTACGGGGTTTATTACATGCAGTGATAGTTTCATAGGGTTCATAAATCACCCTGTTTCGCAGGTGTCAAGGTCTTCTCCAGAGCTGGTACATACCTGCGCTTGTGTCCTTGCAGGCAGCCAGGTTACACAATTAACTCCTCTCCCCTCTCTCTCTGCTCCTTTAATTAATTTGCTTAGTAAAATCCGAATAAAATATTATATCTACATCTATAGTATATGAACAAGAGCTCAAATAAAATCCAGGGCATCCCTCGTATAACTTCCCAGAAACTGGAAGGAGATTTCTTTATCACACCAAGATGCTGAATTAATTTACAAGCAGAAAACCAACAGGCTGTTCCTACACCGGGTTGAGATGCTCAGTGGGAAATGTCCCTGCCATGACCAGCACGGAGGTTAAATGGGTTTAAAAATAAAAATAAAGACCAGATGCACCAGCTGGCAAAGAGCCAGACAACTTTCATACCCAGCTCTGCCTCCGCAGACAAACCCCGCTATGTGGGTTTTTTTTGCTCCGAGCCTTCTGCGTGGGTTTTGACAAATCAGAGTGGAATGACCAGAAATTGCAAAACTCACCCCCAAAAAACGTCGGTCTGGCCTTTAGCCAAGTGGCTCTCATCTTGATGCTTCACCAGGGAGCTGGCTGCAACTCTACCTAATTTCTTACAGGTGTCTTGAGACTCTCACTGCTCCCCCCAGATAAACCTGTTGAAAATGCTTAGTGTAGGTGGTTGAATGAAAATCTCCTGACAGTCAGCAGCGCCTCTCTCTCCAGAGCCCCCCCAACCTGACCACCACACGCCCCGTGCCTCAAGGAAATGCCAAAAACACCCAGCTTGAGCAAAGTCCCTGCTCCGGTTGCACTGAGGGCTGGAGGTTTTCAGCAGGTGCTGGTCTCTGGGGGCTTGGATTTTTATCTCCATCCTCCACCTTTTCTTCAAAATCATCTATTTCTGCTTTTCAGTTGCAGAAAAGGACTGAGATTTTACAACCATTCATTGTTTTGCTCAAATTTACTGACAGACATTCACCTCCAAGTTTACTGAACACAAATCCCTCAGTCAGGGCTTAAAGCCCATTCTTCAAGGACTCAAGAGACACCGTTTCTGGGAGTTGAGGGACACACACATCCCAAAAGCAGGCTGAGACCTGTTCCGAACCCTTCCTGCAGAAGAGATCTCTCCTTGCTGCGTCTGCTCTAAAATATTGAGGCTCAGGTGCTTCCATAATGACTGTGACATTCATTTAATCTGCCTGTCTGTAATTAGATTGATTTGACAGGGAAGAGCAGCAAATTGCGCTGGGGAAGTTATCACATTCTTTCATACACTCCTGATTTTTGTTTAATACTTATTTTTTTTTGGTGCAGGTGAGAAAATAAACCTGAAGATGCACTCAGCAAACTTGGTGCAAACTACTTCTTTTTAATTGCAGATTAATTATTCTGAGTGACAGACATACGGGGGGTGGTTAGCAGATCGGGGGAGGTTCTTCTCCCCCTCTACTCTGCACTGGT